>JAJJHT010020053.1:299333-484175 GCA_021223865.1 Drosophila pandora | reverse complement strand
ATATATATTTTTTTTGTTGTTTTTTTTTCCAATTCTTTTTTTTTCATTTTTTTCTAAGTTTTTTCCATTTAATTTTCGTTTTTTTTTTCTAACTTTTTTTTTTTTATATTTTTTCTTGTTTTACTATGTATATATTTATACCCTTGCAGAGGGTATTATAATTTTGGTCAAAAGTGTGCAACGCAGTGAAGGAGACATCTCCGACCCTATAAAGTATATATATTCTTGATCAGGATCACCTCCTGAGTCGATATGAGCATGTCCGTCTGTCCGTCTGTCCGTTTCTACGCAAACAAGTCTCTCAGTTTTAAAGCTATCGAGTTGAAACTTTGCACACACCCTTCTTTCCTTTGCAGGCAGTATATAAGTCGGAACGGCCGGGATCGGTCGACTATATCCTATAGCTGCCATATATCTGATTGATCGGAAATGCCATAACTTTGGTGTTTTTTGAGTTAGAGGGTTAGGAGGGTTCCACACATGTTATATTTGACCAAAATATCTTGTGTACCAAATTTCATAAGGATCGGCCGACTATATCCTATAGCTGTCATAGAACGATCGAAATTGGCATAACTTTGGTGTTTTTTAAGTTAGAAAGATGGGATTTGGTACAGATTCTATTTTGGCAAAAACAATCTCATTTGCCAAATTTCATAAGGATCGGCCGACTATATACGATCCGCTACATATCTAATAATATAAGATGCGTGGCGCCACCTAGCGGACTGCGACTGAACTGCAAGGGTATATCAACTTCGGCTCCGCCCGAAGTTAGCTTTACTTTCTTGTTTTTTTTATTACTCTATAGCTTCCGGGTGACGCGTATCCCGTTCTGGCCGCCGCGCACCCGGAAACTTTCTGGCCCGATCTGCCAGATTATGCTCCACCTGCCCGGCTTTCCCTTCCTCCTCCGGGCCTCTTCCTCCACCTTCCTGTGTAGCTCCGGCGGCCAGTTCTGCTCGGGCACTGCTCCTCCGTCTCCTTGCGAATTGGCTCTTTCGAGCACCGGCCTCGGAGGCCTCTTCTCCGGGCAGGAGATTTGCCTCTCCAGCCCCGGCCTCACCTTCGGGGCTGGCCACACCCATGGACCTTGCGTCCACGGCTCCTCCTCTGCCTCCTGCGGGTGCGGGGTGGGTGGCCTCGCCGGCTGCCACTTCCGGCTTGGCCACTCCCGTGGCCCCGTCATCCTTCTTATTTTTGCGTCCTGCGCCTCCTTCCGGGCCCAACGGCCCCGCCGGGTGACCCTGTATTGCTGGCACCTCCGGCGCGCCGCTCCTTGGAGCATTGCGGCACGCCCTGCCGCTGCTTCCGCTCTCCACCGGTGGGTCGCCGCTCGGGCCATCTCCTCCGCCAGCCTAGTCCTGGCCCTTGCCAGCGCCAGGGTAGCGCCCGCCTTCCGCCGGTCCTGGCTCCTCCTCCGTCTCCTTCTCATCGCCTGTAGGTTCTGGCTCGGCCGGTGGTCCTCCTCCTCGGTCCTGGCCTTGCCCACCGGGATCGCCGTGACTCCATTGGCCCCCCGGGCCATCACCCGGAGGACCCTCCTCGTTAATTGGAGCCGCCGGACGTCCCATCCCGGCAAATCCAAAATCTCTAGGTCGCTCTCATCAGAGGAGACCACCGGTGAGGCGTGGGTCGACGGCTGGTATGACTGTTTCGCTTCCATGTTAGTTTTGTCGAAAAAGGCCGGCCCGTGTCCACTGCTGCCTTTTATAGGCCCGCCGCCTGGCACAGATCCGTTCTTGCGGTTCTTTCGGTGCATCATTTATGGACTGCTCTTTCGGGACGCATTCGTCTGACAGTTATCAACAACCCCGTAATTAACTAGGTCGGTGACACTTATCAACTATGAGTTACCGGTGCATTTATGGACCGCCAAAGATCCGTGGTTGTATATGTGTTTTGCGGTTTTTTTTCCTTGTCTCCATTGTTTTTTTTTTTTTCTTATTGGTGATCGTACCCTCTCCTTTTATTTCTGTCCTACGCCTTCGGTGCCGATTCCTCCGCCTGGGCTTTTAGCTCGCTTATGTGGGCTCTCCTTTCTTTCTTTGTGATCCCGTGACGTAGCACGGCGATCACCGGCGAAATGAAATTTGTTACTGCATATGGCCCGTCGTATCTCGGCGCTAGCTTCGCCGCAAAACCTTCGGCCGCTTTAGATAGATGGTGTTCTTTCGCCCACACTATTTCGCCGATCTTCGGGCTCCACTCCCGCCTCCTCAGATTGTAGTGCCGAGCTTGCTCCTGCGCCGCGCGCTCCATGTTTCTCCGCACCAGCTCGAACACTTCTTTTAATTTTTCCGCATTTTCTGAGGGAGTGGCCTGGGCTTCTCCTGTCCCCAATGCCCCTTGGTCGAAAATTGCTTTCGGCATTCTTGGCTCTCTGCCTTGGGTGATGAAGCACGGCGAGTACCCAGTGGAGTCCGACACGCTCGAGTTCACCGCCAGCATCAATTCTGGCCAATGCTCGTCCCACGTCCTTTGGTCTTTTCCTGCAAACTGGGCGATCATTGTCTTCATCACTGTCCGGTTTGCCCTTTCCGTCGGGTTTTCCTGAGGCGTGTATGGTGCGGTGAACTGGTGACGAACTCCGAGCTCCTCGAGGAATTTCTTGAAGCTCCGGCTGGTGAATTGAACACCATTGTCCGTTACCATTACCTTTGGCACCCCGTACCTAGCAATGATCCTTTCACGCATTGCCTTCTGCAGCATCTCTGTTGTGGCTTTCCGCATTGGGACCATTTCTGTCCATTTTGAGAACCTATCTATCATCACTAGCAGCATGGTGTTCCCATGCTTGGACCTCGGCAACGGTCCCACGAAGTCTGCACATACCGTCGCCCACGGCTCCTCTGGGACCTGTGTTAACATCTTCCCCGCGGCCTGCATCTGGCTCGGTTTATAGCGCAGGCATGTCTCGCATTTTCTGACGTATTTCCTCACGTCCCTCTGCATCCCTGGCCAGAAGTACCTTGCTGCTACCTTCGCAATCGTCTTCCTTCCGCCTAGATGTCCCGCTGTTGGTGCGTCGTGGTTCTCCTTCAACACCTGTTGCCTCATGTACATCGGCACACATAACTTCCATGATGCCACTTCCTCGCTTCGGACTCTGTGTGGAACATGTCGGTAAATCAGGCCTGCCTCCTCGACGTATTCCGGATACTTCTGTGGGTTTTCCTTTAGTTTCTTCTTCAGCGAGCCTATCCAAACGCATTCCGCGTCTTCGGTTGCTGTGGCACTCCTCAGCTTCTCCACGATCGCCTGGCGGGAAAGTGCATCCGCGACTACGTTCAGCTTGCCTTTCCTGTAGCTGATTACGTAATCGTATTGCTGCAGCTCGAAGACCCATCTCGCGATCCTTCCTCTCTATGTTGTTTAACCACTTCAGCGCCATGTGATCCGTTATCACGTCGAACTGGTACCCCTCCAGATATGGCCTCATTTGCCGAATTGCCCATATTATCGCGAGACACTCTTTCTCTGTTGCCGAGTAATTTTTCTCCGCGCCTATCAGCGTTCGGCTGGCGTAAGCGACCACTCGCTCGCCCTCATCCTTGTCCTGCGTCAGCACTGCGCCTACGCCGTAATCGCTGGCGTCCGTTTGCAGTACAAACTTCTTCGTGAAGTCTGGGCATGCCAGCACCGGGTCCTCTGCTAAACGTGACTTTAGCTTCTCGAACGCTTCTTGTTGTTTCGATGTCCATTCCCACTTTGTTCCCTTTCGCAGGAGATCGTTCAAAGGTTTCGCGACCCCAGCGAAATCGGGAACGAACCGTCGATACCACGACGCCATCCCTATGAACTGCCGTACTCCTTTCACGTTTGTCGGTGGTTCCAGTTCCGTGATCGCTGCAACTTTTCCCGGGTCCATACCAATTCCGTGACTCGTTATCCGGTGGCCCAGGTACAACAGTTCTTCCCTGAAGAAGTGGCACTTATCTGTGTTTATCCTTAAGTTTGCCGCCTTCAGTCTTCGGAAAACTTCCCTTAAATTTTCCATGTGCTCCTCCCTCGTGCGCCCGATCACTATTATATCGTCCTGGTACGCGAATGCGTGGGGAGCCATGTCCGGGCCTATGACCTGGTCTAAAGCCCTTTGAAATGTTGCCGAAGCCGAAAAGTTGCCAAAGCTTACAGTTGTTAGGAGTACCATTTGAGTTTCTATGTGGCTCCCGTTGGCCAACTTCACTAATCTTCTTGTCGCTTTCCGTTCTCCGGCGATTCCCGGGTCCTCTGCTAGCTTCTCTGAAATGAAACTAGCCGTTGCCCCGGTGTCCACCATGGCCCTCACTTCTGCTCCTCCGACCTTGATGACCGCCGCCAATTGCTGATCGTCTTCGGTTAATCCTCCAACTATCTCTGAGAGGCAGCACCTCGCGATCTCCGCCTTCCTCTCTATGGCTGGGATCGCTGCACGTTTCCCGCTCTTTGGCAGCATTCCGTGCTTCTTACCCCCACTGCGCCGCACATCCTGCAGAACAACATTCTGGGGTTCCTGCACCCGCTGGCCCAATGGCCCATGCCTCCGCATCTGTTGCACGCCTGTGCTGGGTTTTCTACGTGTCCGGGCGTCGCTGTATGTTCGGCTGCCTTTGGATTTGGTTTGCTGCCCATTGTTGGTTCGGCTATTGTTGCCTTGGGCCTGCCCATTGCTGGCTCGGCTGCTGTTGCTGTGGCATTTGGCGATGCTCCTCGGGCTGCCATCTCTGCCCCCACCCCTGTCCTGGATGGTTCTGTTGCTCCGGTGGTTTATGGTGCAACTCCTCCTTTTGCCATCTTCTGTCTACCGCTGGGGACTGTCTATTGAAGACCTCCTCTTCCAAAGCCAGCTCCTCGAATTCTTCGGCGAGTGATGCACATGCGTAGGGTCGCATGAACATTTTCATGCGTGGCATGCAGTTCTCCACGAGCCTATCGATGACCTCCTTTGTTGACTTTCCCAACGGCTTCATTAGCGCCTGAAGGTCCACCATGTACTCTTTGAAAGGCTCTCCTCGCTGTTGCTTCCGCTGCTTTACCTGGTATCCTTTTGGCAGGAAAAAGGCCTCGAAGCTCCTTCTGAACTCCTTCCATGTGGGCCACTCCTCGTCGTTCATCAGGAACCATTTTTGCGCTCTGCCCTGGAGTCGCTCGGGCATCGCTCGCGGGATTGTGTTTATATCCATCCCGTACGTTTTGGCAGACCATGCTACTCGGTCCACGAATTCGAGAGGATCCCCTGTTCCGTCGAAACGGAACGACCACTCTCGGACCTGCCTCGCTACCTTCGCATAATCCACCTGTACCGGGACTGGCTTCCGCACTTGTGGATCCATGCTCCTCATGGTCTTCATTTCTGGCACTGCCAGACTTTGAATGAGCTTCTCCGATTCGCTCACCGCTCTCTGCCTCGGCGTGGTCCTCTGCGCGAACTTCTCCTCGAATCCCCGCGCGACCACCATTACTTCATCCTCCTTCGTTTCATCGACCCATCTTGCCACCAGTGCCCTCATTATCTCCACGGTTCCATCCGCTGCGAGACCGAGCTCTCTGCACACTTCGCACAACTCCTCTTTGCGAAGCGCGTAGATCCAATTTTTCCTCCCCATCCTGAAGCCGTGTTACTCCTAGACTCTAAAGCAATCACGTAGTTTGGGCGCCAGGTGTAACGAACTGTTTTAGCTATGTTTTGCTCGCAACAAACGCCGCGGCTAGCTCACAGAGTTTGAGGGTACGTTCCACCGAATTTATAGTTCGACGTGATTGCCCGAGCCCAGAAATAACACGTTAAAGCTTCTTTTCAAATAAATCCCCCCTTCAAATCCGGGTTGGTGCCAATACGCACGCCCTCCCAAAGCTTGCGCCCGGCAGGTCGTGCGGTCTTGGTGCCTGGCGCCGAAACGGCTCTCGGTTCCCTTCGTTCGGACTCACGGACTCTGGTTGCGGGGCCTGTGTTGTTGATGTCTTCTGCTGCCGCTGCCTGTCCGTCGCTGCTGCTCCCTCGTCGTCGCTGCTCTAACGTTGCCGCTGCTCCCTCGTCGTCGCTGCTCTACGGGTGTCGCCGCTCCCTCGTCGTCGCTGCTCTACGGTTGTCGCTGCGCCCTCGTCGTCGCTGCTCTCCTGCTACTGCTCCTCCGTTTGGGAACGCCGTGGACCTCGGAACCTTTGGCTTGCCTGGACTTGCCCTTTCGCCGTGGCCGGCACCTAATCCGTGTTAACAGACCGAGTGGCTCACCTCCCAGGCATACGCCGGGCAGGATATGCTCCTCGCTGCTTAGCGGCCGGATCAGGGCACGAAGGGCCTTCCTACCCTACAGGACACGCCCCCGGTCGCGTTCGCCACTCGCCTCCAAACACCTGCGTGCATACGCCCCGTAGGATCTATGGTAGGCCAGAGGTTTGGGCGTCGCGTCTCCTTTGACTCCAGGTGGTTTGCTGTGCATACGCTCCAGCGCCTGGATCAGGATTCTTTTGACTTCCCGGGGTTTCCCTGCCTGGTTTCACAAATGGGCTTGAGTTCCCGGGTTGGCTATCCCTCGCGTTACAGGATCACACCTGGATCGAACGGTCAGGAGCAGACAAGGCGTACGCCAGGCTGATCCGTTGTTGCCGCCACTACACCAGGATACCTGTCGTGTCCGGGAATAACTTCACCCGACTCTTTTACCCTGGGCCTCAGCTTTGCCGCGGATCCTTGATCCTTTTCCCCTGACTCCTTGCTCGATTTGATGCGCGTACCGCCGCCGGACTTACCCACAGGGGGTCCTTAAGCTATTTTCGTATGTCCTTGCTCACTCGCTTTAATCGCCCGCACTAAGGACTGTCGGACTTACCCACGGGGGGTCCTTCAGCCTGTACTCCTAACTCTTCAAGGAAGCTTTCCAACTTGAATTCCAGACTTACCCACGGGGGGTCTTTCACTCACTCTCCCAGCTTCCCTAGAAGACTCGGCCTCGATATGCTCCAAGGGCCCTCCTTATATAGTGCCAGAGGCGCCCGTTAATCCTTGCGAATCTACTTCCTGCCGTTAATCCTCCGCTCCTTCACTTTCTCCGTTAGCTTTCTCCAATCCCGCCGTCTTTCTATCGGCGGGCTTTCTTTGTTGACCCTCCCCCGATGGCCCCGCTCGGGCCACCGATCCGCAATATTTTTGTGCCGGTCATCGGACTTCGTCCCGATGCCCCGCGATCCCCCCCTGGACATTCCAAATGCATTTCTGTGTTTTTGTGCATTTTGTAAACACAGCTGCGCAATCGCCGGCCGCTTCGTTCCCCGCCGTCTCCGCTGTTTCCTACGACCTTCGAGCGCGGCCGCGGAGGCCCGGCCGGGACCGTTACTTTCCACGGTGATTCCTCCTCCTCCTACTTTCGTGCGCGACGCCGTGCGAATTCCTCTTGCCCCCGCTGCTGCCCCCGCATGCCGTCTGTGCTCGACGCATTTCTCCCTTTCCGTTTTTCTAAACACAGCAGCGCTGGCCCATCCGACGCTGCAGTGCTGACTTTCTTGTTCCCCCCCGCTGCTGCCCCTCTTGCCACCTGTCTTGGTGTGTGGGAGATCCAATCTCCTCACAGGATGTAACTTTAGGTTGTGTTTCCTACATTTCTCGAAAACATCAGTTAGGTTCTTGAGCATGTGTTTTTCGGAGCAACCTATGATTATTAAGTCTTCCGTGCTTAAATAAACACATATTGTTATTTACATGCAAGGGGTCTAATTTACGTACTTCATCATTATTAATGACTTCATATACGTTGGGCTTTGAAGCTTTTTCTATGGATTGCTTATGCAATTCTACTTGTTCTTTTCCTGCGCAGGATTTTTGTCTACTTTGGTTTCTCGTAGTGACTTTCAGCATTTTATTGTTTAAATGTATGTTTTTCAAGTCAGTGATTGTTATTCTAGAAAGCGCTACTGGAGTACGGTTCATGTGTCTGGTGTCCCCAATATTGTGTTCATCAAGACCGCATAGAATCCGTACAAAAGAACTTCTTATTATTTGCTCTTAGAGGACTTAACTGGGACGCAAATCTTCACCTACCATCGTAGAATAGTAGACTCCTGCTAATAAACTTACCCTCCTTAACAAATCGTAGAACAATGCTGGGTGTCGTTTTCCTACACAACCTTATTAATGGTGATGTAGATAGCCAGCACTTACTAACACGCTTACAGTTTAACGTTCCGAATAGAAGGACCAGAAACTTTAGTCCTTTATTCTTAAGCCATTGTAGATCGACATATGCACAGCATGATCCCCTTAGGCTTTTATGTTCGAACTATAATGGTCTGTATCATATCATTTCTCTTTCATCCCTGTTAAATATGAAAACTTCCATTTTAAATTACCTTCAAGAGCACACTAATTGTTAAGAGGAGCCCCGTAAATAGTCGTGATACTCCAATGAGTTCCTTTTTAAAACTGTTTTTATTTCTCACAATTCTCTTACAAGAAACATACATGAAAATCTTAAATCTATTTAAAACTACTTATCAACGGACTGCTCGCTGACATGCTATTTGACCCTTTCTTAAGTGCTTCAAGTGCAGCACATAAACATTTGGTTAGACTGCAGGAGATCGTCTTTCAAACCATGCTGTTAATCACTTATTCACATGGGTCCGATCTCCTACATTCTATGTTTGGAATTCTTATCGTGTTCAATGCTTGAACATTCTGCAAAGGGCCACAAAAAAGGTGTACATTTTATATATTTTTTAGATTCATTATATTGTCCTTTGTTAACACTAGATATCGGACTGTATATGTATATATGTACTTTTGCTTTTATAAATTTCTTTTCTTCAGTATTAGAAAATTATTATTATTATAATTCGATATATATAATTCTATTTCAGAATTTTAAATATTTAAACATTGTTTAAGTTATTTTATTAGCTCCCATGTTCAACTTAATGTTTGAACATCCTGCAAGGGGCCACAAAAGTGCTTGACTTGTGTTTACATTTTTAAATTAATTATTATTTTCATTCAATTTTTTAGTGGACTGTAATATTATATATATTTTTTAATTTTTTGATTTTAGTGGACATCTTGAAAACTTTTTTCATTCGATATTTTAGTGGACTGTAATATTATATATATTTTTTAATTTTTTGTTTTTAGTGGACATCTTGAAAACTTTTTTTTTTAAATTAAAATTAAATTGAAGTTATAAAACCAAAAAGAAAACAAAACTTGCCGATGACTATAATTGCTGATGTTGTTTTACTGCTCTTGCCGATGCTTTTGTTTCCGTTGTTGCTTTGGCCTCTGTTGCTCCTGATGTTGCTGTCGATCGGATGTTGCTTCTGCTTGGGGTGCTCACTGCTGCTTTGACTGATGTTTTTCAAATTTTCCGATGAAGGGCCTCGGATACGCCAACACCTTTATAATTTTATTTTTTATAGTTTCATATGTTATTTATTCCGGTGCCGTTCCGGAAAAAACACCATAGAAAGGAACGATTTTAAACTAGGCTCTTTCTTGCCCAGATCGCCCCCTTATTTTATGCTCATTGGCATTTACACAATTTTACTTTCTGTGTTCCTTACCTCTTGAAAGGAAAAAACAGTTTATTTTTTCTGACTATGATTTTAAACTGGGATCTTCTTTGCCCAGATCGCAGCCTCATTTTATGCCTATTGGCATTTTTATAATTTAATTTTCTGTGTTCCTTACCTCTTGGGGGGAGACAACAGTTTTTCCTGACTACGATTTTAAACTGGTCTCTTTTTGGGCCAGATCGAAGCCTTATCTTATGCTCATTGGCATTTTTATAATTTAATTTTCTGTGTTCCTTACCTCTTGGGGGGAAACAACAGTTTTTCCTGACTACGATTTTAAACTGGTCTCTTTTTGGTCCAGATCGAAGCCTTATCTTATGCTCATTGGCATTTATATTATTTTATTCTCTGTGTTCCTTTCCTCTTGGGGGGAAACAACAGAGGACTACGATATTTAAACTGAGCTCTTTTTTACCCAAATCGCAGCCTTATTTTTTAGCTACCCTGGGCTGAGAATTTTAATTTTTTCAACAGCCACTTATAGGTGCCAGTTTTTTAAACCTGAGTCTCTTACCACAGGGGGGAAAACGTCAGTGTGTCTTGATGGACCAAATGTTAAGAGGAGCCCCGTAAATAGTCGTGATACTCCAATGAGTTCCTTTTTAAAACTGTTTTTATTTCTCACAATTCTCTTACAAGAAACATACATGAAAATCTTAAATCTATTTAAAACTACTTATCAACGGACTGCTCGCTGACATGCTATGTGACCCTTTCTTAAGTGCTTCAAGTGCAGCACATAAACATTTGGTTAGACTGCAGGAGATCGTCTTTCAAACCATGCTTTTAATCACTTATTCACATGGGTCCGATCTCCTACATTCTATGTTTGGAATTCTTATCGTGTTCAATGCTTGAACACTAATTCTTCCTCGTTTTCTTTATAATCCTTCTATTTATACTTCTATTTACTAACTCGAATTTATTCCACCGATTCGAGCCGTACTTTATGCGGCAGGCGCCCCTAGGTCGGTTGGGCGGGAGGTAGGCTGTACGTATGCAGTGGGAACCGCGCGAAAAAAAAAAAAATATATATCTTGCTGTAATTTGCCTTCCGTGCTTAAATAAACACATATTGTTATTTACATGCAAGGGGTCTAATTTACGTACTTCATCATTATTAATGACTTCATATACGTTGGGCTTTGAAGCTTTTTCTATGGATTGCTTATGCAATTGTACTTGTTCTTTTCCTGCGCAGGATTTTTGTCTACTTTGGTTTCTCGTAGTGACTTTCAGAATTTTATTGTTTAAATGTATGTTTTTCAAGTCAGTGATTGTTATTCTAGAAAGCGCATCGGCTACATAATTATCTTTACCCTTTAGATACTCTACTGTAAAATTATATTCCTCTAATTCAAGTCTCATTCGTGTTAGTTTGGAACTGGGATTTACCATTGAAAATAAATAGGTAAGTGCTCTGTGGTCTGTTTTGACAGTGAAATGTCTACCATAAATATATGGTCTGAAGTATGTTATTGCCCAATGAATAGCTGCTAATTCTTGTTCTGTAGTGCTCTCGTTGCTTTTACCTATCGTAAAGGATCTTGATCTTGAAGCTGTAATCCATTTTTATTTTGAGTTAGTACTGCTCCACAAGCGTATTTGCTAGCATCTGTAATTATGCAAAATTCTTTGCTAAAATCTGGGTATTACAACAGAGTTGGGTTTAATAATGCTAATTTTAAATGTTCGAAAGCGTTTTGACATTCTGTTGTCCATTAGAATTTTACATTTTTCCTACATAATCTTGTTATGTGACGAGAGTATTCTGCAAAATTCTTTATGAAACGTCTATAATAATTCAAAATGATACGAATCTTCTAGCGCTGTCCATATCATATGGGACTGGGTAATTTTGAATAACGTCGTATTTTTTGTCGTCAAGCAAGATTCCTTTGTTTGTGCATTTATGTCCCAGGAAAGTTACTTCAGGCATGAATGCTTCATAAAATGAACATTTTTCAGGATGTAACTTTAGGTTGTGTTTCCTACATTTCTCGAAAACATCAGTTAGGTTCTTGAGCATGTGTTTTTCGGAGCAACCTATGATTATTAAGTCATCCATATAAAGAAATGCTTGCGAAGGTTCCAATCCAGAGAAAGCTATAGTCATCATTCTCTGAAAGGAGTTGGGAGCTATTTTTAAACCGAATGGTAATCGCGTGAAACGATATGAACCATTGTTTGTTGAAAAGGATGTTATATCTCGTGAATTTTTCTCGAGTTCAATTTGGTGAAAACCGGACATTAAGTCGAGGCATGAGAAATACTTTGCTCTACCTAGTTGATCTAAAATGTCATCGATTCTTGGGAGTGAAAATTTATTAGATAAGAGTTTTTTATTAATTTGACAATAATTAATTACTAATCGTCTTTTTTATTTTCTGAATTTGGGAGTGACTTTTTTGGTCCTAGAAAAAGTGGGTTTTATCGTTAATGAGTTTTTGGACTTGTCTTTGGATTTCGTGTTGTTAACTATGAGGATTTCTGTAATTTTTTGTATATACGGGTATATCACTTAATCTAAGTTTTTGTTTATAGTAATTATTTGTAGTGATCGCTTCGGTTTCTAGTCCGAATACATCACTATACTGGGTGCATAATGTTGTGAGTTGATCATTGAATTGGGGTGGGAAGTTTTTTATAAGTTGGGATAATACAGCTTTTTTACGGTTTTCTGAGTGTGTTTTTACTACTTCGTAGTTTGAAAGTGGTTCATGATGAATATTTTTAATATTAACTACCTGATCTATAGTTGTGGTATTTATGCATTAGAATGCATATGTAAGTCTTATACATATGCATTCTGGATTGTTGCTATGGTATTTGCTATGAATTTCTTGATTCGGAATTAATACACTGTTTTCGGAATTTATTTTAATTTTTCGGACGACTTGGGATCTTACTGGCAGAATTAGGGAGTTGTTGCCAGAACTGTATGTGTTGGGCCAAGCAGCCACCAAAAGGTGCATTTAAAATAATCATAAAATGCTAAGCTGCAGCTGTTGTTATCAGCATGTTTTCGTCTCTGTTTTGTCTCCCAGTTTCGCATGCGCTTTATTGTTATTTGTAGCGTATGCGCTTTGGGGAGCTTTGGTTGAGCTTCTGCGCAAGCTCTTGGTTTTGGGTTTGTTGTGATTTGGCGTTGATTGGAGCCGCATAGATTTTTGGTTAAATTAAACCCTCAATAAAATATATTGAGCCCTGATTTGAAGCGCGTGTATTTATTCGGCTGCTATTAAAAACGATTAATAGCACAATATTGGTGACCCCGACGTGATTTCATCCCGGTTTATTATTGTTATCAGCATTAAAAGTGCCAAGAAAACGCCCTTGTTGTTGTTGCTACAAGTTGCATTTTAATTGAAGAATGGAGTCTGGAGCTGAGATTATTGGAGCTGCTGCCGCAAACCGGGAAAGGATGCTGCGGAAAAGAGCAGAGGTGGTCTGCCAAGAAATGGAGGCGCTGCATCATAAGGTGAAGGCTGCGGCGCGGACTGAGGATTCTTCCATTATGGCGCTGGAGTCGGTGGAGAAGCGTTTGCGTGAGCGGTTCACCGCGCTTCAAGAAGAGTTGGAGGAGCTTAATTTTAGCGAGATCGGGAGTGATCTGTATTGGAAATTCTCGCAGCTGGCGACTGATGTGGAAGTGGAAATTCAGGTGGAGGTTGCCAAGCGCTCCATTAGAATCGCTGCCCACTCCACACTTCTCGACGGTGCCAGCGTATCGCCAATGCCATACAAGCAAGCCCCCTCCTTGCCACCGTTGCCGATGCCAACATTCAGCGGCGGCTATGCCGAGTGGCCGGATTTCTGCGCCCTTTTTAAGACCACGATCGACAGCCATCCTCACCTAACGAAAATGGAAAAGCTCCGGTGGCTCATTTCATGCCTGCGCGAGTCAGCCTTGGATACGGTGAGAGCTCTGGAAATTAATGACGCGAACTACGATGTGGCCCTTGACCTATTGCGCAATCGTTTTAGTAATCGGCGTTTAATATTTCAGTCTCACATTAATGAGATCCTGCAGCTTCGTGTGGTCGAGCCAGGATCTGTTACTACTTTGCGGGAGCTATCGGATCGGTTCAATGGGCATATGCGGGCTCTTCTGAGTTCCGGATCAGCTGCCGAGATCCAAGGATGCTTGCTTATCCAGATTATCCTGCAGAAGTTGGATCCTGCCACAAAGGCCAAGTGGGAAGACACTCTCGCCGGAAGCAACGACAGCATTCCGTCTTGGGAGTCCATGGCACGATTCTTGGAGCAAAGGTGCCGGCCTCTTGAATGCGTCGAGTTTTCTTTGGCGGCGTCTCCCCCAGCTAACCAAGTGGGCCGAGGTAGATCTTGGAATAACCGATCTTCGTGCATGGTTATTAACGCCCGTCCTGCTCTATGCGCCCTGTGTGGCATTTCGGTGCACGAGCTTCCTTCTTGTTCAAAATTTAGTGCTTTGACAATTGAAGAACGGTACGACGAAGTGCGGCGTCTAGCTCGCTGTTTTGTTTGTCTGGAGGATGGCCATCTCGCTCGCGGATGCTCAGCTTCTCGCTGCTCGACGTGCAATCACCGTCACCATATTTTGTTGCACCCTCGCGGGCAGATTTCACCCGCACGAGTCTCCCGTCCCATCGGTGCCGTTACTGTTGCGCACCCATCCCGCTCAATCAACCCTGTTATGAACCAGGATCGCAATGCTGAGCTAGTGCTCCTGCCAACAGCCAATGTACTCGTTCGTGGTCGATCTGGAGCCTTCTTGCCTTGCCGAGTTTTATTGGATTCCGGCTCACAAATGCACCTCATCTCGTCGCGGCTGGCGAATGAACTTCAGCTTGGCCGTTCCAAATGCTCCACTACGGTGGCCGGGTTTGGCGGCGCTGGGTTTGATTCGGATGGAGCATCCGTTAATGTGTGCTTGAAGTCCCGCCTTAGCACGTACTCAGTGGAAATTGAGGCTGTTGTAGCTTCACATATAACGGACTATCAACCTAGCCAGGACATAGAAGCTTCGCGCTGGAAGATTCCTGGCAATTTGGATCTAGCTGACCCTAACTTCTACAAAACGCAGCGAGTGGACCTGTTGATTGGAGCCAGCTTATTCTTTGACCTATTGTCGGCTGGTCAAATCCAATTAGGTCACGGGCTTCCCATTGCCCAGAATACGCGATTTGGCTGGGTGATTTCTGGACGCGGTGAACTATCACGGGATGTGTCGTCGCTCTATGCTAGGAAAGACAACCCAAGGAATACCCACTGGAATGATGTGACTGCTGCCCCTTCCAACAGTGTTATTGAAGGCCCACCCTTCAATGGGGGGAGGATGTTGGGCCAAGCAGCCACCAAAAGGTGCATTTAAAATAATCATAAAATGCTAAGCTGCAGCTGTTGTTATCAGCATGTTTTCGTCTCTGTTTTGTCTCCCAGTTTCGCATGCGCTTTATTGTTATTTGTAGCGTATGCGCTTTGGGGAGCTTTGGTTGAGCTTCTGCGCAAGCTCTTGGTTTTGGGTTTGTTGTGATTTGGCGTTGATTGGAGCCGCATAGATTTTTGGTTAAATTAAACCCTCAATAAAATATATTGAGCCCTGATTTGAAGCGCGTGTATTTATTCGGCTGCTATTAAAAACGATTAATAGCACAACAGTATGTTATCGGAACATAAATTGGATATTTGACGTTATTTGGCCTAATTACAAGCCAGTCTTCAGAAGGTTTGAAGTCTAATTGACAATTGTATTTTTTGATAAAATCTATTCCCAGTATCCCATCACAAGGAATAGCGAATTGCACATTTACTATATGGAAATCATGTCGGATGATGTACTCGGAAGTTTGAATTTCGATAGAAATTATGCCTTTTGATTCGGTTACCTCTTGGCTTATACCCTGTATGTTTATGATATGATTATCTTGAATGTTTTGAAAATTATCAGAATTTTTCTTTAATATGGATATTTCTGCACCTGTATCTAGTAGAAAAACTAATTCTTTTCCTGTTGCTGCGTTTATGAAACTAACGAATGCACTTTGACTGAGATTTATAGTGTAAATTTTGTTGTTTTTTACTGTCTCGTATCTAAAGGTGTTTGGGAGTTTTACGAATTCGTTTTGACTATCCTAATATTTTTATTTTGGTTATTATTATTATTACCGTTACTATTGTTGTTTCTCCCACGGCTATTTTCGCCGCGGTTGTTTCCCCCACGGCTATTTCCGCCGCAGTTGTTTTCACCACGGTTATTTCCACCGCGGTTGTTGTTTGTGTAATAACAGTTATTCTGGTTATTGTTATTTCTGTAGTAACCAGTGTTTTGATTATAACCGTTATTTTGGTAATATCTGGTATTATTATAATTATAATTATATATTATAATTATTATAATTATTATAATTGAATTTGAAAAAATAAAACCACAGCCACACACACATCAACCTACGCTGCAATTAAAAATATAGCAAAAGGTACAATAAAATCCAATCCACCGGCAAAGCAGGAAATACCCAAGTTAAAGAAGAGATGCCCCAATGAGATCATCCTTTTGTGAACACACCTGATCCAGCACCGATGCTCCAACAGCCTAATGGAATAAGAGAAGCTTGTGCAGCCAGCACCGGCCCCGTTTAGCACTTCCAGCTAAACCCGGAACAGTGAACCGACAGCGCTACCTAGAGCGCAAATTTTTTTCCCCATGCACTCCGTTGCATATTTTATTTGTAATTGCACTGCGATGCATATTTTTTTATAGTATAAAAAATATTTTGTACAATTGAGCGACATTAAAGTTGCCCGATTAGCGTGTGGCCTGAAAACCATACAAAAACTAGGCAGTTTTCTATGTAAAAAAGAAAAAAAAGAACAAAAACAAAATATACATATATATATATGTCCAAATAAGCCTGCTTTGCCGGTGGATTGGATTTTATTGTACCTTTTGCTATTTTTTTAATTGCAGCGTAGGTGGATGTGTGGCTGTGGTTTTATTTTTTCTTTGGTTTAATAGATTTTTTAAATGCTCAACTTCGGCGTAAATTTTCACCGAGCTGTTCCAATTTTTTACTTCCGCTATTTAATAGCTTCAGCAATTCAGCCTTTCTGGCTTTTAAAAGTTGTACCACACCACTTCGTTTTGCACACATCACACTCTACTTACTGCGATATTTTGTTTGAAGGAACAGAACACACCTGACCCTGCTGGAGAAAGTGCACCAACCTGGCAGGGCCAGGTAGGTGGTCCTCATCCAGAAGGGTCAGGTGGGTGCTCTTCCTCCAGCAGGGGCAGGAGTGGTGCTCTTTCTCCAGCAGGGGCAGGGGTTGTGCTCTTCCTCCAGCAGTGCCAGGTTGGTGCTCGTCCTCCTGCAGTACCAGGTTGGTACTCGTCCTCCAGGAGGAACAGAAGGGTGCGCCTCCTCAAGCAGGGCCAGGTGGATGCTCTTCTTCCAGCAGGGCCAGGTGGGTGCACTTCCTCCAGCAGGGCCAGGTGGGTGCTGTTCCTTCAGCAGGACCATGTCGGTGCTCTTCCTCCAGCAGACAGGGCCAGGTGGGTGTCTGGTCCTCGTCCAGCTGGGGCAGGGGTGATGCTCTTCCTCCAGCAGGGGCAGGGGTGCCTCCTCCTTCAGTCGCGGGCCAGGTGAGTGCGCCTCCTCCACTCAGCGGCCAAGTCGGGTGCAGCGGGGGTGCGCCTCCTTCATAAGGGGTGGTGCTCTTCCTCCAGCAGGCAGAGGCAGGTGGGTGCTCTTCCTCCAGCAGGGCCAGGTGGGTGCTCTTACATCAGCAGGGAAAGGTGGGTGCTCCTCCTCTAGCAGACAGGGCCCAGTGGTTGTCTGGTCGTCCTCCACCAGGGGTTGTGCTCTTCCTCCAGCAGGGGTGATTGCTCTTCCTCTAGTAGGCAGGGGCAGGTGGGTGCTCTTGCTCCTGCAGGGCCAGGTTTGTGCTCTTCCTTCAGCAGGGCCAGGTGCGTGCTCCTCATTCAGCAGACAGGGTCAGAAGGGTGTCTGGTCCTCCCAATGCAGGTGCAGGGGTGATGCTCTTCCTCCGGCAGGGGTGGTGCTCTTCATCCAGTAGGGGCAGGGGTGCCTCCATTTCCAGTCGCCAGCGAGGTGAGTGTACCTCCTTCAGTCGGCGGCCAAATCAGGTGCAGAGGGGTGCGCCTCGTCCAGCAGCCGGCCAGATCAGGGGTAGGGGGGTGCTCTTCCTTCAACAGGGAAAGGTGGGTGCGCCTCCTCCAGCAGGGCCAGGTGGGTGCTTTTCCTCCAGAAGTTGCAGGTGTGATGCTCTTCCTCCAGCAGGGGTGGTGCTATGCCTCCAGCAGGGGCAGGAGTGCCTTCTCCTCCAGTCGCCGGCCACGTGAGTGTGCCACCTCCAGTCGGCGGCCAAGTCAGGTGCAGGGGGGTGCCCTTCCTCCAGCAGGCAGGGCCAGGTTGGAGCTCTTTCTTCAGAAGGGGCAGGTGGGTGGTCCTCCTCCAGCAGACAGGGCTAAGTGGGTGTCTAGTCCTCCCCCTGCAGGGGCAGGGGTGATGCTCTTCCTTCAGCAGGGGCAGGGGCGCCTCCTTCTCCAGTCGCCGGTCAGGTCACCTCCTCCATTCCTCGGCTAGGTCGCCTCCTCCAGTCGCCGGCCAGGTGAGTGCGCCTCCTCCAGGAGCGCCAGGTTGGTGCACTTCCTTCAGCAGGGCCAGGTGCGTGCTCCTCCTCAAGCAGGGCCAGGTGGGTGCTCTTCCTCCGGCAGGGCCAGGAGTGGTGCTCCCCCACACAGGGCCTGAAGGGTGTGTGGTCCTCCCACTGCAGGTGCAGGGGTGATGCTCTTCCTCCAGCAGTGGCAGGGGTGCCGCCTCCTCCTGTCGCCGGCCAGGTGAGTGCGCCTCCTCAAGTCGGCGGCCAAGTCAGGTGCAGGGAGGTGGTTCACCTCCTCCAGCACGGCCAGGGGCGGTGCTCTTCCTTCAGCAAGGGCAGGGGTGGTGCTGTTCCTCCAGCTGGGGAATTGGTGGCGCTCTTCCTCCAGCAGAGGCAGGGGAGGTGGTCTTCCTCCAGGAGTGCTATGGTGGTGCTCGTCCTACTGCAGCGCCAGCTTGGTACTCAGTCAGGTCGCCTCCTTCAGTCCCCGGCCAGGTGAGTGTCCTCCTTCAGACGGCGGCCAATTCAGGTGCAGGAAGGAGTGCGCCTCCTCCAGAAGACAGGGCAAGGTGGGTGTCTGGTCCTCCTCCAGTAGGGCCAGGGGTGGTGCTCTTCCTCCAGCAAGGGCAGGGTTGCCTCCTCCTCCAGTCGCCGGCCAGGTGAGTGCGCCTCCTCCAGTCGCCGGCCAGGTGAGTGCGCTTCCTCCAGTCGCCGGCCAGGTCGCCGGTCAGGTCGCCTTCTGCAGTTGCCGGCCAGGTCACCTCCTCCAGTCGGTGGCCAAGTCAGCTGCAGGGGAGGGTGCGCCTCCTTCTACAGGGGTGGTGCTCAGGGCCAGGTGGGTGCTCTTTCACCAGCAGGGCCAGGTGGGTGCTCTTCCTTCAGCGGGGCCAGGTGGGTGCTCCACCTTCAGCAGGGCCAGGTAGGTGCTCCTAATCCAGCAGACATGGACAGGAGGGTGCCTGGTCCTCCTCCAGCAGGGCCAGGAGGGTGTCTGGTCCTCCTTCAGCAGGGCCAGGTGTGGTGGTTTTCCTCCAGCAGGGGCAGGGGTGCCGCCTTCTCCAGTCACCGACCGGGTCGCCGGTCAGGTCGTCAGCCAGGTCACCGGTCAGTTCGCCGGTTAGGTCGCCTGCTCCAGTCGCCGGTCAAGTTGCCGGTCAGGTGGTATCCTCCAGTCTCCGGCCAAGTTGCCGGTCAGGTCGCCTCCTCCATTCGCCGGCCAGGTCGCTGGTCAGGTCGCCTCCTCCAGTCGCCGGTCAGTTCGCCTCCTCCAGTCGCCGGCCAGGTCGCCGATCAGGTCTTCTCCGGTTAGGTCGCCTCCTCCAGTCGCCGGCCAGGTCGCCGGCCATGTCGCCTCCTCCAGTCGCCGGCCAGGTGAGTGCACCTCCTCCAATCGGCGGCCAAATCAGGTGCAGGGATGGTGCGCCTCCACCAGCAGCCGGTCAGATCAGAGGCAGAGGGGTGCGCCTTCACCAGCAGGAGTGGTGCTCTTCTTCCAGCAGGGCCAGGTGGGTGATCTCCCTTCAGCAGGGCCAGGCGGATGCTCCTCCTCCAGCAGACAGGGCCATGTGGGTGTCTGGTCCTTTTCCAGTAGGGCCAGGGGCGGTGCTCTTCCTTCAGCAAGGGCAGGGGTGGTGCTCTTCCTCCAGCAGGGCCAGGTGGGTGCTCTTCCTCCAGCAGGGCCAGGTGGGTACTCTTCCTCCAGCAAACCGGGCCAGGTTGGTGTCTAGTCCTCCTCCAGTAGGGCCAGGGGCGGTGCTCTTCCTTCAGCAAGGGCAGGGGTGGTGCTCTTCCACCAGCAGAGGCAGGGCTGCCCCCTTCACCTGTCGCCGGTCAGGTGAGCGCGCTTCCTCCAGTCGCCGGCCAGGTCGCCAGTCCGATCGTTCCTCCAGTCGCCGGCCAAGTTGCCGGTCATCTCGTCTCCTCCAGTCGCCGGTCATCTCGTCTCCTCCAGTCGCCGGTCATCTCGCCTCCTCCAGTCGCCGGCCAGCTCGCCACCTCCAGTCGGCGGCCAAGTAAGGTGCAGGGGGGGTGCGCCTCCTCCAGCAGGGCCAGGTGGGTGCTCTCCCTTCAGCAGGGCCTGGCGGTTGCTCTTCTTCCAGCAGGCAGGGGATGTGGGTGCTCTTCCTCCAGCAGGGCAAGGTGGGTGCTCTTCCTCCCGCAGGGCCAGGTGTGTGCTCTTCCTCCAGCAGGTCCAGGTGGGAGCTCTTCCTTCAGCAGGGCCAGGTGCGTGCTCTTCCGCCAGCAGGGCCAGAGGTGGTGTTCTTCCGCCAGCAGGAGCAAGGGTGCCTCCTCCTCCTGTTGCCGGCTAGGTGAGTGCGCCTCCTCCAGCCGCCGGCCTGATCTTCTCCTACAGTCGCCGGCCAAGTGAGTGCACCTCCTCCAGTCACCGGCCAGGTGAGTGCACCTCCTCCAGTCGCGGGCAAGGTGAGTGCGCCTCATCCAGTCACCGGCCAGGTGAGTGCACCTCCTCCAGTCGCTGGCCAGGTGAGTGCGCCTCATCCAGTCGGCGGCAAAGTCAGGTGCAGGGGGGTCCGCCTCCTCCAGCAGGGGTAGTGCTCTTCCTGCAGCAGGCAGGGGCAGGTGGGTGCTCTTCCTCCAGCAGGGCCAGGTGGGAGCTCTTCCTTCAGCAGGGCCAGGCACACATCATCTTTCAAAATACGTGTGCCCTTGCAGATGTTCAAGACGATGTGTTCCGCCAGCTTTTGGCCAGAGAATATTTTCGTCCAAGAACATCAGCTAAGTACGGTGAAAAAAATAAACCAATTCTTTGGGTGTAGAACTCCCAAATGTTACGGCCACTGACCAACCTTCCACCTCATCATCCAGTTTTAAAAAACTAATGTCTTCTATATAACACTTACCTATCAGAATACTAAAGGATAACGTAGTAAACTTTCCAAACTGTATTCTGATAGTTCTTTCTTTGCATCTCACATTATTTTAATTACAAAAACTTGGTAAAAGCCGGAGATCTTAAGGTCCGAAGTTTTCCTAGTAGGTACACCACTTTTTGTTGTGATAGAACTCTGCGAAAGGGAGGAGGAGTGTTAGTCTCTGTAGACTCTAAACTCGCATCTGAAGAGGTAAAATCTCAAAAGTTTGGTGACATTGAATTCCTTTGCATCAAAATCATTTTTTCCGATCAATCTTTGTATGTTACCTGTTCTTACATACCACCTTCGTCCACTGGCAACATTTGTCCGCTATTCGTTTGGTTTTCGATCGTCTGTCTGATGGTTACCAATTGATAGCTCTGGGTGACTTTAATATCCCAGAACTTATGTGGTCAAATGAAAATTCACCGTTTTTACAGCTTAACTCCCACCACGACTTCCCTGCGGGCATGTTTGACATGTCACTCGGGCAAATTACACACGTTAGAAATTCTTTAGGTCGGATGTTGGGCTTATTTTTCGTTTCTGATCCTGATGGAATTACTCTTTGGAACTTTGTCCCATTCTTACCCTTTGGATCCATATCAACCCACCCTTGAGTAGACTTAAATCTCACTTGGCCGTCAGCCAACGGGTACCACAGGGGGAGAAACGCATGAGTTCATGTGCCGCAACTGTGTACGCCGCTGGTAGTGCGACTATACTCTCCACGTGAGGGCGGCTGGTAAGGTCATACAGCATAGCATATGCCGAGGGATGCATGTCCGGGGGTGTATGGACCGGCCGACCCCTCAGTTTCAATCAGGCTTATCATGACAAGCGGGCTATGTCATGATGGGCGAACCCCTTCCCGCCTACTCGTGGGTCCAAATATGAACATGAATAAAAATATAAAAAAAATAGTGGAGAACGGAACTCCCCACGAAAGTCCGGAAATGGGATCATGGATCCGTCAATCTCCAAGGCTGACAGAGGCCAAAGAGATGCTGGGATGGCGAAGCTCCCCACTGAGGGACAACGTCCGGAGGCGAGCTGCGCCGGTGTAGGGGGAGATGCCAAGGCACCGACCCCCAAAACGGGGCCCACTATGGGACCGGCGGTATCCCTAAGGAAAGCCCCGGTCCGGCGACTGCTGGCCCCTTGCAGCGGAAGGGCTCCTATAAGGATAGGAGGAGAGCGGCCTTCATTCTGATGAGGGCAGACCCATCGGCGGAATCCAACCCCGATCAGGCTGAGATAATAAAGTGGGCGAGGGAAATCCTGCCTAACTTTCAGCCAGTCAAAGCGGGAGTGAGACTGGATCAGAAGAAGCTGACAGGAGAAGGCAACTCTGCCAAGGATAGCGCACAAAGTGCGAAGTGGCAGAGGTCGACTGACGGTGGAGTGCCCCTAGCGAAGAAGAAAAAGATGCAGACGCAACAGAGCAACACATCCTTCGTCGAGGTTACTAAGGGTAGGACCATTATTGGGGTTGTTGACAACGGTTCCAAAGATGGCCTGATCCCCAAGGAGCTTTGGCGGAGGGTGGTGAATGAGCTGCATGGGCGCTTCATGGAGGAGATGCTCAAGAGCGGAGGACCTCCACCGGACTGCGAAGACGCAGGGTGGTACCAGGGTAGCATCAAGGTGATTGCGTGCCAAGATGCGAGGTCTGTAAGCCTCTACAAGCGCATGATTGCGTCGCTTGGAGAGGTTTACCCAGGAGCCAGTCTGGAGGCGGTGGACTGGGACAAGATCCCAGCAAACCGAGGGCCCGGGTATGGCTGACAGAGAAGCCGGCGGACCCTGCTACCATATTGGCCATGCTCAAGATGTGCAATCCCACACTCCCTACGGCGGACTGGAGGGCATTTCATGCCTGAGGGGGGTACGGATTACTGTGTGCCCGTCGACCAACCCACCACTAACTACAAAGTCTTAATCCCCTCGAGGGAGGAATGGGATGCCCGGATACCGGGACCGNGTTCGAGCACGTTGTGGTGAAGATCTACAAGTCCGATGCGAAGAGTAAGCCAGGAGGCATCGACTTGGAGATAGACGCACAAGAGCCAGACTTGGAGGAACCGACCGAAGAGGTCCGCCCAGAAGGAATGTCAGATGTGGAGGAGGACATTCTGGAAGGGTATACCTCAGAGGAGAGTGACTTGGCAAGGGCTCTTGGAGGCGTCGGTATGGAGGAGGACTCACTGCTAGGCTCCGACACCGAGGCTGAGGTTACTGTGGTGGAAAATCTAAAGGATGTCCCTGACATTCCTTCAGATAAACCTCCATCACAGTAAGGTGGCTTCCGCCGCCCTCCTGCTCCATCTTGCAGAGGATGGAGCTGACGTGGCCCTCAACCAAGAACCCTGGATCCACGGAGACAGGATTCTCGGTCTGGGGGCGTCGGATTTCAGGCTGTACACAGCCGATGTAACAGGTAAAAAGCGAGCATGCATACTCGCAAAGAAAAGCCTTAATACCTTCTTCCTTAATATCGAAAAGCCTTAATATCGATAGAGGGCCCAGACGGCCATCTAAGAATATGCTCGGCATATTTGGGTCACGACCACCTAGGACCTCCACCCCATTCGCTACTCAGGCGGCTTGTGGAAGACAGCGAAAGGAAGGACATCGACCTAATAATAGGATGCGATGCCAACGCTCATCACAATCAGTGGGGAAGCACTGACACAAACGAGAGGGGTGAGTCAATCTTCGATTTTATCCTTAGCTCTAAGCTTCTAGTGGGTAACAGAGGTTAGAACCCACTTTCGTAGTCAAGAACAGAAGGGAGGTTCTTGATGTCACATTATTCTCGCACTCCCTGGCTGATGCAATCACCAGCTGGAGAGTCCTTGACAAACACTCATTTTCAGACCATCGCTATATTGAGATAGTAGTAAATTTTGAAAACTTCACCAAGCAAGCAGTACGAAATCCTAGAAAGGCAAACTGGGAGCTCTATAAAAATATACTAGATAGATCCTTAGGCGAACCGCCTTCGGAGACCATCGAGACCTATGAGGGGCTCAACGCCATGGTAGACAAGCTTATTGCGACTAGTGCAGAAGCTTACCACAAGGCCTGCCCCAAGAAAAGAATAGGTAGCAACAGATCGAAGAAGCCTCCGTGGTGGACCTCGTCTTTAGCCCCGTACAAAAAAAATGCACGTAGGGCCTTCAACCACGCGCACCGTACCAACACAGACGAGGCGTGGGAAACCTATAAAGCTGAACTTAGGCAATATAACAAAGAATTGCGCAAGGCAAAGAGGGTTGCCTGGGCCAATTTCTGCACCAGCATTCTGGAGACATCAGAGGCCGCCCGCCTAAGAAAGATTCTCTCTACTACAGCCCCCATCGCAGGTTACATTAAGAACACGGAGGGGTGCTGGACAACCTCAAGCCTGGAAACCCTGGAGACCCTTATCAACGCACACTTCCCGGGTTGCTCATCGGAAGGAACAACCCAGGTGATGCGTAGCCAGGGTCACCAGGGCTCGCTCAACTACCTACTTAGTGACAGAAACCTGAAATGGGCAATGGACAGTTTTAAACCCTTCAAATCTCCGGGACCGGACGGTATTCTACCAGCTCAGTTATCCAGAGCCGGTATTAACCTAAGGAAATGGATTAAGAAAATCTTCAGCACAGTCTTCACTACTGGTATGATACCAAAGGCATGGCTGTGCACGAAGGTTGTATTCATACCCAAGGCGGGGAAACCATCCCACTGCACCCCCAAGGACTTCAGACCTATAAGTCTGTCTTCCTTTCTCCTTAAGACTATGGAAAGACTCTTAAGTCTCCATCTACAACTTAACATTAACCCAAACGACATCTCATGCTCTCAGCATGCTTACAAAAGGGGCCGATCAACAGAAACAGCCCTGCACGATATCACTATGATCGCCGAACGAGCGATTAATTTCAAGGAATACGCACTTGTGGCTTTTCTAGACATAGAAGGGGCCTTCAATAACATCCTACCGTGCTCAATAATCGACGCACTGACGGGACTTGGAATAGACAATCGATCAACTCACTTAATACGGCAGATCCTGGTTAACAGGAGTGTCGAGGCTACACTTGGAGGTTCGACTATTCGAAGATACGTCAAGAGGGGCACCCCACAAGGAGGTGTACTCTCACCACTACTCTGGAACGTGGCGGTTAACAGCCTACTACGATCCTTAGAGGGGGGCGGATGTAAGATCATTGCGTACGCGGACGATGTTGCTATTGCCTTCGTGGGGAAATTCCCACAGACGCTATGCGACCTAATGACAGGGAAGCTCGAAGTTCTGTCGGCCTGGGCGCAAAAGAACGGGCTGGGAGTCAACCCATCCAAGACAGAGCTCGTGCTGTTCACCAGGAAGTACAAAATACCTAACTTAAGACTTCCGAAGCTCCTAGGAGAAACACTAGTTCTTAGTGATAGTGCGAAGTACCTAGGTATCACACTAGACAGGAAACTGGACTGGAAGCTGAACACCGCTGATAGGACTAAGAAAGCGGCAATAGCACTCTATACCTGCCGCAAGGCGGTAGGCCTGAAATGGGGAATGTCCCCGAAGATGGTCAGATGGTTATACACAGCGATCATCAGACCAATTCTATTCTATGGTGTTGTTGTCTGGTGGCCCGCCCTAGACAACTCCACATGCAGGGAAAAGTTCAGGAAGATGCAGCGCATGGCGGAAGTCTGTATGACAGGCAGTCTACGCACTACGCCTAGTGATGCCCTAGACACTATACTTGACCTACTACCAGTTAAACTGATGGGGGTAAAGACAGCCACTCTGGCAGCAATAAGACTGCGGGAGGCAAACCTATGGAGCAAAAATAGTTTCGGTCATACCAGACTGGACCTACAACATTTCATGCCTGAGGGGGGTACGGATTACTGTGTGCCCGTCGACCAACCCACCACTAACTACAAAGTCTTAATCCCCTCGAGGGAGGAATGGGATGCCCGGATACCGGGACCGGAGGGCTCCATTCATATCTATACAGATGGATCAAAACTTAACGGCCAGGTGGGAGGCGGTTACTTTTGCGAGCATCTGAGCCTAAAGGAGTCCTTCAGACTCCCTGACCACTGCAGTGTGTTCCAAGCTGAAGTAGTAGCCATTAAGGAAGCACTTGAATCCCCAGCTCTAAGGGGCAATCGGGGTACAATATGTATCTTCTCAGATAGTCAAGCAGCGCTCAAGGCACTTGACGGATTCTCATCCAACTCCAGGACAGTCAATGACTGTCGCAGATCTCTCAACGAGATGGCTGAACAGCTTGACATCTACCTCATCTAGGTCCCCGGTCACAGGGACCACGAGGGAAACTGTGCTGCAGATGAACTAGCTAGGGCAGGGACTACCAACCCTCTCCTACCGGAGAAAGAACTTGTAGGCATACCCTTGGCTACTTGCAGGCTAAAGTGCAGGGAGTTTTTCGACCTGGCAGCCAATAGGAAATGGAATAATCTCCAGACCTGTAAAACATCACGTTTGATCTGGCCGACACGCTCTCAGAAAAGATCAGCGAGACTCATTGCTCTGACTAGACCGGAATGCAGCCTAGCGATTGGGGCAATCACTGGGCACTGGCTGATAGGCGAACACGCGGCCTGGCTTGCAGTCCCCCACAACGATTTCTGCAGGAGCTGCAGGGATGAAGAGGAGATAGAATCGGTATCGCACCTCTTATGCCACTGCCCGGCACTCGGACGCAGCAGGCTCAAGCACTTTGGGTCCGAAGAACTCTCGGACCTTAACGATCTCTCAGAGATCTCTCCACGCGGACTGGTTGCCTTCATTAAAAAAGCAGGCTGGGACCATGGGCCGCCTTAGGTAGTCTAGGCATACATACGCACCCTGGTAGACAGGAAGGGGGGGGGGTAGCATCTTGGTGAAACCCTTGCTCCAGCGGCAGCACATGGATCCCTTGCGGCTCAAGTGGAAGTGAAGGGGTATTCTATGACCCCCTTGCATCACCGCCCTAACCTAACCTAACCTAACCTAGTTTATGCCGTGAGACACAATTGGCGTTCCACATTGATATTCGTAGAGTAAGCATCGATTATTTAGACTGTTTTGCAACGAGCAGCTGTATTACCATGTTCTTGTTTTGAACAAGGGTATGCATGGTCGTTTTCATGAATGACAAAGCTCCATCATACTTAATTGGAGGGTAAGCATCATACATAGTTTCCGTTTTGCTATGTGGCTGTTCTGGGGCCTGTTGAGCGCTGTGTGAGTTAAGCTGATTTGGATTTTCAAAAAAACCAACCAGCGCCAAACACCGCAAAAAAACCCAAGCCCCCTCCAATCTATATCAGGGAGAAATACTCGAGTGCCCTGTTCAACCGAATTGCGGCGTTGGGAACGGTGACAACTTTCATGTTGTCCCGCTTATCATCGTAAACGGCAGCGATTGAAAGGCTTCCGTTTCTTGACTGAATTTTTTTCGATGTGGCCTGCAAGAAGTTTGTTTCAAACCTTTTGTGAAAGTGGTGTTTTAAACGTTCTCTTGTTCTGATTAGAACTCCAGTTCCGCCGTGGGCTTTCCCATCTGGATGATCTGTGTGCTAGATTGTATAGCCTTTTATTTGACAGTTGTAGTTGCTTGTAAGATGCGTTTCCACCAGTAGCATAACGTCAATACGGTTATCGATCAAGAATCGTGACAATTCTAGTTTATGCCGTCGAATCGAGCTCCTTTCGCACCGGCGGCAACCCTAAGGAA
Organism: Drosophila pandora; assembly: GCA_021223865.1. NCBI lineage: Eukaryota > Metazoa > Arthropoda > Insecta > Diptera > Drosophilidae > Drosophila > Drosophila pandora. Next base: position 456,406 of record JAJJHT010020053.1, on the reverse strand, counting down.
GGCCCCGGTCCGACGACTGCTGGCCCCCTGCAGCGGAAGGGCTCCTATAAAGATAGGAGGAGAGCGGCCTTCATCCTAATGAGGGCAGACCCATCGGCGGAGTCCAATCCCGATCAGGCTGAAATTATAAAGTGGGCGAGGGAAATCCTGCCTGATTTTCAGCCAGCAAGAGCGGGAGCCAGATTGGACCCAAAAAAGCCGACAGGAGTAGGCGACTCTGCCAAGGAGAGTGCACAGAGTGCGAAAAGGCAGAGGTCGACCGACGGTGGAGCGCCCCTAGCTAAGAAGAAGAAGGTGCAGACACAGAGTAGCAGATCCTTCGCCGAAGTTACCAAGGGCAGGACCATCATTGGGGTCATTGATAATGGCTCCAAAGATGGCCTGATCCCCAAGGAGCTTTGGCGTAAGGTAGTGAATGAGCTGCATGGGCGCTTCATGGAGGAGATGCTCAAGAGCGGAGGACCTCCACCGGACTGCGAAGACGCAGGGTGGTACCAGGGTAGCATCAAGGGCATAGCGTGCCAAGATGCGAGGTCTGTAAGCCTCTACAAGCGCATGATTGCGTCGCTTGGAGAGGTCTACCCAGGAGCCAGACTGGAGGCGGTGGACTGGGACAAGATCCCCAGCAAACCGAGGGCCCGCGTATGGCTGACAGAGAAGCCGGCGGACCCTGCCACCATTCTGGCCATGCTTAAAATGTGCAATCCCACACTCCCTACGGCGGACTGGAGGGTCGCCAAGGTGGAGGAAGCAGTGGGACTAAGAAGGCCGGTTGTCCTCACTTTAAATGAGGAGACTGCGAGGATCCTGGAGGGTGCTGGTAGCCGTATTAAGTACGGGTTCGAGCACGTTGTGGTGAAGATCTACAAGTCCGATGCGAAGAGTAAGCCAGGAGGCATCGACTTGGAGAAAGACGCACAAGAGCCAGACTTGGAGGAACCGACCGAAGAGGTCCGCCCAGAAGGAATGTCAGATGTGGAGGAGGACATTCTGGAAGGGTATACCTCAGAGGAGAGTGACTCGGCAAGGGCTCTTGGAGGCGTCGGTATGGAGGAGGACTCACTGCTAGGCTCCGACACCGAGGCTGAGGTTACTGTGGTGGAAAATCTAAAGGATGTCCCTGACATTCCTTCAGATAAACCTCCATCACAGTAAGGTAGCATCCGCCGCCCTCCTGCTCCATATTGCAGAGAGTGGAGCTATTGTGGCCCTCATCAAAGAACCATAGATCCATGAAGACTGGATTCTCGGTTTGGGGGCGTCGGAGTTCAGGCTGTGCACAGCCGATGTAACAAGTAAAAAGCGAGCATGCATACTCGCAAAAAAGAGCCTTAACATTTTCTTGCTACCAAATTTCAGCAATGAAGATCATGTAGCCGCATCGATAGAGGGCCCAGGGGGCCATCAAAGAATATGCTCGGCATATATGGGTCATGACCACATAGGACCTCCACCGCACTTGCTACTCAGGCGGCTTGTGGAAGACAGCGAGAGGAAGAAAATCGACCTACTAATAGGATACGATGCCAACGCTCATCACAGTCAGGGGGGTCAATCTTCGATTTTATCCTCAGCTCTAAGCTTCTAGTGGGTAACAGAGGTTCAGAACCCATCTTCGTCGTCAAGAACAGGAGAGAGGTTCTTGACATTACATTATTCTCGCACTCCCTGGCTGATGCAATCACCAGCTGGAGAGTCCTAGACAAACACTCCTTTTCAGACCACCGCTACATTGAGGTAGCCATAAATTTTGAAAATGTCACCAAGCAAGCAGTTCGAAACCCTAGGAGGGGTTTCCAAGTTTCCAAGTTCGAAAACCTAAGAGGGGTTCCCAAGAAAAGATAAGGTAGCAGCAGATCGAAGAAGCCTCCATGGTGGACCTCGTCGCTAGCCCCCTTCACGAAAAATGCACGTAGGGCCTTCAACAACGCGCACAGTACCAACACAGACGAGGCGTAAGAGGCCTATAAAGCTGAACTCAGGCGGTATAACAAAGAATTGCGAAAGGCAAAGAGGGTTGCCTGGGCCAATTTCTGCACAAATATCCAGGAGACATCAGAGGCCGTCCGCCTAAGAAAGATTCTCTCTACTACAGCCCCCATCGTAGGTTATATTAAGAACACGGATGGGCGGTGGACAACCTCAAGCTGGAGGTCAATCCCTCAATCCCTGGAGACCCTTGTCAACGCACACTTCCCGGGTTGCTCATCAGAAGAAACAACCCAGATGCGTAGCCAGGGCCATCAGGGCTCAATCAACTACCTACTTAGTGACAAAAATCTTAAATGGGCAATAGAAAGTTTTAAACCCTTCAAATCTCCGGGCCCAGACGGTATACTCAATTATCCAGGGCCGGTATTTACCTAAGGAAATGGATGAAGAAAATCTTCAGTACAGTCTTCACTACTGGTATGGTACCAAAGGCGTGGCTGTGCACGAAGGTTGTATTCATACCCAAGGCGGGCAAACCATCCCACTGCACCCCTAAGGACTTCAGACCTATAAGTCATTCATCCTTCCTCCTTAAGACTATGGAAAAACTCCTGAGTCTCCATCTCCAACTAACCAATAACCCAAGGGACATCTCATGCTCTCAGCATGCTTACAAAAGGGGCCGATCAACAGAAACTGCCCTGCACGAAATCACTATGATCGCTGAGCGAGCGATCAACTTTAAGGAATACGCACTTGTTGCTTTCCTAGACATAGAAGGGGCCTTCAACAACATCTTTCCGTGCTCAATAATTGATGCACTGACGGGACTTGGAATAGACAACCGATCAATTCACCTAATACGGAAGATCCTGGTCAACAGGAGTGTCGAGGCTACTCTTGGAGGTTCGAATATTCGAAGATACGTCAAGAGAGGTGCAAGGAGGTGCACTCTCACCACCACTCTGGAACGTGGCGATCAACAGCCTACTGCGATCTTTAGAGGGTGTCGGCTGTGAGATCATTGCGTACGCGGATGATGTTACTATTGTCTTCAGGAAGGAAAGGTTCAGGAAGACGCAGCGCATGGCGGAAGTCTGTATAATAGGCAGTCATCCTTGACGCCCCTCTGGCGGCAATAAGACTGCGAGAGGCGAATCTATGGAGTAAAAATAGTTTTGGTCACACCAGACTGGACCTGCATTACTTCATGTCTGGGGGGGTACGGACTACTGCGTGCCCGTCGACCAACCCACCACTAATTACAAAATCATCATCCCCTCGAGGGAGGAATGGGATGCCCGGGTACCGGGACCGGAGGGCTCCATTCATATCTACACAGATGGATCAAAACTTAACGGCCAGGTGGGAGGCGGTTACTTTTGTGAACATTTGAGCCTAAAGGAGTCCTTCAGACTCCCTGACCACTGTAGTGTTTTACAGTCTGAAGTAGTAGCACTTAGGGAAGCACTGGAATCCCCAGAACTAAGGGGCAATCGGGGTACAATATGCATCTTCTCAGATAGTCAGGCAGCGCTCAAGGCACTTGACGGATTCTCGTCCAACTCCAGGACAGTCAATGATTGTCGCAGATCTCTCAACGAGATGGCTGAACAGCATGCCACGGGGGGGTAACACTTCGGTGAAACCCTTGCCCTAGCGGTAGCACAAGGAGCCCTATCGGCTCAAGTGGAAGCGGGGGGGTCTTCTATGTCCCCCTAGCATCACCGCCCTAACCTAACCTAACCTATGAGACTTTTAAATGAACATATATTATCTGGCTGTACAGTTAGTTAACGCAGTAACGCAGAATTTTATAGGAGCTATATTCGCCGCTGCAGGATTCAGTTTACTCAGGATCTGAAGCAGTTTTATAACTTTGTAAACATGTAAACATGTATCTTTTCCCCCACTGATTACGTTTGAGAACTCTTATGCGAACACTGATCAGGCAATGACCGATCTCTTTACACAGCTTTTTTAAACTACGTACTTATAATATCCAATCAGCCAACCTTATATTTGGCCCATCTTTCGATCAAAGTGGTGTGTTATCGGATCTTCTTAAGGTCAAGCCCGTGTATTCGCCAGGCCCTGATGGAGTACCAGGCTGTGTTCTAAAGAACTGCGCTGAGGCTCTGTGCAAACCGCTCGTTAAACTCTTTAATCTATCGCTTGAAACTTCGACCTTTTCCCTTATGTGGAAGGAATCCTTTATTATTCCGCTGTGCAACACATATGCAACACATATGTAGTTCAATAATAACTCCGTGCCAGCATGGCTTCATGAAGCGCCGCTCCACCACTACCAACTTATTGAAGCTAACATCTTTTATCACGGATGGCTTCCGGAATGGCTTACAAACAGACGTCATTTACACTGACTTCAGTAAAGCATTTCACTCTGTTAACCATTCGCTTCTTATAAGTAAACTCAGTCTTTTGGGATTCCCAACTGGATAAACTTTAAAATTTGTGTTTAGCAAATAACCTAAAGCATAATGGATCGAAATATAAACTCATGTCTTTTTACCGATCTAGTCCTCACCAGGCTATGTACTTTCTCTATGGGAACGCCTTAGAACGATTAACTCAGGTTAACGATCCTATTAGATTTGAAACTGAATTCTTTGTATGGATTCTTGGTATGGATCGTGTGTCTGGAGTGCTCAATATAAAGTACACCAAGATCACATTGAATCTGTACAAAATAAACGTCCTTGCTTTTGCTCTTAGGGGACTTAATTGGGATGCAAATCTTTACCTCCCCTTTTATCGTAGTAGACATTTACTAATCAACTTACCTTCATTAACAAACCGTAGATCGATGCTGGGTGTCATGTATTATATAATCTTATTTATGGAAATATAGACAGCCAGCAGAAGTTACTAACACGCGTAAATTTTAACGTTCCTAGTAGAAAGACAAGAAACTTTCGTCGTGAGGAACTGCGCCGCGGTAAAGCGAGTATACAGTAAGCGCGTCACCACTGTTTTCGACTATATCCTATAGCTGCCATAACTTTGGTGTTTTTTAAGTTAGAAAGATGGGTTAGTTACTATTAAAATTACTATTAATTACTAAAAACTTTCCTAACAAGAAAGGAAAGCTAACTTCGGGCAGAGCCGAAGTTTATATACCCTTGCAGTTGAGTCGCAGTCCGCTAGGTGGCGCCACGATCTTATATTATTAGATATATAGCAGATCGTATATAGTCGGCCGATCCTTATGAAATTTGGCAAATCAGATTATTTTGTCCAAAATAGAATCTGTACCAAGTCCCATCTTTCTAACTTAAAAAACACCAAAGTTATGCCAATTTCGATCGTTGTATGACAGCTATAGGATATAGTCGGCCGATCCTTATGAAATTTTGTACATAAGATATTTTGGTCAAATATAACATGTGTGGAAAGTCCCAATCCTCTATCTTAAAAAACAACGAAGTTATGGCATTTCCGATCAATCAGTTATATGGCAGCTATAGTCGACTGATCCCGGCCGTTCCGACTTATGTACTACCTGCAAGGAAAAGAAGGATGTGTGCAAAGTTTCAACTCGATAGCTCTGAAACTGAGAGACTAGTTTGCGACAGACAGACGGACACGCTCATATCGACCCAGGAGGTGATCCTGATCAAGAATATATATACTTTATAGGGTCGGAGATGTCTCCTTCTCTGCGTTGCACACTTTTGACCAAAATTATAATACCCTCTGCAAGGGTATACAAATCTGATAAGCGCCGAATGCCTTTCGGATCATCTGATCACTTGGCTGTCCTGCTTTTTCCACTCCGACATCCAGGAACATTGGAACAATCATTAAAATAAACCTCACAGAAAACCAACTGGGTTAAGTACAGAAATATATTAGCTCACACATCGAGTTAAGTCCTCACCTCAACGATGAAGCCATCGCAGACAGCTTTCTGTCTGTACTCGTCTCTGCAGCTCGAGCTTCAACCCTTTAAATTACTAATACACAATGCAAGCAAAAGAAGAAAAATCTAGACATCGAACAGCTCGAACTCGTAAAGCGACGCTTACGTCGAGAGTGGTAACACTACAGATCGCCATCTGGTAATCAAAGCTTTAGACATGCCTCACGCCGACTTATTAAATCCTTAATGGAAGCTGAAGCATATGTCCACCGCCCCTACATAGAGCAATTGTCAACATCTAGTACAAAACACTTACTATTGAGAGCTCACCCAACTGTGAGCTCACCGAACGAAACTGTGATGCCTTTTAGAAATCCCACATGCGGCTGGGAGCGCAGCGATTCAGATGACTTCTAGATGTCTTTAAAAATGTCTTCCAACCAAATCTTGCCACTAGTGCGTTGACTTTGCCGACTTAACCATATGAGCCTCAGATTCAACATGAGTCAATTGAATTTCGCCCAAACGAAATCGCTAACATAATTAAAAATCAACTGAATCCTAAAAACTCCCCAGGCATAACTACCAAAATGATCATTGATCATATTGCGACGAAAACTGGGACATTCTCTAGTGAGATGGAAAACGTCAATTATAATAATTGTTGGGCCAAGCAGCCACCAGATAAACCGATTAGAATATTGCTAATTTGTTTAGCGCAGCGGCATTTAATCTTCTTTGTCCGTCTCCTAGTTTCGCATGCACTTTTGTTATTTGTATCGCATGCGCTTTTGGGAGCTTTGGAAGAGCTTCTGGGTCCCAGCTCTTTGTTCGTATTTGCATATTTAGGAGTTGTTATTTACGGGCCGCTATATTGCGCGTAATTAACTCTTAATATATTGTAAACCAGAATTTAAAATTGTTTAATTCGGCTGCTATCAAAAAGCTGGTAGCGTTACATTTTGGTGACCCCGACGTGATCGCGACCGAAGTTCAATTAGCCTAATTGCCCCAGAAACTGAAAAACCTGCGTGATACTAAAAACAAAAATAGCAAAAATTATTGGTTTTCCTTTTGCATTACTCGCGCTGGAAATTTACGGGACAAAGGGTGAATGTGAAACTATTGGATCTGCTGCAGCAACCCGGGTAAGGATGCTGCGGAGAAGAGCAGAAGTGACCTACCAAGAGATGGAGGCGCTGCATAATAAGGTGAAGGATGCGGCGCGGCGAGGATTGCACCATTATAGCGCTGGAGTCAGAGGAGAAGCTTTTGTGTGAACCGTTGCCGATGCCAAAATTTAGCGGCGGCTATGCTGACTGGCCGAAAGGATTCTGCGGAGAAGAGCAGAAGTGACCTACCAAGAGATGGAGGCGCTGCATAATAAGGTAAAGAATGCGGCGCGGCGAGGATTGCACCATTATAGCGCTGGAGTCAGAGGAGAAGCTTTTGTGTGAACCGTTGCCGATGCCAAAATTTAGCGGCGGCTATGCTGACTGGCCGGAATTCTGCACCACTTTTAAGACCATGATTGACAGCTAATAAAAATGGAAAAGCTCCGGTGGCTCATTTCATGCCTTCGGAAGTCAGCCTTGGAGACGGTGAGAACTCTGGAAATTACTGACGCGAACTACGATGTGGGCATTGACCTATTGCGCAATCGTTTTAGTAATCGGCACTTAATATTCCATTTTCACATTAATGAAATCCTGCAGCTTCGTGTGGTCGAGTTAGGGTCTGTTTTCCAGGGTCTGCTATCGGATCGGTTCAATGGGCATATGCGGGCTTTCATGAGTTCCGTATCAGCTGTCGAGATCCAAGGATGCTTGCTTATCCAGATTGTCCTCCAGAAGTTGGATCCTGCCACAAAAGCCAAGTGGAAAGAAACTCTCGCCGAAATCAAAGACAGCCTTCAATCTTGGGAGTCCATGGTTTTTCTTTCTTTGGCTGCGTATCCACCAGATAACCAAGTGGGCCGAGGTAGATCCTCGAAGCTCTAGGCGCTCTGTTTGGCTGGCGCACGCCCTTCCTTCTTGTCCAAGGTTTATTGCCTTGCCACGGCTGACCCGCTGCTTTGTATGTTTGGGAGATGGCCATTTTGCACGCGGATGTTCAGCTTCCCGTTGTCCAACGTGCAATCGTCGACATTATTCCTTGTTGCACCATTGCTGGCAGCTGTCCATCCCTAACAATTCCCCACCAGTACGAGGCTTGGTTTACACCATTGGTGTTGCCATTGCTAGCCACCTTCCCAGTCAATCAGAAAATTTTCTGTGAGGTGCAACACTGCTACAGCTGATGATTTCACAATAAGAACTGGCAACGTCCTCTACACAGCAGAAATCCCGACAAGCGCACGACTAACAACATCCACGTTTGCGGATGATACAGCTATTCTTAGCCGCTCAAAATGCACGATGCAAGCAACTGCACAGCTAGCTTTTAAAATTTTTTATTTTTCTTAAGTTGTTAAAACTGTTTACATAAATTTTAATCAAATTGTTTATTATCGGTTGTACCCAACATTCTGTTTATATTATTATTTTATTTTATTTTATTTTTTTATTTGAAACTTAATCAAATTAATTTTTAAATATACACAGCTCAGCTTAAGTGAAATAAAATAAGTTCGGTTAAGTTGCAAAGAATAAACTGTTTGGCTTGTCAAACATGTTTTTCGATCGGAGTACTAAGTTTAACCAATAGCATTCTGATTTTTTGCTCTTGGATGATTCCGTGGGGATTTATGCTGAACCCCGCAAATTAACTTGTTTCGAGGTGCATCCGGAGATTCAGTGTAGTTTGGTCATATTTGGTCGTAGATAATTCCTTTATTGAAATAATCTAGGCACTTTTCCAATATGAATATACAATGTGCAACGTGCTGACGTACAACAATAAGTAGGTCCGATTGTTCCAATTTTCATTGTTCCATATCTACGCTAATTTGACAGACATGTCAATGTTCACTTTCATGACGAAATAGATCAAAAATATTTCATTTTTATAAAACGTTATCGAATTTCTACTTTATGAATTTCAATAGCAAAAAACACGGCTCATCATGATTATCACAATAAAAAATCTTCAGCAGCAGACCTTTACTATTGAATTCGAAGCTGAGAAAACAGTAAGTCCTTAAGTCGTGTCAAAATGTACAACAAAATATGTGTAGATTCTTATTTACATATTTATAAATCCTGGCGTTTAAATGCCTCCAAGTGTGTAAGAAAATAAACTAAATATTTTCCAGAACAAATATTTTGAAAATTGAAATTATTGACTAGCTTCGATGAAAATATGAACCGATGTACATATACCATAGAATACTTCATAAAATATAATTTTCTTCCTTAATGTACATATGAGTATGTACATATGTAAATAGAAAGATTGAGGCATATTATACATACATACACACATTGTATGTAGGCCGGAAGTGATGAAGTCTAAACGTATAGCGAACCCTACTCGATGCGCAGTAGCACCATTAGAACAAAAGCAATGACAGAGAAAACAAAATCAGCTTCGCAAAACACCGTTTTATTTAGACGTATCAGACAGGAACACACGCGTTGCTGTGGCTAAAGTTTTTGTTAAATTACATTATAGTAAACAACCTAAGAGGAACAATAAGAAAACCTCAGTCACGGAGTCCACTATGCTTTTTCACACAGATGGTACATATTTGTAAAAAAATATGGTGATCTTATTTGACTTTCTACTACTATAACCCTTTAGTACAATGAAATTATTTACGAACAAAGACGAAAATGTTAATGTTGGTATGCAAATTCACTGGACTGATATTTGAAGGGGAAGTATGTACGTTGAACACAATTAATTAAAATGTTATTACACTTCATATTAAGCAGAAATCAATAGGTACAAAATAAAAGTTTATCAGATTCATTATTTTCATTTATTTTTATAACAAATATAAGTATATTACAGTATAATATAGTAAATAATACGTGACGCTTAAACTCATGAATGATGTAGGCAAGGCAGACAGTCTTATACTTTTAAACATAAATATCTATTTTTTTAAATTATAATTACTTTCAATTTAATATAATACCAATCGGTGCACAATGTTTTTGGTTAACCTGTCTGTACCTAACACAAATAGATTCGACGGTTTCTTAACAACTGAACACGCATCATATAGTTGCCCATGAGAAAAACATGGACAAAAGATAGCACCACCGAAAAGTTTATTATTGCTGTTTAAATCTTGCATAGTTCTGTTTAATGATTCAAGTGTGCACTCATCCCAAATTATTGTATAACTCTTCCGCAACACTGCAGCTACTCCACTATTCCAATGGCAGCTTGAATGTTGAATGTGCTGTTCGCCCATCATACAGTAAAGTAGCCGCGATGCCCTATGATGCTACTGCTTATGCGATTTTTTGTTGCGACCGTATTTTGGCAAGAATCAACATTAACAAGAAAGGAAAGCTAACTTCGGGCGGAGCCGAAGTTTATATACCCTTGCAGTTCAGTCGCAGTCCGATAGGTGGCGCCATGCATCTATATTATTANCTACTCCACTATTCCAATGGCAGCTTGAATGTTGAATGTGCTGTTCGCCCATCATACAGTAAAGTAGCCGCGATGCCCTATGATGCTACTGCTTATGCGATTTTTTGTTGCGACCGTATTTTGGCAAGAATCAACATTAAAAATGTCTTACCGGTTCCACCGGATGCATCCATGAAAAAAAAACCGCCTTGTTCAACCAGCATAATCTGATCGTAAATAATTTTTTGTTCTGCCGTCAGTAATGGTTTACTGTTCATGATAATTGTTGCTAAACTTCCATGGTCATATTGATTTTCTCGTTGTAAATCTGTATTGACTAAGTCGGTGGCTGGACGTTTAGGTGATGGCATACCATAATGATTAAGTGGTAAATTTGAAATAAGAACACATAAATCCTCGATCAAGACCAATGCTTCATTGTACATCTATGGTGTATAATCTATGTTTTGGCATTGATTTGTTTGCCTAATTCGATGCAAGATTTTTTCTGTCATACAATTTTTATATTTTTCCCACAAAGTTTGTGGTTGCGAGGAATAACATGTCGTCAAAATAATTGCAAACAACTGACGAATGATATTCGGTGTCGATGTCAACGCAGCATCAGCAAGAGTTAAGTCCCAATGGTTATCGTCTTCTAGCAATCGCAGTTCACGACATGCATCCTGGTATGTATTAAATACTCTACCATTAACTGTCCGTAAAAATTCAAAAGTCCTTGGTCCGGGAACATTCACCAATAACAAACGTAAATAGAAGCACTCACGTTGCTTTGGATGTACCGTGTAGTCTCCCCAATGTCTTAGCTTTGAATATGCCTGTAATGAAAGGATGTGGTTTTCCTTGTTTCCGTGGCTCCCATTTTTTACTGGATTTGTTCCACGAGAAATAACATGGAACATCACCATACACCAATGTCTTCGCGAATTGGCCAAAAACATCAGGTTTTTGACACGATGTAAAAAACTCAGAGTCGTTTTCCGAGCTCTTTGGAGAAATTTTTTTTCAGTGAAGTATACACGTTGACCGTTTTCAAGATATATTGCCAGATGTTGGACAGCAGAATCTCTTTCGTGGATGGGAAAGCTGAGAATATGCCAAATAGTTTCATTGCTGCTAATGTATCTGCCCATTTGGTATCGTGCTATTTCGTCATTTTTATTCATGTTTTGTACTTCAAATATGGCCATATCACTGCCTATGTTTACATATTTACAAATATACTAATTGACTAGCAGACCCGGACACGCGTTGCTGTGGCTTTATCACACAGATGCTATTTTACAAAAAATATGGTGATTTCCTTATTTGACTTTCTACTACTATAACCCTTTCGTACAATGAAATTATTTACGAACAAAGACGAAAATGTTGATGTTGGTATACAAATTCACTAGACTGAGATTTGAAGGGGAAGTACTTTGAACACAATTAATTAAAATGTTGTTACACTTGATATAAACCAGAAATCAGAGAAGAAGGTACAAAATAAAAATTTAACAAATTTAACAAATATAAGTATATTACAGTATAATATAGTAAATAATATGTGACGCTTAAACTCATGAATGAGGTAGGCAAGGCAGACAGTCTTAAACTTTTAAACATTAATATCTATTTTTTTGAATTATAAATACTTTCAATTTAATTTAACACCGATCAGTGCAAAATGTTTTTGGTTAACCTGTCTGTACCTAACACAAATAGATTCGACGGTTTCCCAACACGTGAATACGCAACATATAGTTGCCCATAAGAAAAAAATGGATTTTCCAAATCTAAAAAAACCACCAGTCACCAGACAAAAGTAAGATAGCACCACCAAAAGTTTATTATTGCTGTTTAAATCTTGCCTAGTTCTGTTTAATGCTCCTTTGCATCAAAATCACTTTGTCCGATCAATCTTTGTATGTTACCTGTTCTTACATACCACCTTCGTCCGAACCGCCAACATACTGGCAACATTTGACCGCTATTCGTTTGGTTTTCGGTCGTCTGTCTGATGGTGACCCAGAGCTGATAGCTCTGGGTGACTTTAATACCCAGAACTTATGTGGTCAAATGTTGAAAAATCACCATCTTTACAGCTTAACTCCCACCACGACTTCCCTGTGGGCATGTTTGACATGTCACTCGGGCAAATTAACCACGTTAGAAATTGTTTAGGTCGGCTGCTGGACATATGTTTCGTTTCTGATCCTGATGGAATTACTCTTTCCAGAACTTTGCCCCTTTCTGACCCTGAGGATCCATATCATCCCACTCTTGAGCTTTCAATTGAAAACAACTCCTTAATTGACCTTAAGTCTACACTTAAATCTCATAAAGTTCGTTTCTTTCGTAAGGCTGACTTTATGAAATTAAATAAGTTAATTTCGGAATTTGATTGGTCTGATTTACTGGCATGCGGTGATATAAACTTAGCATTACAAAAATTTTATTTCACTGTAAACTAATTTTTTGACGTTTGTGTGCCGTGGAAATATCCGTCCGCTTCAACGAATCCGCCTTGGTGTACAAGGCATCTTAACAACTTAAAGAATAGTATGAGTAGACTTTTGAATAAACATAGATTATCTGGCTGTACAGTTAGTTATTCTAGATACTTAGTAGCCCGGTCCAATTTCTCCGTGCATAACGCAGAATTTTATAGGAGTTATATTCGCCGCTGCAGGATTCAGTTTACTCAGGATCCGAAGCAGTTGTATAACTTTGTAAACACTAAGCGTAAACATGTATCTTTTCCCCCACTGCTTACGTTTAAGAACTCTTATGCGAACACTGATCAGGCGATGGCCGATCTCTTTGCACAGTTTTTTCAAACTACGTATTCACCTAGCAGCAGCTCAGCTCAGCCTTACACTTATGATATCCAATCAGCCAATCTTATATTTCGCCCATCTTTCGATCAAAGTGGTGTGTTATCGGATCTTCTTAAGGTCAAGCCCGTGTATTCGCCAGGCCCTGATGGAGTACCAGGCTGTGTTCTGAAGAACTGCGCCGAGGCTCTGTGCAAACCGCTCGTTAAACTCTTTAATCTATCGCTGGAAACTTCGATCTTTCCCCTTATGTGGAAGGAATCCTTCATTATTCCGCTGCATAAAAAAGGGAAAAAATCCGACGCTGCTAATTATAGAGGCATTTCTAAATTGTCAGCAATTCCAAAGCTTTTTGAAAAACTTATCACTCCACATTTGCAACACCTATGTAGTTCAATAATAACTCCGTGCCAGCATGGCTTCATGAAGCGCCGCTTCACCACTACCAACTTATTGAAGCTAACATCTTTTATCACGGATGGCTTCCGGAATGGCTTACAAACAGACGTCATTTACACTGACTTCAGTAAAGCATTTCACTCTGTTAACCATTCGCTTCTTATAAGTAAACTCAGTCTTTTGGGATTCCCAACTGGATAAACTTTAAAATTGGTGTTTAGCAAATAACCTAAAGCATAATGGATCGAAATATAAACTCATGTCTTTTTACCGATCTAGTCCTCACCAGGCTATGTACTTTCTCTATGGGAACGCCTTAGAACGATTAACTCAGGTTAACGATCCTATTAGATTTGAAACTTAATTCTTGGTATGGATCGTGAGTCTGGAGTGTTCAATATAGAGTACACCAAGATCACATTGAATCTGTACAAAATAAACGTCCTTGCTTTTGCTCTTAGGGGACTTAATTGGGATGCAAATCTTTACCTCCCCTATTATCGTAGTAGACATTTACTAATCAACTTACCATCATTATCAAACCGTAGAACGATGCTGGGTGTCATGTTTCTATATAATCTTATTATTGGAAATATAGACAGCCAGCAGAAGTTACTAACACGCGTTAATTTTAACGTTCCTAGTAGAAGGACAAGAAACTTTCGTCCTCTACTCCTCAGCTATTGTAGTTCGACATATGCCCAACACGATCCGTTCTGGGTATAATGTTCGGACTACAATGGTCTCTACCACATCTTGTCACTTTGCTCTACTAACAATCTTAAATCGCTTATATTACCCGCCTTATCTGTGCAACACTCTTCCTCGTGATATCTTTCTCCCACTTTTCGCTTAACCATCTCGGATCTATTCCCGCGATTCGAGCCGTACGTCACGCGGCAGCGTCCCTCGGTCGGTTGGACGGGAGGTGGGCGGTACGTATGCAGTGGGAACCGCGCGCAAAAAAAAAAAGTGAAAAAAACCGCCTTGTTCAGCAGCAACAGCCAGCATAATCCGATCATTAATAATTTTTTGTTCTGCTGTCAGTAATGGTTTACTGTTCATGATAAATGTTGCTAAACTTCCATGGTCATATTGGTTTTCTCGTTGTAAATCGGTATTGACTCAGTCGGTGGCTGGACGATTAGGTGATGGCATACCATAATGATTTTTGTGCTATTAATAGTTTTTAATAGCATCCGAATAAACACACGCTTTTCAAATCAGTGTTTCAATATATTTATTTTGGGTTAAATTCAACCCTAAAATATGCGGCTCCAATCAACTCCAAATCACAACAAACCCAAAAACCAAGAGCTTGCGCAGAAGCTCAACCAAAGCTCCCCAAAGCGCATACGCTACAAATAACAATAAAGCGTATGCGAAACTGGGAGACAAAACAGAGACGAAAACATGCTGATAACAACAGCTGCAGCTTAGCATTTTATGATTATTTTAAATGCACTTTTTGGTGGCTGCTTGGGCCAACATCCTCCCCCCATTGAAGGGTGGGCCTCCAATAACACAGTTGGAAGGGGCAGCAGTCACATCATTCCAGTGGTTATTCCTTGGGTTGTCTTTCCTAGCATAGAGCGACGACACATCCCGTGATAGTTCACCGCGTCCAGAAATCACCCAGCCAAATCGAGTATTCTGGGCAATGGGGAGCCCGTGACCTAATTGGATTTGACCAGCCGACAATAGGTCAAAGAATAAGCTGGCTCCAATCAACAGGTCCACTCGCTGCGTTTTGTAGAAGTTGGGGTCAGCTAGATCCAAATTGCCAGGAATCTTCCAGCGCGAAGCATCTATGTCCTGGCTAGGTTGATAGTCCGTTATATGTGAAGCTACAACAAATTGAGGCTTCCACTGAGTACGTGCTAAGGCGGGACTTCAAGCACCGCCGAAACCGGCCACCTTAGTGGAGCATTTGGAACGGCCAAGCTGGAGTTCATTCGCCAGCCGCGACGAGATGAGGTGCACTTGTGAGCCGGAATCCAATAAAACTCGGCAAGGCAAGAAGGCTCCAGATCGACCACGAGCGAGTACATTGGCTGTTGGCAGGAGCACTAGCTCAGCATTGCGATCCTGGTTCATAACAGGGTTGATTGAGCGGGATGGGTGCGCAACAGTAACGGCACCAATGGGACGGGAGACTCGTGCGGGTGAAATCTGCCCGCGAAGTTGCAACAAAATATGATGACGGTGATTGCACGTCGAGGAGCGGGAAGCTGAGCATCCGCGAGCGAGATGGCCATCCTTCAGACAAACAAAACAGCGAGCCAGACGCCGCACTTTGTCGTACCGTTCCTCAATTGTCAAAGCACTTAATTTTGAACAAGAAGGAAGCTTGTGCACCGAAATGCCACACAGGGCGCATAGAGCAGGACGGGCGTTAATAACCATGCACGAAGATCGGTTATTCGAAGATCTACCTCGGCCCACTTGGTTAGCTGGTGGAGACGCCGGCAAGGAAAACTCGACGCATTCAAGAGTCCGGCACCTTTGCTCCAAGAATCGTGCCATGGACTCCCAAGACGGAACGCTGTCGTTGCTTCCGGCGAGAGTGTCTTCCCACTTGGCCTTTGTGGCAGGATCCAACTTCTGCAGGATAATCTGGATAAGCAAGCATCCTTGGATCTCGGCAGCTGATCCGAAACTCAGAAGAGCCCGCATATGCCCATTGAATCGATCCGATAGCTCCCGCAAAGTAGCAACGGATCCTGGCTCGACCACACGAAGCTGCAGGATCTCATTAATGTGAGACTGAAATATTAAACGCCGATTACTAAAACGATTGCGCAATAGGTCAAGGGCCATATCGTAGTTCGCGTCATTAATTTCCAGAGCTCTCACCGTATCCAAGGCTGACTCGCGCAGGCATGAAATGAGTCACCGGAGCTTTTCTATTTTCGTTAGGTGAGGATGGCTGTCGATCGTGGTCTTAAAAAGGGCGCAGAAATCCGGCCACTCGGCATAGCCGCCGCTGAATGTTGGCATCGGCAACGGTGGCAAGGAGGGGGCTTGCTTGTATGGCATTGGCGATACGCTGGCACCGTCGAGAAGTGTGGAGTGGGCAGCGATTCTCATGGAGCGCTTGGCAACCTCCACCTGAATTTCCACTTCCACATCAGTCGCCAGCTGCGAGAATCTCCAATACAGATCACTCCCGATCTCGCTAAAATTAAGCTCCTCCAACTCTTCTTGAAGCGCGGTGAACCGCTCACGCAAACGCTTCTCCACTGACTCCAGCGCAATAATGGAACAATCCTCAGTCCGCGCCGCAGCCTTCACCTTTTGATGCAGCACCTCCATCTCCTGGCAGGCCACCTCTGCTCTTCTCCGCAGCATCCTTTCCCGGTTTGCGGCAGCAGCTCCAATGGTCTCAGCTCCAGACTCTATTCTTCAATTAAAATGCAACTTGTAACACCAACAACAAGGGCGTTTTCTTGGCACTTTTAATGCTGATCACAATAATCAACCGGGATAAGATCACGTCGGGGTCACCAATGTTGTGCTATTAATAGTTTTTAATAGCAGCCGAATAAACACACGCTTTTCAAATCAGTGTTTCAATATATTTATTTTGGGTTCAATTTAACCCTAAAATATGCGGCTCCAATCAACTCCAAATCACAACAAACCCAAAAACCAAGAGCTTGCGCAGAAGCTCAACCAAAGCTCCCCAAAGCGCATACGCTACAAATAACAATAAAGCGCATGCGAACCTGGGAGACAAAACAGAGACGAAAACATGCTGATAACAACAGCTGCAGCTTAGCATTTTATGATTATTTTAAATGCACTTTTTGGTGGCTGCTTGGCCCAAAAATGATTAAGTGGTAAATTTGAAATAAAAACACATAAATCCTCGATCAAGATCAATGCTTCATTGTACATCTCTGTTGTATAATCTATGTTTTGGCATTGATTTGTTTGCCTATATTTTTCCCACAAAGTTTGTGGTTGCGAGGAATAACATCGTCAAAATAATTGCAAACAACTGACGAATGATATTCGGTGTCGATGTCAACGCAGCATCAGCAAGCGTTAAGTCCCAATGGTTATAGTCTTCCTGCATACCAGGACATACATCCTGGTATGTATTAAACACTCGACCATGTGCGTACTCGAACTGTGCGTAAAAATTCAAAAGACGTTGGTCCGGGAACATTCACCAATAACAAACGTAAATAGAAGCACTCAGGTTGCTTTGGATGTACCGTGTAAAGTCTCCCCAATGTCTTAGCTTCGAATAAGCCTGCAATGGAAGGATGTTTTTTTCCTTGTTTCCATTTTTTACTGGATTTGTTCCATGTGGAATAACGTGGAACATACACCAACGTCTTCGCGAATTGTCCAAAAACCTCGGGTTTTTGACCCAATGTAAACAAGAAAGGAAAGCTAACTTCGAGCGGAGCCGAAGTTTATATACCCTTGCAGTTGAGTCGCAGTCCGCTAGGTGACGCCACGCATCTTATATTATTAGATACTTTGCGGATCGTATATAGTTGGCCGATCCTTATGAAATTTGGCACATCGAATTATTTTGCCAAAAGAGGAATCCATTGAAACTCTCATCCTTCTAACTTGAAAAACAACGAAGTTATAGCGAGTTCCGATCAATCAGTTATATGGCAGCTATAGGATATAGTCGGCCGATCCTTATGAAATTCGACAAATCAGATTGTTTTCCCCAAAATAGAATCTGTACCAAATCCCATCTTTCTAACTTAAAAAACACCAAGTTATGCCAATTTCGATCGTTCTAAGACAGCTATAGGATATAGTCGGCCGATCCTTATGAAATTTTGTACACAAGATATTTTGGTCAAATATAACATGTGTGGAAAGTCCCAACCCTCTAACTTAAAAAACACCAAAGTTATGGCATTTCCGATCAATCAGTTATATGGCAGCTATAGGATATAGTCGTCCATTCCCGGCCGTTCCGACTTATATACTGCCTGCAAAGGAAAGAAGGGTTGGTGCAAAGTTTTAACTCGCTAGCTTTAAAACTGAGAGACTAGTTTGCGTCTACCATATAACTGATTGATCGGAAATGTTGTACATAATTTATGCACCTTAACCGAAAACAATCAAAAAAGTAACTTAAACAAAGATTTTGTTAAAAATTGTCGCCCTGTGTAATTAATCTTATATTACAGATAAATGCAGTGGTAAACTTATCGTTTTCGCTTCTTATTTTGATTAGTCGAAGTGAAAAATAAGAAAAAAATCAACTTACACATATTTTTGTCGCACAGTGTTATTGACTGCACTTAAACTACTTATTTGGCAAAATTGGGATTGACACTGATTGTAGAATACTGCCGAAAGTGCCGGGTGTTAACTCCTCCCCCTCTAAAAGTCTGCGTCCCGCAGATCAATTAGCAGAATGGTGAGCTGATGTCGACATCCTCTTTTGGTTTTCCAGGTCCTCGATTATAACCCTCGTGGTTGGTATTCCTTTGGTGGAGGTCAACTTCCTCCATATGATGAACAGGATCGAGAAGACCGCTACTGTTAGCGAAACCTCCAAGCAAAGAAAAGGTTACGTCTCGTGAAACGCCAGACATTAGCTGTATATTTTGGGCCGTTTTCGACGATCATCTTTTCCGAGTTGAGTATCGCATTCCAGTCCTCCGCGTCTGGTGATCCTGCAATCCATTTCCAGGCTGAACCCAGTTTATTGCTCGAGCTCTGCGTGATGATGGCCTCATCACTCTGTTCATTCCCTCCGCTGCTTGCTCCTGGGTATGTCTCGTTATTGTGCTAACACGTTGGTCCATCAGGGTTGCCGCGTCCCGGTTGGTGTCGTCTACTAGTTGCATTATCTTTGATAGGTCGATGATATGTACCAGCTTAAACACTCCATTGATCCGCTATACTGTTCCTTGTTGCAGGGGAACGACGGGTGCGTCGTACCTGAATATGCGCGCGGCTGATGTGACGCCGATGATTGTAAGACTCGTGGAGCATCGTGATCGAGAAGGAAAGAAAAGCTTGTGTATATACTATTCGCGCTTATAATATTTGTGTGTATAATATTTGTGTATTCATGCTTAAATTATTTGTGTACTACATTTAATGTTTTTTGTGTGTGTGTTAAAATAGAGAAATGTTTTCTGTGTGTTGTTAAAAATAGAAAAATATTCCATGTGTATGTTAAAAAAATAGAGAGGTTCATAAAGCGCTCTTCAATTCCTCAAGTCTGATTTATGCAAAATTTTTCCTGATCTAGTTTTAATCGTGACTCCGCGAATCTCTTGTACCTCCTCCGGACTGAAACGTTGTTTTTCGTTAGTTTTAATTTGCTTATTAGCGACGAAAACCTTATCCCCCGACTCATATTGTCTAGGTTGTTCAGTCCTATTTTTATTATGTCCTATATTGGCCATAGTCTGGTTTCGCTCTTTTAAGTAGGGGTATGTCATAGTTCTATCTCCAATGTTCGGAGGTAGTTT
This sequence comes from Drosophila pandora, assembly GCA_021223865.1. Classification (NCBI taxonomy): domain Eukaryota; kingdom Metazoa; phylum Arthropoda; class Insecta; order Diptera; family Drosophilidae; genus Drosophila; species Drosophila pandora. The sequence continues at coordinate 436,358 of JAJJHT010020053.1, read as the reverse complement.
AGTACCGTTGGGCAAAGGAGACCCCTTTCGTTGACCGACATAATCATTCTAGACACCGTAAAGTAATGTAGGGCCTATATCAGTGTTTCGCGGAGGTGAATTGATCTTTTACCAATCTCTGCATTATTCGAATTTTATACAGCTTAAAATTCTCATGTGGATTGGAAGAATGGGGTCTTGAGTACTAGCACGTATTTCGGCCTACGAAGCAATGCGTGATTCCAACATTGTCAGCAGCAGATTCAACGTAAAAGGGAGTAGGTAATGGGGTGGAGCCGGCGGAGTGTTTTTGGCAAACAAAGTTCTTACTCGCGCCGGTGTCGATAAGAAACCTTAACTTGTTGGATAGGCGTCCGTCATAAAATTTGCCTTATCGCTAGCGTTCTCGTTGTCGGCCTTATGGTGTGAGACATCATACTCGAGGCTCGTGTCGTAGGCGCTCACCGATTCTTCTTCGTAAGTAGTCTGACAAGCGGAATTTGGCGTGTCGTTTTCAGGCATTGTCACCACGCTAGGCGGAACCGCCGTCATGTGGTACAATCGTTGTGCCTTCCCGAAGGGATTCGAACCAGGCGAAGTATTTTGGGACCTATCATCCACGGCGTACGCCAAAGTCGGACTGATAAGACTGGCCAGACCGGTTTGACTCCATCTTAATGGCTGGTCGTGGCCCTTGGTGTGTTCCACTCGTGCATTTCCCCTGACCGATACATTCTGAAGCTCTAGGCAAAAGGAGTATGCCTCAGGCAAATTTTTTGGGCCCCGAATAATGAGTAACTTAGAGGCATCGCCGTTGAGCCCCCGTACGAAAACATCCAGCGCCTTGTCCCTATACATCTCAATTAGGGCGCTGGCCACGTTAGGCGCATGCTCTGATTGTTTCAATTTATTTAGAATCATGGAAAAGTGATTATTGACCTCATTATAGAATTGTTCCAGAGTTCTACCTGCTTGGGTCAATTGGCTCAGTTGATATTCAAGGGTTCGGACGGCTCGCTTGTCGGCGTAGTGAAGCGAGAGAACCCGCTTAATTTCCGACTGATTATCATCTTCTAAATTGTAAGAAGAAAGCGCCAAATCGGCATCGCCTCTTTGCACACACCCTTCTTTCTGTTGCAGGCAGTACATAAGTCGGAACGGCCGGGATCGGTCGACTATATCCTATAGCTGCCATATAACTGATTGATCGGAAATGCCATGTCGTTGTTTTTTAAGTTAGAAGGATGGGACTTTCTATGGATTCTAATTTGGGCCAACTTATTCGATCTGCCAAATTTCATAAGGATCGGCCGTCTATATCCTATAGCTATATAACTGATTGATCGGAAATGCCATAACTTCGTTGTTTTTCAAGTTAGAAGGATGGGATTTTCAATGGATGCCTCTTTGGGCCAAATAATTCGATATGCCAAATTTCATAAGGATCGGCCGACTATATACGATCCGTTATATATCTAATAATATAAGATGCGTGGTGCCACCTAGCGGACTGCGACTCAACTGCAAGGGTATATAAACTTCGGCTTCGCCCGAAGTTAGCTTTCCTTTCTTGTTTTTGGGTGCATTCCACACCTCTTAGCGTTTCCAGTAGCTTGCCACACACCATTTTTTTATTTCTATACCCTTGCAGAAGGTATTAAAATTTTGGTCAAAAGTGTGCAACGCAGTGACATCTCCGACCCTATAAAGTATATATATTCTTGATCAGGATCACCTCCTGAGTCGATATGAGCATGTCCGTCTGTCCGTTTCTACGCAAACTAGTCTCTCAGTTTTAAAGCTATCGAGTTGAAACTTTGCACACACCCTTCTTTCCTTTGCAGGCAGTATATAAGTCGGAACGGCCGGGATCGGTCGACTATATCCTATAGCTGCCATATAACTGATTGATCGGAAATGCCATAACTTCGTTTTTTTTCAAGTTAGAAGAATGGGACTTTCTATGGATTCTAACTTGGGCAAACGTATACGATTTGCCAAATTTCATAAGGATCGGCCGTCTATATCCTATAGCTGCCATATAACTGATTGATCGGAAATGCCAACACTTGGTTGTTTTTCAAGTTAGAAGGATGGGAGTTTAAATGGATTCCTCTTTGGGCAAAATAATTCAATATGCCAAATTTCATAAGGATCGGCCGACTATATACGATCCGCTATATATCTAAAAATATAAGATGCGTGTCTCCACCTAGCAGACTGCGACTCAACTACAAGGGTTATTAAACTTCGGCTCCGCCCGAAGTTAGCTTTCTTTTCTTGTTTTATTTTAAAATGCTTGTTTGGTAAAGACATACCGGTTTTTACATTCAAATTTCGCGCTTCGCTTGTGTTAAATGGTTTATATATTGAAAGGTATTGGCATCACCTATAGTATGACATATAGTTTGTTTACAAGATCTTCCACGTTAAAAATTTACAATCGATTGAAATGGAGTTTACAAACGCACAAATTCGGGCAATTTTTAAATTTTATTTTACAGGAAAGAACTGCTGCGGAATCTCGCAGACAGATTATTGCTGTCTTAGGAGATAACAAATTTTCGATTCAAACCGCCGAACAGTGGTTTAGGCGATTCCGAAATGGCAATTTTGATACCGAAACTCCCAAGCCTTCCGGACGACCAGTGACCGTTGATACTGATAAAATCATGGAAATAGTGGATCGAGATCGTCACGTGACTATTGGAACCATCTCAGAGGAGCTGCAACTAAGCACGGAAACCATTCATAGGCATTTAAAGTCGAAGAATTTTACAAATAAGCTCGCTATATGGGTGCCTCATGAGTTATCCCAAAAAAAAAAACTTTTCTACCGTGTTTCAATCTGCGGGGAAAGATCGAAGTCTTCAGCGATAGATTAAAGAGTTTAAGGAGCGGTTCAATCGATTGAAGTGAAGTTCACAAACGCAGAAATTCGGGAAAATTTGAAATTTTATTTTACAGTGAAAAACTGCTGCGAAATTTCGCAGCAGATTATTGCTGTCTTAGGAGATAACAAATTTTCGATTCATACCGCCGAACAGTGGTTTATGCGATTCCGAAGTGGCAATTTTGTTACCGAAACACCCAAGCCTTCCGGACGACCAGTGACCGTTGATACGGATAGAATCATGGAAATAGTGGATCGAGAGCGTCATGTGGATCGAACCATCTCAGAGAAGCTGCAACTAAAGTTTAAAGTCGAAAAGTGCCTCATGAGTTATCCCAAAAAAAACCTTTTCGACCGTGCATCTTTCTTGCACCGTAATCTTTGTTGCACCGTAATAAACTCGACTCTTTTCTGAATCGGTTAGTCACTGGTGATGAAAATGGATCACATATGACAGCATAAAGCGTAAAAGATCCTGGTCGAAGCAGGGGTGGATTGTCTTTAAGAGGCATATACAAGTTCAGCAAAATGGCAGAAAATCATCGAAGACCACGGTTCATATAGCACTTAAATCGGACAATGCTAACTTTGTTAAAATCGTAAAAAATCCATAAAGAAACCGGTATGTCATTTCCAAACAACCTATATAATAATTACAAACATCCAATATAGATAATAATAGAACATTATCTCAGGAACATCCTGTGAAAGTTTCAATCAAAAAAATAATAATAAAATAAATTCCGAGATACTCTACAAATATAGCTATTAATTATGTAAAAAAATTGAATAGTTATAATCACTCAGAAATGAAATAAAAATAGCAAAAATCTATTTTTTCAGCATCGGAAACCATCCTGCCCCCTTCACACGCACCATGACTTCTCCGTGGGTATATTTGACATGTCACTTTTTCAAATTAACCACGTTAGAAATACGTTAGGTCGGCTGTTGGACTTGTGTTTCATTTCTGATCCTGATGGAATTACTCTTTTCAGAACTTTGTTCTTTTCTAACCAACCATATTTTTTTCGACGCTTGCGTGCGCGAAAATATTCCTACGCTTCAACTAATCGGCCTTGGTATACAAAGCATCTATTAAATTTAAAGAACGTCAAGAATAGACTATTAAATAAACATAAATTATCTGGCTGTACAGTTAGTTATTCTCCGGCTGAGATACTTAGCTCAGCCGGATTCAGCTTACACAGGATCCGATGCGGTTTTTTAAACTTTGTAAATTAATCGCAAAAATGTATATTTTCATCCTCTGTTTACGTTTGAGAACTCATATGCGAACTCTAATCAGGCAATGACCGATCTCATAGCACAGTTTTTTCAAACAAAGTATTCACCTAGCAGCTGTCCGATCTCTTTGCCAATGGCCGATCTCTTTGATCACTTTTTTTTTCAAACAACGTATTCACCTAGCAGCAGTCCAGATCAGCCTTACTCTTATAATATATAATCAGTTAACCTTATATTTTGCCCATCTTTTGATCAAAGTGGTGTGTTAACGGGTCTTCTTAAGGTTAAGCCCGTGTATTCGACAGTCCCTGATGGAGTACCAAGCAGTGCTCTGAAAAACTGCGCCGGGGCTCTGTGCCAACCGCTCGTTAAACTTTTTAATGTATCGCTGAAGACTTCGATCTTTCCCCGTATGTGGAAGGAATCTTACATTATTCCGCTGCATAAAATAAATGAAAAAATCCGACGCTGCAAATTATAGAGGCATTTATAAATTTTCAGCAATTCCAACGCTTTTTGAAAAACTTATCTTTCTACATTTGTAACAAATAAATATTTTTCGACGCTTGCGTGCGTGGAAATATTCGTCCGGTTTAATAATATCTCGGTGCCAGCATGGATTTATGAAGTGCCGCTCCACCCCTACCAGCTTATTGGAGCTAACATCTTTAGTCACGGATAGGTTCCAGAATGGCTTACAAACCGATGCCATTTGCACTGACTTCAGTAAAGCATTTGACTCTGTTAACCATTCGCCTTTTATACAGGGTGCTGTTATAGCGTCGATTTCAGCACATTTTTGTGGGGTTATCTGAAAAGAAAGGTTGACGCCAACCAGCCTCAAACTATTGACGAGCTCAAGGCATTCGTGCTGAAATCGACGCTATAACACCCGTGATGCTCAGAAAGGTAATCGTAAACGCAGAAAAAAGGACTCATTTTGTAATCGCTGATAAAGATGGCCACTTAATTGATATTGTTTTCAAAAACTAGACAAAAAAAAATGTAAGGAACAAAACTGAACAAAAATATATCACTTATAGAAGTAGGTTGTTTTTTCTCAAAGTTATTCATGTTTACATACCGACATACAAGAAGGAGCACTCTGTAAGTAATCTTTTGGGATTCCCAACTCATGTCCTTATCTGGATTTTAAGCTACTTTTCTGGAAGAACCCAACGTGTTTTCTTTAAAGATGTTACCTCGCGTTTAGTCCGAGCAACATCTGGGGTGCCCCAAGGAAGCCACCTCCAACCCCTACTTTTTACACTGTTTATTAAAGACTTGCCACTTGCCTTAAATGATTCACTTGTACTTATATAAGCTGATGACGTTAAGCTTTGTCTTTAATATAGATTTACTAGACTCATTCGTGATTAGCAAAAAACCTACAGCATAATGGATCGCAATGTAAACTCATGTCATTTTATCCTCACCAGGCTACTTCCTTTTTCTATGGGTACGCCTTAGAACGATTAACTAAGATTAATGATCTGAGTGTCCTATTAGATTTGAAATTTAAATTTACCATCCATTTACCATGGTTAATTAAGCAATGAGTGTGCTTGGTATTATTAAAAGATAATTAAAAGAATTTAATCGTCCGAGTCTTGAGACTGGATCTTGTGTCTGGAATCCTGAATACGGATTACACCGAGATCACATAGAATCTGCACAAAAAAACTTCACAATTTTCGCCTAAGTCCTCTTGAGACTGCAATTGGGATGCAAATATTCACCTTCCATCTTACCATAGTAGACTTTTACTAATCAACTTACCATCACTAACAAACCGTAGAACGAGGTTTCTACAAAATCTCGTTAATGGAAATGTAGACAGCCAGCATTTACTCGCACGCGTAAATTTTAACGTTTCTAATAGAAGGAATAGAAACTTGCATCCTCTAATCCTTAGCCATTGTAGTATATTCCCAAGCAAATATAAGATGTAAGCTGAAATATTAAAAAATAAAACATATTTTCTTTCGTCATTAGCCGTATAATGCCAGCCCCAATTTTCTTAAGGTAGCATGCCGGAAAAGTTACAAAAATCAAAAATTTTAACTGGCTTCAAAACGAAATCGTGTATGTGAATGTGTGAGCACGCATACATATACAGTTCAGTTTATACCCTGCAGTACCAGTGTTGAGGAGTTCATTGTGGATTTCTCCATTATTTGCTCACCAACATGAGGAATTTCCCAGAGCTGGTGTATGAAATTCGTTAAGGAATTTTTGTATGGGATGTCCTATGCATCAGTGACCTGGGAAATTTTCTCCCTAACTAGTTAGGGAATTTCCCCAGGAATTCCTGCAAAGAAATCCTAGGGAAGGTGTTTGGTATTCTTTGCAAAGAACTCATGCAAGCCTCTAAGCTATGAAGAAATCGCATGTAGATTGCGACTGACAATAATATGACTCTACAAAGCTGTATGTATCAATCAATCTCAACTATTATCAAACCCCCATTTAAAAACAAAGAATAATTATAAAATTGTATATTGAGGTTGCGATATAAAAAAAAAATAAAAGTAAACATAAAGAGAACTCATAACATATATAGTTTTATGGTGGGAATCGAACCCGTTAAAATGCAGACATCTTAACCATTGAACCATTGGGTTAAAGTTTCACGCGAAAAATATTTAGAATCACAAGAATATGTGATCATACTCTCATACTTCTCTGCTCACTTACTTTGCTGAGAGAACTTTTTTTCTCTCATCGACTGTCATTGCATTTTCTATTGTTTTTAAAGACGTTGTTCGCGCGGTTCCCACTGCATACGTACAGCCCACCTCCCGCCCAACCGACCGCGGGGTGCCTCCCGCATAACGTACGGCTCGAATCGCGGGAATAAATTCGAGTTAGAATAATGAGTATATTATATAAGTTTAAATAGAAGGATTATAAAGAAAACGAGGAAGAATTAGTAGGCTCTTGTAGGTAATTTAAAATGGAGGTTTTCATATTTGACAGGGAAGAAAGAGAAATAATATGATACAGACCATTGTAGTTCGAACATAAAATCCTAAGGGGATCATGCTGTGCATATGTCGATCTACAATGGCTTAAGAATAAAGGACTAAAGTTTCTGGTCCTTCTATTCGGAACGTTTACCTGTAAGCGTGTTAGTAAGTACTGGCTATCTACATCACCATTAATAAGGTTGTGTAGGAAAAGGACACCCAGCATTGTTCTACGATTTTTTTAAGGAGGGTAAGTTTATTAGTAGGAGTCTACTATTATACGAAGGTAGGTGAAGATTTGCGTCCCAGTTAAGTCCTCTAAGAGCAAATAATAAGAAGTTCTTTTGTACGGATTCTATGCGGTCTTGATGAACACCGTATTGGGGACACCAGACACATGAACCGTACTCCAGTATCGGACGGACCAAGGATATAAATAAGCTTTTAGTAATATAAGGGACGTTAAATTCTTTAGCCGATCTTTAAATAAAACCGACAGCATTTTTAGCCTTATTAACCATTGAAGAAACATGGTCGGAAAGTTTAAGTTTTATGTCTAAAAGGACACCAAGATCATTAACCTGAGTTAAGAGTTAACCTGAGTTTTTAAGGCAATCCCAGAGAGATAGTACGAAGCCTGGTGAGGACTAGTACGATAAAAAAACATAAGTTTGCATTTTGATCCCTTAAGGGGGCATGCGCACTTGGAGGGCCAAAAAATAGGCATTTTTTCCGAATTTTTTTCTCGTAAACTATTAAATTTTTTGGAAATATCCTTTTATTATGTGAAAGTACATTATTTTAACTTAAATTTGAAAAAAAAAAGTAGAAAATATTTAGGGGTTTCAAAGTTATGCCCCGTCGAAGTGAGGTCCATCCGAAAAAGGCGAGTTGCGGTGACCAACACTGTGAAAAACTGGATAGTCTGAAATCAAAAAATGAAACGGATTTACATTTATTAAAAGTAAATCTAGTACTTAATCGAAGGATATTAAAAAAAAAAAATATTTGACAAAATGGCGACCTTTCAAAGTTGAAAAATCGTTTTTCGTCAAAAAAATCGGTAGTTTTTCAGCTGTAAAAAAAAAAGTTTTGCTTAAAAAAAAAATCCTTCGATTAAGTACTAGATTATCTATATATATAAAAGAACATCGTGTTTTATGTTACACAACTTATAAATCAAGAACGGAAGAACAGATTTGAGTGAAAATTGGTAGGGAGGTAGCTTAGAGCCAGGAGAAGGACATAGGATACTTTTTGTCCCGTTCGACAGCGTTCCTCCCTGGCCCATACTTTTTTATTTAGGCAGACAGCTAAGAAGAAAATGTCAAATATCAAAATGTCAGTTACAAACGAAGTCAAATTCATAGTCAGGCTCTCAAATTTAACAACGAACCAAAAAGATTGTGTTGCGCTGAAATCAATATTAAAACTATTTCTATTAAATAAATAATTAACAAGTGGATTGAAGTGAAGTGAAGTTTAATTAATAATGCCGCGACCAAGACGGTCGAATCTTTCCCGACGAAGCCGTAATGCAAGAANGTTTAAGTTTTATGTCTAAAAGGACACCAAGATCATTAACCTGAGTTAAGAGTTAACCTGAGTTTTTAAGGCAATCCCAGAGAGATAGTACGAAGCCTGGTGAGGACTAGTACGATAAAAAAACATAAGTTTGCATTTTGATCCCTTAAGGGGGCATGCGCACTTGGAGGGCCAAAAAATAGGCATTTTTTCCGAATTTTTTTCTCGTAAACTATTAAATTTTTTGGAAATATCGTTTTATTATGTGAAAGTACATTATTTTAACTTAAATTTGAAAAAAAAAAGTAGAAAATATTTAGGGGTTTCAAAGTTATGCCCCGTCGAAGTGAGGTCCATCCGAANTCGGAAGACCATCTGCGTTGTTTGTTTTTGCGCCTGATAATAAAACAAAAAATGTCGTGTATCACAAGGTGCTTAAGTGAAGAGCAACCTATGTACTAAAATACAGAAATAATAATGAATGATTAAGGAGGAGAAACAAAGAATATTGTATACCCACAAGTATTACAGAATTTAATTAATTTGAAAATTATTCTTTTTTGTTTGACTTATTTTTTATGCGTGCAACAACAATATGCCACAGCGAAACGTGGCAGGGTACTGCTAGTTATGTAATAAAAGAGCATGCTAAATTTCAAGACAATCGGGTCACTAGTTTTCGAGTAAGAGTGGTCACCGACTTTGAAAACGTAGTTTTGAGAAAAACGTGTTTAAAGTTTCAACTCACCATTACGCTTACCGGACGCCACTCCCTTTCAACATGTGTATCTCACTGAATTTTCACCGGATCATTTCCAAATTTTGTGGACACATTTCTAAATGTATATACTTTAACAAAATGCCAAAAAAAAAAATTCGATTTTTTGAAATTTACAAGTGTTCATGCCCCTTAAGTATTAGGTCATTAGCTAAACACCATTTTTGAAAATTGTCGAGATCCGACTGGAGTCTGTTTTGGGCAGACGGGAACTTATATTGCAGACAAAGCTTAACGTCGTCTGCGTACATTAGTACCAGGGCGTTCGTTATGGATGGGTGCAAGTCATTTATAAAAAGTGTGAATAGTAATGGGCCAAGATGGCTTCCTTGAGGGACACCAGATGTGGCACGGACTAAGCGGGAGTATTGAATTTTTAATAAGACTCTCTGTGTTCTTCCATTTAAATAGCTGGAGATCCACGTAATGAGGTCGGTTGAGAATCCCAAAAGATTTAGTTTACTCAACAAGAGTGAGTGATTAACTGAATCAAATGCTTTACTAAAGTCTGTGTAAATAACATCAGTTTGAAGTCCCTTTTGGACGTTGTCTCTCACTCTTTTCTCAGTGTGTCCCTCTCTAACGCTGAGGAATATTATCCTTAGTGTTTTTTTTGGTACTGCAGGGTACCTTCTTGACGATGCGTCTCTCAGCGACTGAACAGCCAAAAATGTTCAAAGATATTTTGAGCGTGAGAATGAGAGTAAGATTCTCTCAGGGGACTCCGAAATGGGAAGTCTATATGTTGTATGGTTGTATGGCAACACTTTTCCTCATGGTACTTACTATTCTTACTACCTCGGATCTATCTTAGGTGGGACTTTTTTTGTTTAATTTGTATTATAAGAAGTTAATTGTATAAAAAAATTCTCACAAGGATCGGTTAAGGGTAATGTAATTAATGAATCGGTTTATTTTAACGGTGGACACTAAAGTTCTAGTTCAGCACTAGTCTTAAGATCAGTAGCATTTAGAATGCCGATCTAATTAAATTCAGGCGCTAAGCAAACTCAATTAGATACTTTGCATATTAAATGGTTTTAAAAGTTATTAAAAGTTTATAATTATATTTGATTAACATTTCTTTTTAGGTGTTCGAATTGAAAAAGAAAATATTCGATGTTCGCGGTTCCGAGTATATCGTTGAAAAGCAAAAACTGATTTATGCAGGTGTTATTTTGGTGGATGATCATACCATTAGCTCATATAATGTTGACGAAAAAAAGTTTATTGTGGTAATGCTAACCCGAGATACAGCAAGTTCAACATGTCAATCCCGCATTAAGGAAGCTGATAAGGCTCAAAATCGCTTGTGTTTAAATACACAAACGTTACCTTCAGAAATCACGAGCAATAACGACACTTTTTGTGGCTCTACTAATCAACCTATAATCATCTCTTCTACTAATGAAACGAAACAAAGGAATGATTTAGTGGGTGAATTGGAAAACGTATCGTTACAATCACGCGCCGAATCAAATTTACTAATGGGCGATGAATACACCCAAACCGTTCAATCAATGATTGAAATGGGTTACCCACGTGAGCAAGTGGAACGGGCAATGTCAGCAAGTTTTAATAATCCAGAACGGGCAGTGGAATACTTAATTAATGGCATACCTGCGGAGGACGAAAACATATTTCATGTTGATGAAGAATCTACAAATCCAAGTTCAGTACAGTCTGGTCCACAAAATATATCTGCATTATCTACCGGGCACTCAACTGTTTCCTCATCAGGTAATTTGTCGAATATATCCTTCATAATTTGAATGTACCCTTGCAGAAGGTATTACAATTTTGGTCAAAAGAGTGAAACGCAGTGAAGAAGACATCTCCGAACCAAATAAGCAATATATATTCTTTATTAGGATCACCTCCTGAGTCGGTTTGAGCATGTCCGTCTGTCTATTTCTAAGCAAACTAGTCTCTCAGTTTTAAAGCTATCAAGTTGCTACAATGTACACATCATTCTTTTGTTTGAAGGCAGTATATAAGTCGGGATCGGTCGACTATATTCTATAGCTGCCATATAACTGATTGATCGGTAATGACATAACTTTGGTGTCTTTAAAGATGCATGAGGCTGTTTCCAACATTTTTATTAAAAAATTGATTTGATGGTGAAATCCTAATAGGGATCGGCCAAATATATACGATCCGATATTTACATAATAATATAAGCTGCTACCTAACTTCAAGGGTATATAAACTTCGGCTCCGCCCGAATTTAGCTTTCCTTTCTTGTTTATTTTACTTTGAGTTATCTTTTATAAGATTGTCAAAAAAGTCTTGCTGTATTTTTATTGAATTTTAAATTGTTTATAAAATTGGCAGCTTTAACTTTCATTAATAACATAGTAATTAGCAGCATTGATTGCCCCATGTTATTGGAGCTTATAAACTTCAATGTGCCCCAGAGGGATCTTCGCTCGTTTGCTCGCTTTCGGATTGCTTGTCGTAGGGCCAATTACCTTTTGAACGAGCCTATTGATAGAGCATTATCAATTTTTAATACTTTGCCGCCTAGCCTCCGAACTAAGTGGGGCTCAGATAAACAAGCGTTTAGGGTCTTATTGGTTAGGCATTTCTTAAGTAGTATGTAAGTTAGATTGTATAGTAGCCATGTAAGATTCAAATAATCAATGGCGAAAGAGAAATAAATAAATAAATAAATAAATAAAATTTGTTATAATAATGCGAAATATGCGCCGTTTTGTTCGATGACGAGCATCTTTTGGCGTCGAAAATCGTTGACCACGCATTGGTCAGAAGTCATTGGGTGCCAAGACAGGGCTGTATGGCGGATGACCCATCAATTCGACATTTTGGCCGGTCAAAAAGGCGCTGGTTTGAGCTGATGTGTGAGAGCTCGCATTGTCATGGTGCAGAATGATCCGTCTTCTCTTGTTCGTTTTTCGAAACAAATTGTGCTCTACCACCCAGAATTGACCTTCCTACGTTGCTCAAGCGGAACAGTCACGACATGACCTGTTTTACCGAAGAGACAGGCCACCATTTGCTTCGAAGTACTTCTTCCACAAACAACTTTCGTTGAATTTGGCGTGTCTTCGGAGACCCACACGGTCGATTATACCAGTTTTTCACAGAGCTATAAGACGGTACTCCATCGCCATAAAAAGATTTAAGTTCATCGTTGCACCGTTGCATCGTTGTCGAAAGCCGTGAAAAATGATTGTGCAAAAATGTTCACGAGTTAATTCCATTTTCTGCCAAATTGATTTTTTCAAGTCATTGTAAACAACACAAATTATGGCCGTACGTCAAAACGTTCTTAGAACGTTTTTGCTAAAACATGTCAAACTCCCCAATGAAAACGTCAGGTAGCGCCAGGCAACACTTAGTATGGCCACTAACCATACAACATTTAGACTTCTCATTTCATACAACGAAAATGGACGCAAAAATTTCTTGCGACAGGCCCCCGGAGGCCCCAGAGAGAATCTTACTCTCATTCTTACGCCCAAATTCTCTCTGAACGTTTTTGGTTGTTCAGTCGCTGAGAGGCGCATTATCAAGATGGTTGCTCCGCGGTTAAACTGATCTTTATATTTTTGCGTGCTCACACATTCACACACACGGTTTCATGTGTGCGTTCGATTTCGTTTTGAAGCCAGCTAAAATTTTTTATATTTGTAACTTTTCAGGCATTCTACCCTAAGAAAATGGGAGTATTCATTATTATTTAACTATGAACAAATTATATTTTTTTTAATTATTATTTTATTTTATATTATATCTTTTTATATATCATACTTTTTATACATATTAAGGAATACGATTAGATGGCAGCAGTAAAATGCTTTACATACATATTTACGAAATTACGTATTTGTATATTTACGAACAATTAAAAATCATTGTACTTAAATAGGAACAGGCTATCTTTCAGTCGGTTTTCTTAAAACCCAAATTTCACTGTTGTTATTTTCAAACGGATGGTTCTTGCATACCCTACTAATGCCCACAGAAACAAAAAATCAGCTGTTTTTTTTTATTCTCACTCCACAAAAATTATCCATCAGAAGGGTATGGAACACCATCCGCTTGCTGAACTACAACAACTTAAAAACAATCGACTGAAATAAACCCTGTTTCTACCTTAATATATACATATGTTGACATACATTCGTTGGCATGTGTACATGCATATATGAACAACATTTTACAGCTACAACTTAATCGTATTCCATAACAAATATAAAATATGAGCTGAAATATTGAAATAAAAAACATATTTTTTCATCATTAGCGTATAATGTGTACCCCAATTTTCTTAGGGTAGCATGCCTGAAAAGTTTCAAAAATCAAAAATTTTTTGCTGGCTTCAAAACGAAGTCGAACGTACACATGAAACCGTATATGTGAATGTGTGAGTACGCATACATATAAAGATCGGTTTAACCGCGAAGAACCTTCTTGATGATGTGATTATGATGATCTGATGTGTGAATGAGATGAGCGTAAAAATGAGCGTAAGAATGAGAGTAAGATTTTCTCTGGGCTCCGGAGGCCCCTGTCGCAAGAAATTTTTGCGTCCATTTTCGTTGTATGAAATGAGAAGTCTATATGTTGTATGGTTCGTGGTATGGCCTAGGACCGAAATATGTATAGCAACCCTCGTAATGCCCCTCTTATAGAACCTCGCTTTCCTATTGGCAATAAACTCGGAGAGCCAATTTTCACAGGACTCTCTTGTGGCCATTTTCTCACTACCAAGCTCGTTCGCCGTGAACTGAAATGGGTGGTAATCACTTGGTGCGAGATCCGGACTATACGGTGGATTTTGTTGCGATTCAGAAGCGATTCGCTTGCATCCATACGGTCAAAAATGTTTTTTTTTGCGTCAAGTCGTGTGACACTCATACATAGAGCTTTTTTAATCTAAGCTTCTTCAAATGGTTTATAACGGTTTGATGACTCATGCCCAGCTCTTGGCCGATGCTACGGCTGCTACGCCGGTTCTTTCGATTCACCGATCTTATCGCAATTTTCGACGACAGGTCTTCCGGACCGTGGCGCATCTTCGACCACCTCTGCACTAGAAAGAAAACGTTGAAACCATCGTTCTGCGGTGGAAATGGAAACTGTATCATGGGTTCATGAACTGCACAAATTTTATTGATAGCATGAGTTGAATTTTATCGTAGTTTTACTGTAAAATATGCCGTATTTTCGTTTTATTTTGCTCCATGACGCTATAACTCAGGAACGACTCAAAATAACGCGACGAATAGAACTGCACCTACGCGAAAGACACCTATCAGAAATACCGCAAGACTTTTTGGACAACCTTATATAAAAAACTGACATGTTTTTATTTTTATTGTAATATTGTTAATGTTAATCTTTATATATATAAAAGAACATCGTGTTTTATGTTACACCACTTATAAATCAAGAACGGAAGAACAGATTTGAGTGAAAATTGGTAGGGAGGTAGCTTAGAGCCAGGAGAAGGACATAGGATACTTTTTGTCCCGTTCGACAGCGTTCCTCCCTGGCCCATACTTTTTTATTTAGGCAGACAGCTAAGAAGAAAATGTCAAATGTCAAAATGTCAGTTACAAACGAAGTCAAATTCATAGTCAGGCTCTCAAATTTAACAACGAACCAAAAAGATTGCGTTGCGCTGAAATCAATATTAAAACTATTTCTATTAAATAAATAATTAACAAGTGGATTGAAGTGAAGTGAAGTTTAATTAATAATGCCGCGACCAAGACGGTCGAATCTTTCCCGACAAAGCCGTAATGCAAGAAGAATACGAAATATTGCATATGAAAGGTTGGCTCCGTAGTAATCATGCTTCGAAACATAAACCAACCAAAACTGTGCAACGGTACGCGTTTGGTGGTTAGTAAATTGATAAACAATGTAATTTACGCTACGATAATGATAGGAAAATTCAAAGGTGAGGAAGTTCTCATTCCGAGGATCCCGATGATCCCAACCGATATGCCGTTTGAATTTAAAAGACTTCAATTTCCGATAGGTCTTGCATTTGCCATGACAATCAACAAATCACAAGGCCAATCCTTAAAAGTTTGTGGTTTAAATCTAGAACATTCATGTTTTTCCCATGGTCAATTATACGTGGCATGTTCACGGGTCGGAAGACCATCTGCGTTGTTTGTTTTTGCGCCTGATAATAAAACAAAAAATGTCGTGTATCACAAGGTGCTTAAGTGAAGAGCAACCTATGTACTAAAATACAGAAATAATAATGAATGATTAAGGAGGAGAAACAAAGAATATTGTATACCCACAAGTATTACAGAATTTAATTAATTTGAAAATTATTCTTTTTTGTTTGACTTATTTTTTATGCGTGCAACAACAATATGCCACAGCGAAACGTGGCAGGGTACTGCTAGTAAGATAATAATAATAATGTTAAAAAACAACAAAGTTGTGTTTTTCTCGATCAATTAGTTCTATCTTATATAGCTGAGGATATAATCGCCCGCTCCGGGCCGTTCCGTGCAAAGTTTCAAATAGATAGCTTTACATCTGACCGACTAGTTTGACGAAAATTATTCAAAATTACCAAAAAATTTATTTATTATTATACCTAAACAGTAAATTGAACGTTTTCTAATAACTGGGTACACCTGACCTGTTGATTAACATTGTTTAAAATTGTTTGTTATATTTTAGATCCCTTTGAATTTTTGCGTAGCCAGCCACAATTTCTTCAAATGCGCTCATTAATATATCAAAATCCGCATCTTTTACATGCGGTTTTGCAGCAGGTAAGAAGAAAACAAATAATTTTTTTTTATAAATATATCAAATGTTTCCACACAGATAGGTCAAAC
Organism: Drosophila pandora; assembly: GCA_021223865.1. NCBI lineage: Eukaryota > Metazoa > Arthropoda > Insecta > Diptera > Drosophilidae > Drosophila > Drosophila pandora. The sequence goes on along the minus strand of JAJJHT010020053.1, from coordinate 420,125 downwards.
AAACCCAGCTCTTTTGCAACTCATTTCGGAGAATCAGGATGCCTTTTTAAACATGCTAAATCAACCTATTGAAAGTGACTCAGGGGCAGCAGACGCCATTCCTCGCACATCTACTAACCGTCACCGTCGAGTATTTTCATCAGAACTTGAGGGAGCCGTTGCAGCGCAACGACTAGCCACAAATGAATTAAGAGAAAATCAAACTGGAGGAAATGATGAACCCTTCGAGAACCCAGGCGTCGCCACCATAAGTTTAAATTCACAAGAGCAAGAAGCAATAGAAAGGGTATACAAAAAATATAAATTAATAAAATTAATTTATAAAAAAAATTAATATTTTTTTGAATTTTAACAGCTAAAAGCGCTCGGATTTCCAGAAGCACTTGTGTTGCAAGCTTACTTTGCCTGTGAAAAAAATGAAGAGTTGGCAGCCAATTTCCTCCTTTCGTCTAGTTTCGATGATTAAGAGATGTAAAAATGATTTAGAAATACTACAAAACCGTTAACAAATAAAAAAGAAACAAGGCGTAATACCAGCCTAAGTTTATGGATTACTATTCTGTCTAAATTATTTTTTTGTTACCGATTATTATTATTATATTGGGAATAATTATGCCAAATAAAGATGAATCATAGAATAAAGAAAAAACATAAAATTTCCAGAATGTTATAAATGTCAGCGTAGTTTAGAGCGAAAAACAAATAAAAAATTATATTTTGAGTTTATACTGATTGTAGTTGTGAAGTTATTGCAACGCAGCTTCGTGGATGTGCTATACGGCCTGTGTAGTCTATACGGCCTGTGTTGATTTGCTCTCTAAGGCTAGTAAACTACTCATAAATATTCCAAACTTATTGTGGCAATGTGAAGCACTAGAAAATTGACGTGCGTAATTCCAAGGTTTTGATTCTGGAATTTGTTTACCAGAGTTTTACCCTTACCAGAATTCTAAATTGGATCTTGCTTTGGAAAGTTCGTCTAGACTCATGACTACTTAAGCGGGGTCTTAAGTTGTGGGGTCTCACGCCCTATTCATTCTACTAGTACGGGGAAAAAAGCTTATATAAAGTTGTTATAAAATATCTCCCTTCCGCTTTTTCTTGTTTTTGAATTTGTCGGCATTGTGCAAAGAGCTTCATAACGGGCAATGCTAAATATCGATTGAAAAGTTTTGACCTACAAAACGAGGTTATTTATGACAAGTTTGCTTATTGCGTTGAAAAGTTAATATGTGTAAACATGGAGTTAGGTTAGGTTAGGTTAGGGCGGTGATGCTAGGGGGACATAGAAGACCCCCCGACCCCCCGCTTTCACTTGAGCCGCTAGGGCTCCTTGTACTAGAAGGGTTTTACCGAAGTGTTACCACTGCTGCGTCTCCCTCAACCTTTCCCTGCATAGGGAGTTGTCCAGGGCAGGCCACCAGACCACAACTCCATAGAATAAGGTTGATCTAATGATCGCTGTGTATAACAATCTGACTATCTTTGGGGACATTCCCCATTTCAGGCCGCTTTCTTAGTCCCATCTGCGGTGTTCAGCTTCCAGTCCAGTTTTCTGTCTAGTGTGATGCCTAGGTATCACTAAGAACTAGTGTTTCCCCTACTAGCTTCGGAAGCCTTAGATTTGGTATTTTGTACTTCCTGGTAAACAGCACGAGCTCTGTCTTGGACGGATTGACTCCCAACCCATTCTTTTGCGCCCAGGCCGACAGAACTTCGAGCTTCCCTGTCATTAGGTCGCATAGTGTTTGTGGGAATTTCCCTACGAAGGCAATAGCAACCCTCTAAGGATCGCAGTAGCCTGTTAACCGCCACGTTCCAGAGTAGTGGTGAGAGTACACCTCCTTGCGGGGTGCCTCTCTTGACGTATCTTCGAATAGTCGAACCTCCAAGAGTAGCCTCGACACTCCTGTTGACCAGGATCTGCCGTATTAGGTGAATCGATCGGTCGTCTATTCCAAGTCCCGTCAATGCATCAATTATTGAGCACGGCAAGATGTTGTTGAAGGCAACAAGTGCGTATTCCTTAAAGTTGATCGCTTGCTCGGCGATCATAGTGATTTCGTGCAGGGCTGTTTCTGTTGATCGGCACCTTTTGTAAGCATGCTGAGAGCATGAGATGTCACTTGGGTTAATGGTTAGTTGGAGATGGAGACTTAAGAGTCTTTCCATGGTCTTAAGGAGGAATGATGAAAGACTTATAGGTCTGAAGTCCTTAGGGGTGCAGTGGGATGGTTTGACCGCCGTGGGTATGAATACAACCTTCGTGCATAGCCACGCCTTTGGTACCATACCAGTAGTGAAGACTGTACTGAAGATTTTCTTGATCCATTTCCTTAGGTTAATACCGGCCCTGGATAACTGAGTATACCGTCTGGGCCCGGAGATTTGAAGGGTTTAAAACTTTCTATTGCCCATTTAAGATTTTTGTCACTAAGTAGGTAGTTGAGTGAGCCCTGATGGCCCTGGCTACGCATCTGGGTTGTTTCTTCTGATGAGCAACCCGGGAAGTGTGCGTTGCCAAAGGTCTCCAGGGATTCCTGGCTTGAGGTTGTCCACCGCCCATCCGTGTTCTTAATATAACCTACGATGGGGGCTGTAGTAGAGAGAATCTTTCTTAGGCGGACGGCCTCTGATGTCTCCTGGATATTTGTGCAGAAATTGGCCCAGGCAACCCTCTTTGCCTTGCGCAATTCTTTGTTATATTGCCTAAGTTCAGCTTTATAGGTTTCCCACGCCTCGTCTGTGTTGGTACGGTGCGCGTGGTTGAAGGCCCTACGTGCATTTTTTTTGTAGGGGGCTAAAGACGAGGTCCACCACGGAGGCTTCTTCGATCTGTTGCTACCTATTCTTTTCTTGGGGCAGGCCTTGTGGTAAGCTTTTGCACTAGTCGCAATAAGCTTGTCTACCATGGCGTTGAGCCCCTCGTAAGTCTCGATAGTCTCTGAAGGTGGTTCACCTAGAGATCTATCGAGTATCTTTTTATAGAGCTCCCAGTTTGTCTTCCTAGGGTTTCGAACTGCTTGCTTGGTGACGTTTTCAAAATTTACGGCTACCTCAATGAAGCGGTGGTCTGAAAAGGAGTGTTTGTCTAGGACTCTCCAGCTGGTGATTGCATCAGCCAGGGAGTGCGAGAATAATGTAATGTCAAGAACCTCTCTCCTGTTCTTGACGACGAAGGTGGGTTTTGAACCTCTGTTACCCACTAGAAGCTTAGAGCTGAGGATAAAATCGAAGATTGACTCACCCCTCTCATGTGTGTCAGTGCTTCCCCACTGCCCCCAGTGCATCGGCTGTGCACAGCCTGAACTCCGACGCCCCCAGACCGAGAATCCAGTCTTCATGGATCTATGGTTCTTTGATGAGGGCCACAATAGCTCCACTCTCTGCAATATGGAGCAGGAGGGCGGCGGATGCTACCTTACTGTGATGGAGGTTTATCTGAAGGAATGTCAGGGACATCCTTTAGATTTTCCACCACAGTAACCTCAGCCTCGGTGTCGGAGCCTAGCAGTGAGTCCTCCTCCATACCGACGCCTCCAAGAGCCCTTGCCAAGTCACTCTCCTCTGAGGTATACCCTTCCAGAATGTCCTCCTCCACATCTGACATTCCTTCTGGGCGGACCTCTTCGGTCGGTTCCTCCAAGTCTGGCTCTTGTGCGTCTATCTCCAAGTCGATGCCTCCTGGCTTACTCTTCGCATCGGACTTGTAGATCTTCACCACAACGTGCTCGAACCCGTACTTAATACGGCTACCAGCACCCTCCAGGATCCTCGCAGTCTCCTCATTTAAAGTGAGGACAACCGGCCTTCTTAGTCCCACTGCTTCCTCCACCTTGGCGACTCTCCAGTCCGCCGTAGGGAGTGTGGGATTGCACATCTTGAGCATGGCCAATATGGTAGCAGGGTCCGCCGGCTTCTCTGTCAGCCATACCCGGGCCCTCGGTTTGCTGGGATCTTGTCCCAGTCCACCGCCCCCAGACTGGCTCCTGGGTAAACCTCTCCAAGCGACACAAACATGCGCTTGTAGAGGCTTACAGACCTCGCATCTTGGCACGCAATCACCTTGATGCTACCCTGGTACCACCCTGCGTCTTCGCAGTCCGGTGGAGGTCCTCCGCTCTTGAGCATCTCCTCCATGAAGCGCCCATGCAGCTCATTCACCACCCTCCGCCAAAGCTCCTTGGGGATCAGGCCATCTTTGGAACCGTTGTCAACAACCCCAATAATATTCCTACCCTTAGTAACCTCGACGAAGAATGTGTTGCTCTGTTGCGTCTGCATCTTTTTCTTCTTCGCTAGGGGCACTCCACCGTCAGTCGACCTCTGCCACTTCGCACTTTGTGCGCTATCCTTGGCAGAGTCGCCTTCTCCTGTCAGCTTCTTCTGATCCAGTCTCACTCCCGCTTTGACTGGCTGAAAGTTAGGCAGGATTTCCCTCGCCCACTTTATTATCTCAGTCTGATCGGGGTTGGATTCCGCCGCTGGGTCTGCCCTCATCAGAATGAAGGCCGCTCTCCTCCTATCCTTATAGGAGCCCTTTCGCTGCAAGGGGCCAGCAGTAGGGATACCGCCGGTCCCATAGTGGGCCCCGTTTTGGGGGTCGGTGCCTTGGCATCTCCCCCTACACCGGCGCAGCTCGCCTCCGGACGTTGTCCCTCAGTGGGGAGCTTCGCCATCCCAGCATCTCTTTGGCCTCTGTCAGCCTTGGAGATTGACGGATCCATGATCCCATTTCCGGACTTTCTTGGGGAGTTCCGTTCTAAACTATTTTTTTTATATTTTTATTCATGTTCATATTTGGACCCACGAGTAGGCGGGAAGGGGTTCGCCCATCATGACATAGCCCGCTTTTCATGATAAGCCTGATTGAAACTGAGGGGTCGGCCGGTCCATACACCCCCCGGACATGCATCCCTCGGCATATGCTGTTTCACCTTGGATTGGGGTGATTTGAGGAAGGGAGTATTCTTCTCCCTGCCCGACTACGATTCGCCAGCGTCCTCGGCAGAGACATGACCTTACCAGCCGCCCTCACGTGGAGAGTATAGTCGCACTACCAGCGGCGTACACAGTTGCGGCACATGAACTCATGCGTTTCTCTCCCTGTAGTACCCGTTGGCTGACGGCCAAACATGGAGTTAACTAAAGCCAAAATTCGCACTGTTTTAAAGACTTCCTTCATAAAAGTTAAATCCGGTAGAGAAACATTTCGTGAGAATAATGGTGTTTTAGGGGATAGCACTCTGTCACTTCGAACCGCGAAGGTATGGTTCCCACCATGGACATCATGGATAAGCCAGCCAGCGGAAGACCTGTGACGAATACCAATCAAATCATGTAACGAATGTAGCTTGGTAGCTATGTGTTAGGGATATGCGGTCCCTTGCACCAGGATCATGCCTATACCTGAACAAGTACCGCCCAGCCTCCTTATTATTACTCCCCAATGATGATGCTGCCTTGGGGTCTAATATGAGCTTAAAAGTGTTATTCCAAAATATTTCGGGAATGAGGACCAAGTCCCGCATTGTACTATTAAATTTTTTAGTTCCTCCGAGTTCTTTGAACTCAGCCTGTTTCAAGTATTTCGGATAGACCTTGATGCATCCAGCGTGAGCAGGGAGGCAGCGTGATCATCGCTGTTCGTCGATCTCTGCAGGCCACATTGGTTAACCTTCCGATGGTCGAACCCCACTGGATCATCATCTTTTTATTGTATATCCCGCCAATCGTGGTGGCTGTGGTTGATACCCAAATCGCGGGTAGAGTCCTCGGACTCGACGTGGAGTTGCGTTATACAACTCGGGCGCTGTGACCCATAGATCAGTAGAGGTTATAGATACACTTCGCTCCTCACCAAGGGGAAGTATTCTGTCCGACTCACAGATACTTAAATTGGTACCGGGCTAGTTGCTATGTATTTGCTATAGCTTCTATTCCGGGGCGTTGGCAGGCGTACCATCCGTGCCCGTGCACTATATGCCTACTCGTAGGTATATTAGAGTGCCGTGGTTGTAATCCCTTCAGTGTGGAACACGCCACCTTAAACAAGATCGGAGAGATCCGAGACACACCTGTATATCCCGCCAAATATATGTATGTATGTATATTCATGCAATATTATGAATGGCACAACCTTGCTATTTTTAAAGATTCTTGGGGCTATTTTGAACATTTTTATTCGAAAATTGATATGATGGTGAAATTCTCACCAACTATATACGATCCGTACGATATATAATAATAAAGGGTGTTTTGTTTTAGAAGTATATATAACTTTAAATTTCAATAAAACAACAATGGATTATTCGATTGACATGAATTTTTTTTATACGAAAGATAAGAAAGATTACATCTTAATTATGATTTCTGGCAAATACCGCCACGGCTGGCACGGCTGACAATCGATTTATTAAAAGACCCGTTTGGTGACCGCCTAATTATACGTTTTGGACCTGTGAATTGGCCTGCACGGTTTTGTGATTTAAAACTGCTCAATTTTTAAAGTTGTGAATCTGTTGAATTTGTCTTCAATAAAACTTATAAGCCTATTTTTATGGGCATTGACAGCTATGATCGTTGTCCGAAGTGGAATCTGAAAATTGTAAAATGTCCAACCTTTTGAATTCCATATTTCAATGGGCACGAATAATGAAAACATCTAATAACTTTGACAATATAACTTTGACCTTACACATTCATAATTTTATAAAGCTGAAGGTCATCATTGGCGACTGGCAAGCTCTGGTCGGGTGGTCAATGATTCCGAATTTGTTCGGGTTGTGCGCATTGGTACTGTCCTCGTTGCTGTAGGAGAAAGTACTCGTTACCCTTCACCTTTGTGATAGTTTTGGCCTGCGTATGTGAAAACCAGTACACCGAATAATATATTGGCTATAGTTCCAACAATGTTAAATGGTGACCTACGTAGCCGAGAGTGATGCATTAGATTATTTTCTGCTTCAAGTTCTGCGTACAGATAGTTAAAATGGTTTGTAGAATAGAACTGCATGCTGCTACGTTTAATAATTCCTGGCACTTGGCACATCTAAAAGTAGCTTAATTTCATTCTAGTATGGATCGAAGTCGTAATATACTATCATTGTCCATTGTATCATAGTGTACTCCAGTGTTAAAGAACGCGTGAACCTGTGTGATTCTCTCGGCTGGTAGGTTTTATATAATCTGACTCTTAAATTTGGGCTTTACTCTGCTAAAGGGTGCCCGAATAAGAATGAGAGTAAAATAAATTCAAATAAAACGAAAACGGTTTTAGATATCAAATTGGTGTTGGCTTTTTTTTGAAGCTACATGCATGGCATTATGTATGGAACAAAACATCATTCAAATGGCCACCTTTGGATCGCTGGCAGAGCTTCAAGCGATCGGTCCATTTTCAGATAACATTTTGCAGCATTTGTGTCGTTACTGCGCCGATGGCTACTCGAATGATGTTTTCAAGGGCATCCAAAGTGCCTGGTTTGTTAGCGTAAACCAATGACGTGACGTGCCCCCAAAGAAAATAATCGATGGGTGTCAAATCACACGATCGCTGCGGCCAATCGATCTTCTCTCGCACAACATCAATAGTATTTCGATAGTGTCGCCGCTTGGCCGATCACGGGGAATGCCTTTAAACAAACACTCTAGTGCTGGACAACAGTTGGTGGTGATGTTTTATTCTGGAAGAGTTACATTGATTACTTAGCTCTTACAACTACTTAGTTTTTAACCTACCACAGTTTCTCTTCCCTCTCATTGTGATGGCGCCAATCGGTCTAATTCCGCCAAATTGTTTTCCTCTTTTTACCCTATTTAGTGGGACCGAATAACCTGAACTGAAATACCAAAGCTATCGATACATATAATACTGCGGCGCTAAGTTTAAACTTGACTATCTATCGATAACCCTAATCCGTTCCGCGACATCCCCACCCCCGTGAAGCAGCCGCATTCCCCACATCCAGGACAGCTAACTTGGAAGCGGGACGCATTATTGTCTTGGATCGATCGTTAGTCCGCACTGCCGCTCGACGAGGTACTCCATCTCTCCCGGAGAACACCTCTTCCACGACGCGTCGCGACGCCTCGTTTCCACTCCCTTCGTGGTATGACAGGATCACAGATGAACACCAGCACTCCTGCACCATCTCTCCCTGCGCACAGGTGTAGGCAGGTACTCATGCACCCATCTCTTCCAGAATCGATCCCGCATCATCCTCGCTATGCGCCACTGCTTCCTGGTAGCGCATCTCACGAACTCCTGTCCGTCATCCTTGGGAAGATTTGGGACATCGGGTGCTCCCTTCAGCAAATCGTTGGGTGTCAGTGGAGCCTTCTGGTCCACCGTCACTGGTAGATGAGTGAGCGGACGAGGGTTTACTATGCTCTCCGCCTCAATCAGCAGGTTCTCCAGTACGTGCTCCTTGGGCGCAAGTTCCTTCATCGTGTGCGCCAGCACCTTCTTCACGCACTGCACCATCCTTTCCCAGGCGCCACCCTCAGCTGGGTTCGCCGGGCAATTGAAAATCCATTCGACACCTTTGGACGACAGCTTGCCCTGGATCTGTGCAGGCTCGAACACTTCGCTGAACCTCCTGGCTTCGCGATCGGCTCCAACAAGTTCTTTCCATTGTCGCTTCTAATCCTGACGACGGGTCCACGTCGGCACATAAAGTTCCTCATAGCGATTATGCAGGAATCGGTGGACAAATCGTGAGCCATCCCCAAGTGGATATCTCTTGTGGTTAGACACGTAAACAGTGCCACCCACCTCTTCTCCGTGCGTCGTCTAACCGTCACAAATAGCGGTCCAAAATAGTCCAATCCGGTAAATTTAAAAGGCCATCCGTTGGCCTCCAGCCGGTCCTCTGGTAGGGGACCCATCTCGGGCTGAGTTGGTCGTGCCCTTCGCAGCTTGCAAACGTTGCATTTGCTCACCACCCTTCGTAGCAGCCTCCGTAAGTTCGTAATCCAGAACTTCTGCCGGATCGCTCCGATGGTTGCCTCCGTGTTTTGGTGGCACATCCTCTCGTGGTGATGCTGCACGATCATCTCCGCCAGCGCCTCATCGTGACACAATATGATCGGTCGACGTGCGCTGTATGGCACACACGTCTCGTCGTTGATCCTTCCGCTGGCTCGCATTACTCCGTCCTCGTCGAAGTATGGGGACAGTCCATGCAATCGGCTGCCCTTGGCGGCTTTCCCTTGGTTGTTCTCAGCAAACGCTTCTCGCTGCGATTGCCGTACTAGTGCGCGCTCATCTTCAGCGCACTCCATCGACGTCAGTCCGTGATCCTCTCCATCGTATCGTAGTCCACGGCACCGTCGAATAAATCTGAGCACCCATGCGGTGCTCCTTAACTGTCGATTGTAGTTCGAAAATCTCTGCAAGGATATGAAGTTTACCATGACCAAGGCAAACTCACATTTCTTTTTCTCTTCTTCGGGCGTCGGAGGGATCCACCCCTCGCTCGATCTTGGCCAGCTTTCTTCTGGTCCTCGTAGAAATGGTGGACCGCTTAGCCATCGCGAACCGATGCTCAGGTCCACGGCCTTGCGCGGCCTTGTCGCGTCGTCTGCCACGTTTTCGCCAGACGGAATCCATCTCCACTGGGACGCCACCGTGGTTTCCAAGATCTCCGCCACCCGGTTACCGACGAACTGCTTGTATCTTCGGTGGGTGCTGCTTATCCAGTGCAACACAGTCTTAGAGTCCGTCCATAATACGCAGCTGCTGATCGCCACACCGTGCTCTTGCTTGACGGTGTCCATCAGTCTCGTGCCCAATACTGCTGCTTGAAGTTCCAGTCGCGGGATCGACATAGTCCTCATCGGAGCGCATTTCGCCTTGGAGCTTATGAAATGCGCCTGCACGTCTCCGTTCTCGTAAGTGGCCCCCCAATAGGCCACGTCTGCGAACGCCGACTGACTGGAGTCCACGAAGATGTACAGCTGTATCCACGAAGATGTACAGCTGTAGCATCCGCACGCGTCCACCGCCGAAGTAGTAGCGCGGGCATCGAAACTCTTCGATCTTGCTCATTTCTTGCCACCAATCCTCAAAGACTGCGGCCAAATCATATGGTAGCGGCTCGTCCCAGTTGACTCCTTTCTGCCAAATCTCTCTCATTAACAATTTGGCAGTCACCATGTAGCAGCTCAGGAATCCAATCGGGTCAAACGTGGACATGACCAGGCTTAGGAACTCCCTCTTGGTAGGGACGCGTTCTCCTGTCATCACGATTCTCTGGACTCGATGATATTTGATGCCGAACTTGAAGTCATCTGTAGCCGGCTGCCAGTACATTCCTAGTACCTTCTCCTCAGCTTCGGTCCATCTGACGCTAGCGATGGATTCAAGTGGGTTCAACGCTCTGGCCACACTTGCCGAACTGGAAGTAAATCGACACAAGTCAAATCCTGCATCCGTATGATTTTCTCTCACCCGTGTCGAAACGGCGATAGCTTCTTCTTCACTGGTGAAACTGTCGACGTAGTCGTCCACGTAGTGGTATTCCTTGATGGCCAGGGCTGCTCGCGGGTCTGTGACGCTGTACTGCGAAGCATTCACGGTCTTCACATAGTCCGCCGAACATGGTGAGCAAGCTGCTCCGAACGTCATCACTTGCATCTCGTATACGTCCGGCTCCCGCTGGTCATCTCCGTTCCTCCACAGGAACCTCTATCTTGTGGCTGCATTAGTACCTGATAAAACATCTCCTTGATGTCTGCACAAACCCCAACTGCTCCTTCCCGAAAATGGAAGAGCACTGCTGGGAGTGGCTTGTAGCGCTGTGCGCCCTTCAGTAGCGCTGAATTGAGGGACATGCCGTTCACCTTGGCAGCCGCGTCGAAGACCAGCCGAATTTTTCCAGGTTTACCATAACTTGTCTTCCTGGAACCTCTGGACTTCCTGGGGCTCCAGTCGTCGTGCATACCCCTTCTTGACGTAATCATCCATTAATCCCTTATAGGCCCGCACGAAGTCCACGTCGCGCCTCATTTTTCTTTCGATGTTGACGAGTCTCTTGAGCGCCATATTGTAGCTCTCCGGCAGTCTCACCTCGTCGACTCTCCATAGCACCCCGGTTTCATATCGTCGGCCTACTCGCTTAGTCGTCTCCTCCAGGATTCTCAGGGCCCGTGCGTCGCCGCCATCTGCGACTGACGGCGCCAGCTCCACTCCGCCATCTGCGACTGACGGCGCCAGCTCCACTCCGCCAGCTGCGACTGGCTGTGTCGGCTTTACTCCGAAATTCTCGATCTCGAAATAATCGCTGACCATCTTCTCCAGAAGATTATTCTGGGGCACGGCTAGGAGGCACCAACTCTGAAGCGCTGAGTTCACCTTTCCGCTCACCGGTCCATACACCACCCATCCAAGTGCGGTGGCTGCTGCAAATGGTTCTCCAATTCATAGCTTCTTGTTTTGAGGGGTATTCCAAGATGCGCATGACTTAGTCCAATTAGGATCCTCGGTGTCGCATTGTTGTACGGCTTCACAGGCAGGCGCGCATTCGCCTTCACTGCCTTCACTGCCACGACGCAGGCTCTGCATCGGAAGGTTCAAATTGGCTACTTCGTACACTTTCTTCAGCCCATGGCGCTTTGGCTTGCCTGCTGCACTGATCTGCAGGCTGACCACTTTCGTGTGCTCTTTGGCAGATTTCCCACCAAACCATTGCACGTTCAGTTGGCGACTCTCGCCTTTCAGGTTCAGGCTGCGGATCAGTTCGTCTTTGATGAGCGTGACAGACGATCCTTCATCCAGCAATGCATAGGTGTCGACCTGCGTATTCTCCCCGTACAACGACACGGGTAGAATCCGGAATAGTAGGTGGCATCCAATCGAATCAACGCAGCTCAGGTTCCGATTCCTGGCGGTCACACGTCGATCGACTTTCATCCTGCTCACGCTCCGCGTCTATAACTGCGGCTGACGTGGGCCTCATTTGGCCGTAGACGTTGCATCCGCGGCTGTTCCTGCAGAACCGGGACATGTGTCCGGGCTCCAGACACGAGAAGCATTGCCTCAACTTCCTCGCAGACTCGATCCGCGTCGTCGCAGTCCCTGATCTGGTGTTGGCCCTCGCATATAGGGCAACATCTGGGGCGGTCGGCATACCGCTCCTCCTCGCGAAATTCATATGACAGGTGCGACGGTGCAGATACCTCCGGTTCCCGTGGCGGATGAACATAACCTAGCCCAGGCTGCGCCGTGGCGGTCACACAAAATGTCGGAGAATAGCCCACTGTTGTTGTTGGAGTGTGCGTCCGTGTGACAGGTTGCCCGTTTGTACAATGGCCTCCGAGCGTCGGCGCCAAATTTCCACTCAATTGTGACGGCAAACTTGCACTCAATTGTGCCGGCAACTGTAGCGATGACGTCACTCCAAGCTCCGTTTGCAGGTTGTCACTCATCTGCCTGGGCAGATTTCCACTAAAACTCTGCTGTTGCGTTGCTCCCTGGCGTGGCAGCATTCCACTCAAACATGGCGGTGTATTTGCCGCACCGCTCACTCCAACGCCGCGTGCCCCGATTCCAACGGGATCCCTGGCGGCCTCTGCTTGTCCTCCACTTGCCCTTGCCTTTTCCAGCTCTGACTCGAGACTTGCAAATCTTTCCATTAGGGCCACCACTTGTATAGTTGTGGGGTCCGTAATCTGTCCCGATGCTTCGGGCTGCAGGTTACTTGCCGCTTTTCTGGCCGTGGCCGCTGCCGATCACCAGCCACACTCGCAGAGCTTGCCGGGGTGCAAGTTTCTGTGGCCATGGTGGTCGCAGTTGCGGGAACACCCGAGGCTTCCAGCCTGGGGCTCCGCCGGGGCGAATGTTTCGTGGGCATCATCTTGCATAGTGCGAATAAAAGACAATAACGCCGCTTGGCTGATCACGGGGAATGCCTTTAAACAAACACTCTAGTGCTGGACAATAGTTGTTGGTGATGTTTTATTCTGGAAGAGTTACATTGATTACTTAGCTCTTACAACTACTTAGGTTTTAACCTACCGCAGTTTCTCTTCCCTCTCATTGTGATGGCGCAAATCGGTCTAATTCCGCCAAATTGTTTTCCTCTGTTTACCCTATTTAGTGGGACCGAATAACCTGAACTTAAATACCAAAGCTATCGTTACATATAATACTGCGGCGCTAAGTTTAAACTTGACTAACTATCGATAACCCTAATCCGTTCCGCGACAGAAAGTATTTTTGTATTATTTTTAAGCGTTCGGCGAGCGTGAAACCATGCATATTAAGGGGCCAACGATACAAGGGCACTCTTTTGTCCACTGTTTTATAACATTGAAGCTGTTTGCTCTCCGCAATAAATATGATTTGCTGAATCGAACGCAGGATAATGGTGCGTGTCTGGTTAAGTTTACTAGGTCTGGGTGCCTTTGCTGGCGCCCGGTTTGCCTTTAACAAAAAAAATTTAAGGTTATAAGTAGAGCAAATCGACAAAATGTGGTAGGTACCATGGTAGTCCGAACATAATACCCTTGAGGGAATAAGTTGGGAATATTTTGGTATGTTTATTTAAAAATTTTTGCTATGGTAAGAGGGAAGGTGAAGATTTTCACCCCAATTAAGTCCTTTATAGGCGAAAATCAGAAAGTTTTTTGAAGTTTTTTGAGGGCTCCAGACACTCAATCCATATTTAAGTATTGGACGAAACAAAGATGATGAACGCAAGGCTTAACGTTATACATACTTTAGCGTACATAAGTACAAATGAATTAGTTACGGAGGGGGCCGTTAAAAAAAAGGGTCCAAGATGGCTTGGGGCACACCAGATGTGACAAGGACTTAACGCTAGTGAACATCTTTAAAGAAGATACATTGGGTTCTTCCGGAAGAATAGCTCGAATGAGGAGATCAGTTGGGAATCTCAAATAGCTGATCTTCAGTAACCGAGCGTTTTCGGGAGCTTCATTTTTGTGTTCTAAATATTGGCATTAATAAAAACAAGCACAGTTCGATTTATAGGTATTGATACAATTTATTTAATTGATTTGGGGTTTCTACAAATTATATATTTACATATGTGACTGAGTATGGTTGACGACCGAATTAGAATAATAAACGCGGGAGCGCGGCTTAACGCTTGATGCTGCGCAGCGACCGAGAGATACCGCGATAGAGCGAGACAACGATAGCGCATGACGGCAGATGCAGGTGTATAGAGACTGATCGTATAGAGACAAAGATAAAGAAAAGATAAACAAATTCAATAAATTATTGCCGGCAAACTTTCCGGCGTCTGCTTGACCCAACATACTCCCCCCGTTGGAAGATGAGCTTTCAACAGCATCATGAAGCGGCAGAAGGCACAATTTGTTGACCCTCTTTTGAGCACCCTCACTGGGGTTCTCGCCTAACCAACCCAAAGGGTAGACAACTATACAACGCTTTGATACAGCCAGGAAATAAACTAGACTTTCTATCGACGGGAAAGCCTACATACTGGCCAGCGGACCCACGGAAGCAGCCAGACCTAATTGACTTTGCGATCACTAGAAAAATTCCACAAAGCATCATTCGAGCCGATATGTAAATGAAAATAATGGCGCAAAGCCCATTCAGTGTTGGAAATAGGCCAACACACGTGGGGCTGTTGAGCTTTAACAACATTGTGCTGTTAAGCGCCTGTTAAGCATGTACAAATTTCAAGACTTAATTCCCGAATCGTAGGGAGCGATTTGAATGAAACTACCGGTATTCGATTAAGCAAAAAATTTGCTTTCTCATGATATACCGTGCAAAATGGGGCATCCTCTATAAGGGGAGATAATGGGGAAATTCAAATTCGATCATGTCTGCCGCCGTGTTGGGCAGCGTCAAAACATGTGATGCGGTTATGGGGCCAGTATTGGTCAAATAGGTTCAGAAATTTTCAGGGGATGATTACATCGAATCATAGGGAGCGATTTTGATACAAATAATTTTATTGGATTCAGAAAAAAAATAGCTTTACAATTGTATATCGTGCAAAATGGGGCATCCTCCATAAAGAAATCATGTGGGGCCATTCAAATTTAACATTGGCGCGATTTGTGTTGGGAACAAGGTCCAGTATTGGTAAAGAAAATTCAGAAATGTTTAAAGATAAATTGAGTCAAATCGTAGGGAGCGATTTTAATGCTAATAGTCTTATTAAATTATAGCTTTGCAACGGGTAAAGGACTCAATAATCATATTCATGCCTATCAAAGGCGGTCTGTAGATTTGGAACTTGTGGAACGAACTTGCTCGTGGACTGGTTCCGGTTTATGAGTTGGCGCCTCACTTATCAATTAAAATCAATGGGGGAACTATACATCGATTTTCTCAAAATTGTAGGGAGCGAATTGAATGATTTTTGCTCCAGATATACTAGAAAAGGTGATACATCGTCTCAACTACCGTGCATATGAGGGCATCCTCTTAGAGCTTCACAATATTAAAAACAATTTTTGGTGGTCATTTTTGTATGGGCTGTTAACGAGACTGGCCCACTCTTATCCGATTTTCTCCAAAACGTAGGGAGGGATTTTTATTTTCAATATTTTGACCTATTAGCTGCAATATCAGGCTTTTTGGGGCCTCCTCTTATCACTGTGGACGGAAGTCCACGAGGTGACGACCTGCATGCCTAGGCGTGCGCGAGTAAACTCTATATATAGCCGAAGAATTAAAAATTTTCTGTAGGCAACCGATTTAAGTGAATGATATACCAATCGAAAAGTATTGTTTCAATTAGATAATTTTTGTCGAAACATATTCCAAAAGTTATTTGGTTTGGGAGAAATTAGGGTGAAAGTAAAAAAATTTTAATCACTAAAGTGGGGCTGGTGGACACATTTAAGTCCCCAGATAGAATATTTTTATATATTTATTTATTTTTTATTACCCGATCCGACATTTCATTCCGAAGTTATTCGAAAAATGTTTTCTTCTTCTTCTAAATGAAGCCAGTTGTCGGTATGTCTGTTTGCACTATTTTTTTCTTAAAAATCCTGAAAAAAATTGGGAAGTGTTTGTTACTATCCTATGAGCAACTATTCACATCTACAAACTTTGTTTATGAAAAAATTCATATTTTTATAATTAAAAAAGATATTAAAAAGAGAAATGGTATTACACCGTTGAAATGGTTTTTTAAATATCAATTTCACTTTCTTTGAGACCAAACGTCTATATAGTACACAAAAAAAATACACTGAAAATAAACTTTTTTTTTAAGAAAAAAAATTATTTTTCAAAATTTGCTCCACTGATCATTTTTATATTGCACGTGTGATAGCTTTTGAGATGACGCAACTTTTGATATATCGCTCATATCTGGCAAAATCCGTTAACTCAAGATATAGTCCTGTAAGTGCAGCTACCCATTTTGTACAGCCTCCTGTGAAGCTTGCATTTACTTATATGTACATGTGTGTGTATTTGATTGGCAACTTAGCTTTTTGGAGTCTGCATATATTTAGTCAATATCCTAAAATATATGGAGTATATCTTTTCAGATTTTAGTTTATTTATTTACAAATAAAATCCTAATAAAAAAAAGCTTAAAAAGTAAAACGTAAACATTGACTCAACTTGGACTCGAACCCAGGCCCTCCCGTGTTAGGAACCGCGACGCTCTCCACTCAGCTAACCTCGAACTTTGTTGCTTAATGGCAACTTTTGATGTAATTCTGCTTTGTGTTTCACTGTCTCATGTCATTATGAGAAGAATGCAAAATTTTATGAGTAGAAAGCTTTATATGCTTTATATCACTTCCTCACTTTTTCTTAAAGCGAACGGACGTGTTTTTTTTGTGCGCACTGCGTTTTGAAAAATCTTTATTTATTATAATAATTATAAACAATCCGGTGTTTATTTTTATTTATTTACATAAACCCGATTCTTTTCATCCCAAACATCCGATTCGCTTCGCGTGTGCAGTGATATATTTGGAGGTAAAATAATAAATTTATTAATATTCTTCCAAACATAGCACTGCTCTGCTTCTTCATCCTTTACGGTGTTGCTTCTTTTGTCTCACACTAGATTCTTATCTATATTCTTTGCTCTTATACTAACTCTCACTAATCGCCCTCTTTATTCTCCCTTTTTCGACTCTTTGGCACAGTGGTTCACGGTACGTCAATAATAAAAATAATATATTCATAATGGAATTTAAACTTGTCTGTGGTTTGAAGTCTTGTAATAAGACAATCTCTTCATCCCAGCCTACCATCCACTGCTGGCTATGTGAAAACGTTTTACACGCTAAGTGTGCCGGGTTCACGGCCTCAGTTTCGGATGCCATCTCACGTAGGTCTGGTCTCCACTTTTGCTGTGACGGTTGTCGTGCTGTTCAGGACGAAATGAGATCGTTCATGAGACAGACTAAAAGTGGATTTAAAGAGCTGGTTAGCGGTTTTCGTAAAATCAACGACCAACTCTGTGCGCTAGATACACAGTTTAGTAGTCTTCAACTACTAAATGAGTCTCCAAAGCGTAAGAAATCTGCTTTTAGTGATGTGCCCGTGGCGAAAAGTCTTCAGCCTATTCAGCCGACAACTATGCAGCCGCTCATATCTCTGGCCACCCCAAGGGCCGGACCTGGGAAAAATTCGGNAAAAAAAACCTCTTGACGAGGTAAAGTACCGGTGACGAACCTGCATGCGAAACCCAAAATATCTGATATCAATTTTAGTGACGAAAATATGCTATATAGGTGTACAAAATTGCATATAAAAAATATTCTTGTTCGGCACGTGCAAAAAAAAACAAACAAAAAAATAAGTCACGTGCCGAACAAGAATATTTTTTATATGCAATTTTGTACACCTATATAGCATATTTTCGTCACTTAAATTGATATCAGATATTTTGGGTTTTGCATGCAGGTTCGTCATTGGTACTTTACCTCGTCAAGATGTTTTTTTATATGATTTTTGAGATAGGACCCAAAACAGTGTGGGGCCAATTTTTCAAATGTATTTTAATGGTATTTTAAGGTTGTTGATCCCGCCCAAAATAAGAAAAAACTATAAATGCCTAGATTCTTAACTTTACAATTCTTAACTTTATTTCATTCAATTTAGATGCTAAACAGTAGAATAATTGAAAATAAAAAAAAACGTTGCTGTGTTCCAATTCCACCGTTCCACTTCGACGCTAACTAGGCGACGCTAATTTGACGGACATTATATTGACAGTCATCATTTTGTGTGTTTTCGCGTTCCTAGTTCGGTCACACTAGAAAAACATTATGGAAAGATAAACAGAAAATATATTTTTATAGAAAAAAACTACCACAAAACTTTGACTCACCTCGTGGTAGAATCTTTTTACAGTTTTAGTATTTAAAAAACGAATTTGAAAAATTTAAAAAGAACTATACTAAAATAAGTGTGCCCACACAATAAATTTGTTTGCAAATATGAAATTTTTAACGTAATAAATATTCAATGCATTTTGCCGTACTAAAGAACATTCATACATACATATGTACGTATGTTCACAATTTTTTTTTCTGGATTGATGTTATATTTAACAATTTTTTCAATTACCCAGGTGTAACACTGAGTAACTAAAGTCCCATAAAACACGTGCCTGCGTGCATGCGCGCATACGACAAATCTTATGCTTATGATCTGCATAGTACAAAAGTTAATGCCCAAAAACACGGATAATATGGCCTACGAACGATATGGAATACTTGTTCAGAATGAATACTACGAGGATGATATGAATTTTGAAGACCTAAAAAAAAAAAATGGTTTGGGAACACCAAATGGTGAGTTTAGCATCCGTTTGCTGATTTTATTTGTATATGTCAATATGCACATGAGTATAAAATATGAACATACAAAAAACTTAATAGGATATTTCATATTTTATTTATTGTATTATAGTAGTAGTATAGTACTAAAATAGTACCACAAATCCGACAAGGCATTTGATACCCTTGCAAAAAGAAGTCAAATTTTGGTCAAAAGTGTGCAACTCAGTAAAAGAGATATCTGCGACTTTAGAAAGTACATACATGTATTCTTAATTAGGATTACATCCGTAGTCTGGAGCAAATCCGTCTTTCAGGTTCTAAGCGAACATTTCTCCCATTATACATATAATTGCGGATTCGCCCAATTTTTTTTAACAAGTTAACTGATGGTATGTTAATAAAAGTGCATACCAATTTTTATTTTAAATTTGTTTTTAATATTAAGAAAATGTTTTTTGGGTTCACCCTAGTTTTAAGAACTTATCACTATTATGGCAAACTTAAGGAAAACAAGAAGAGAAAGCTAACTTCGGGCGGAGCCGAAGTTTATATACCCTTGCAGTTGAGTCGCAGTCCGCTAGGTGGCGCCACGCATCTTATATTATTAGATATATTGCGGATCGTATATAGTCGGCCGATCCTTATGAAATTTGGCATATTGAATTATTTTGCCCAAAAAGTAATCTGTACCAAGTCCCATCTTTCTAACTTAAAAAACACCAAAGTTATGCCAATTCCGATCGTTCTATGACAGCTATAGGATATAGTCGGCCGATCCTTATGAAATTTTGTACATAAGATATTTTGGTCAAATATAACATGTGTGGAAAGTTAAAAAACACCAAAGTTATGGCATTTCCGATCAATCAGTTATATGGCAGCTATAGGATATAGTCGACCGATCCCGGCCGTTCCGATTTATATACTACCTGCAAGGAAAAGAAGGATGTGTGCAAAGTTTCAACTCGATAGCTCCAAAACTGAGAGACTAGTTTGCGTAGAAACCGACAGACAGACGGACAGACGGACATGCTCATATCGACTCAGGAGGTGATCCTGATCAAGAATATATATACTTTATAGGGTCGGAGATGTCTCCTTCACTGCGTTGCACACTTTTGACCAAAATTATAATACCCTCTGCAAGGGTATAAAAATCATAAAAGTTATAATAATGAACAAATTCAACAACTATTTTTTTTCAATTGAACACCTTATTACCTATAAAAACAAGAAAGGAAAGCTAACTTCGGGCGGAGCTGAAGTTTTTATACCCTTGCAATTGAGTTGCAGTCCGGTAGGTGGCGCCACGCATCTTATATTATTAGATATATAACGGATCGTATATAGTAGGGCGATCCTTATGAAATTTGGCATATCAAATTATTTTGCCCAAAGAGGCAATGCCATAACTTCGTTGTTTTTCAAGTTAGAAGGATGGGATTTTCTATGGATTCTAATTTGGGCAAACGTATACGATCTGCCAAATTTCATAAGGATCGGCCGTCTATATCCTATAGCTGCAATATAACTGATTAATCGGAAATGCCATAACTTCGTTGTTTTTCAAGTTAGAAGGATGGAATTTTCAATGGATGCCTCTTTGGGCAAAATAGTTTGACTGGCCAATCTAATGACTTAATGCCCAATTCCTACTTCAAATTTGTTATCTTTAGATAGAAAAATGTTAAATTTACCTGAATAAGTTGTTTCGATAGCAATCGGACACTGAATAACTCACAGATCGCGCTCGATGGCATGGTGCAGAATCATCCTGAAAAATGGGTTCTTCTTCTTCTTCACTTATGGACTCGATGCTAGACACAACTCCACTTAAAATTTTTCTTTGTATTTTTCTGCATTGACCATACCCTGAACCATAAAAATTGATTCAGTTTTAAATTTGGATATGCATCTCCATACCATAACATACGGTGAATGCTTTATTGTGGCTATGCAGCAATTTGCAGAATAACGTTCCCCCACGTCTACGGCGCACCTTGAGGATTCCATCAGATCCAATGAGATTAAATTTTGACTCATCTGAAAATAGCATTCTTGACCAATCAGAAGCAGTCCAATTTTCCGTGTCCTTGGCCCAGTTTAGACGATTTTTTTTCATTCGCGGATTCAAAAGTGGCTTTTTTGCAGGTGATTCTGCGAGCATTCCCATAGAGTTAAGCCGACGTTGAACAGTTCGCTCCGAAATACCTTTTGAAAACTGTTCATGTACCTCAGATCTTATCTGCACTGCAGTTTTGAAACGATCCTGCAGGCTCGTTCTCATAATAAAGCGATCTTCACCTGGCGTGGTGTATTTTTTTCACCTGTTCCTTTTTTCCTTTTTACTTCACCTGTCTCACGATATTTTGTTAAAAAACGACGCACTGAGCTTTCATTGAAATGTGTTTCCGCCGCTATTTGCCAATTTGACAAATTTTTTTCAGCCAATAAAATAATTTTTTCTTTATCGCGATCAGTGAACTGCTTTTGCTTCGGCTTGATTTTATAGGTGTCTTTTCCAAAAAGTTCTACCAAATGCAACTTAAGCAACAGCGCTCTTCAAATGACGAAATTATGTCAAAAATAGTCAAGGGAAACTCCCCTCAAAAAAAAAAAATGCCCAGAGAATACAATTTAGGAGAACCCCAGCATAGTGACTGCTCAATTTCAAATTTTTTTAAGTGCGGCTTTTTTTGTGGCGCTGACTGTATGTATATTCGAACAGCTGGGATCGGCACCCACAAATGGCATGGTTCTGTAGCGACATTCTGGGTAATCTAAACCTGGAAAACTAAATTCAGCCCTATCGCTGAGCCCAATATTCTGATTTATATACTGGCACAGAGACTGGTTAACCGAGATAAAACAACGATGGTTGCCATATCAAGTGGACCACCAGACAACCATTTCTTACACAGCGTTTGACGAGCGTTGAATCATCATACGGATATGCTAAGTACACTGACGAGCAAAACTCTAACACGAGTTCATTGTTGCAACATCATAGGTCTGTAACTTTTTTTCTAATGCACGCATTTTAAAAATGTTAGTCTTGTTTTATTGGTTATATCATATACTATGATTAAGCAAAATTGAAAGCCATTTTTTATCAGTTAAAGAAAATGACCCGCCAAACTGTAAAAGAAGTCAAATTTTACAGTTTTGCACTCTGGTTATTTTTTTAACAAATATTTTTATTATATGTTTTTTTAATAATGAGTCCACATCCCTTTGGACTTTTTCAACTCTTCTATGCGATCGGGCATACTTTGGGTATACCGTTGTGCCATTTCCGGGGGAATAGCATTCCATACGTCCTGTGTCCGTTCCCACAACTCCTTCATTCCATTTGGAGGAACTGCATACTTCGCCAGCTACGATTTCACGTGACTCCACAAGTTTTCTATTGGATTCATATCGGGAGATTGTGGTGGCCACTTCATAAATTGAAGATTTTTAAAGTGTGTGCATTAGAAAAAAAGTTACAGACCTTTGAAGTTGCAACAATGAACTCGTGTTACAGTTTTGCTCGTCAGTGTCAGTGTTGCGGTACTTCTTGCGGCACAAATTATCTTTTTGGACCCCAAAGCTTAAAGGTACCAAAAGAGAAACAACTCCAAAGTCTATCTCAATTCATTTCTAAAAATGATAACAGTTTTACTATCGATAGCTTATAAATTGGAAACTAGTTCGCGTAGAAATAGACAGACAGACATGCTTTTATCGACTCAGGGTATG
Organism: Drosophila pandora; assembly: GCA_021223865.1. Classification (NCBI taxonomy): domain Eukaryota; kingdom Metazoa; phylum Arthropoda; class Insecta; order Diptera; family Drosophilidae; genus Drosophila; species Drosophila pandora. The sequence continues at coordinate 397,616 of JAJJHT010020053.1, read as the reverse complement.
AGCCTGATCAAGAATATATATACTTTATAGAGTCGGAGGTCAAACCGGATTGTCAAAGAATGAAAACAATTGGTAGCAGGCGGTAAAAGATGCATATCTTCTATTTTCAAGGACTGCCGCTTTTATACAGCTTTAACAGAAACCGGCTCAAAACTGACTTTTAAAAAGTGTTCATAAATATAGGACAGACTCACAACGTTAAAAAGTTTTTTATTTTTTTCTTGATGCGAGGGCTCCGAGCCAAAATATAGCGAAGAAAGCAGCGAAAAACAATAAATAGCCAAAGCTATTAAAAATAATTTTCATAACAACCTTGCCTTGGTAGCTGTTTATTACACTAATAGCTTTAGACGAAATTAGGCAGGAACTCGGCTCGTGGGACTGTAATATCTTTTGCTCGCTCTGAAGAAGGGGATAAACGACTTATCACACTTTTACACTAGCGCGTACCTGAAGAGACTATATTGACTCGTGCCTACTCTTATTAACGTATTCCGTAGAAGTCTGGCTCCAATCGGGCGCAGACATAACCTGGATAACACAACTTCGTCTGTTGCCTCGTGAGATCAGAATTTATTTAATAATCCGATGGAGACGGGACTCCTGGACTACGAGAATGCACCCAAAAAATATTTTGCTCGAGTATACGATTAGTTTTTGTAACCTCCGTTGTTCCGTGTTTCTTTTGAGAGTCGTTTCCAAGGCTATTGCTGGGTAGTTATGGTACTATCTTACACCCTAACTTTACTAATTTATTGTTGATGAATAGAATTTCTTATACTAACGGAGTATAATGGTTTATAAATATAGTTTTGAACTAAGTTTCTTATAAGGTATGCGAAAAAAGTAAATGGGACAAATACATTTCATCGTGTTTTTGTTGTGCTGTACTGTTTTTGTTAATTTTTATTCCCTTGCAGAGGGTATTATGAAAGTATATATATATTCTTGATCAGGATCACCTCCAGAGTCTTTGTCTGAGTATTTTGTCTCCCAGTTTCGCATGCGCTTTATTCTTATTTGTAGCGTATTGTAGAATATAAGATGCATGTCGCCACCTATCGGACTGCGACTCAAATGCACGGGTATATAAACTTCGGGTTGAATTTAACCCTATAATATGCGGCTCCAATCGACTCCAAATCACAACCAACGCAAAAACCAAGAGCTTGTGCAGAAGCTCAACCAAATGCGTTCCAAAGCACATACTCTACAAATAAAAATAAAGCGCATGCGAAACTGGGAGACAAAATAGAAACGAATACATGCTGATAACAACAGCTGCAGCTTAGCATATTATAATTATTTTACATCCATTTTTTGGTGGCTGCTTGGCCCAACATCCTCCCCCCATTGAAGGGTGGGCCTTCAATAACAATGTTGGAAGGGGCAGCAGTCACATTATTGCAGAGGTTATTCCGTGGGTTGTCCTCCCTAGCACAGAGCGCCGACACATCCCGTGATAGTTCACCGCGGCCAGAAAACACCCCCCCAAATCGAGTGTTTTGAGCAATGGGGAGCCCATGACCTAACTGGATTTGTCCAGCCGACAACAGGTCAAAGAATAAGCCGGCTCCAATCAGCAGGTCCACTCGCTGCGTTTTGTGGAAGTTGGGGTCAGCTAGATTCATATTGCCATGATTCTTCCAGCCCGAAGCATCTATGTCCTGGCTAGGCTGATAGTCCGTTATATGTGAAGCTACAACAGCCTCAATTTCCACTGAATACGTGCTAAGGCGGGACTTCAAGCATACATTAACGGATGCTCCATCCGTTTTTAATCCAGCGCAGAAACCGGCCACCGTTCGGGTGGACTCGTGCGGGTGAAACCTGCTCTCGAGTATGCAACAGAATATGATGACCGTGATTGCACGTCGAGCAGCGGGAAGCTGAGCATCCGCGAGCGAGATGGCTATCCGCTAGACAAACAAAAAAGTGAGTTTTTGTTACCTCCATTTCCTGGCATGTTACCTCTGCGCGTCTCCGCAGCATCCTTTCACGGCTTGACACAGCTGATGAATTAGCTTCAGCTCCCGTTTCCATTGTGCAATTAAATTAAAATGCAACTTTGTGATAACAAAAAACAACAAACAGGTGTTTTAATGGCACTTTTAATGCTGATCACGATAATTAAACGGGATGCGATCAGGTCGGGGTCACCCAATGTGGAGCTATTAATAGTTTTTAATAGCAGCCGAATAACTACATGCGTTTCAAATTATATTTTCAATATATTTATTTTGGGTTCAATTTAACCCTAATATGCGCGGCTCCAATCAACTCAAAATCACAACCAACGCAAAAACCAAGAGCTTGCGCAGAAGCTCAACCGAAGCTCCCCAGCGCATACGCTACAAATAAGAATAAAGCGTATGCGAAACTGGGAGACAAAACAGAGACGAATACATGCTGATAACAGCTGCAGCTTAGCATATTATAATAATTTGTCATGCATTTTTTGGTGGCTGCTAGGCCCAAAAAAAAGAAAAGGCCACCGGAACAACAAAAAAAAAACAAAACGGGCGCGACTGTCGATCCAAATGCCGATCTCCTGCGGTGTTAGTGTCGTCCAGCCACTGAAGTTCGCCTCCTCCTCATTGAGTGCCTCCCGGCTGCTATTATCCAATCGATTGTTACTTCCGGACTGCGATGTGGGCGCCGCACTCTTCACGGTTCCTGTGGATCGGGCCGCCACGATTCCGCCAAATGCGCTCTCCACGAAGTTCACGTCCAGCTTTTTGTGTGTGTTGCCCAGCCCCTGGCCCTCGTTAATGGTGGTAATTGGAAGGTTCACCGTCAGATAGTTATTAAAATTTGGTTCGCCGCCCAGGGATCCCGCGAACATGGCTTTCTTTAGTGCCACGCCCGAAAAGGACTTCGAACGAGTGTGGCTTTTACGGCGCAGAAGTGTCGGCGAAAGTGTGGACTTTAGGATGCGCTTGCTGTTTAGTTTCTTGACCGAAACACTGTTCTTGCGCCGCCAAATGGTGTTCACGAAGGCGAACTCCACCATGGGGCCAAATATGAAGATGGTGCAGCCCAGAAACCACACCTCAGACACCTTGATATAGCTGACTTTCGGCACGATCTTGCCCTGGGCCGAGGCCAGGGTTATGAAGGTCAACTATAATAGTGCTGGTTGCTAGGGTGATCCTCGGTGGGGCCTGGTCTGCTTGCAGCCAAAAAGACACCCACGATATGGCCACAATAAGCTTCGAGGAAAGGTAGTAGTCCATCAAGTAAAAGTCAACAACACGAGTCTGATGCTCCGTAAAGCTTATGGAACTGTAGTGTCCGGCGAAGGCTCCATGCCGCAGGTCGCTGAGATCGGAATTTATGACCGTTTCATTGTACCACGACTTTTATAGGACGAACTCGGTGAGGTCCAGGCCAGAATCTAAGGTAATGGGACGTTTTTGCTCCCAGTGCAGCACCAGTTCGCAGGTGTTGTACATCCAACTCCCCAGGACGGTGGAGCAGTGCTGTCGAAGGGGAACTTCTTGAGGTTGAGCCAACAGTAAAGAGTGGCCTTAATCCTGTTGGAGACTTTCACGGTGCCATTTGGCGAAATGGAGGTTAGAATATCTTTTTCGGCCATGCCCAATATACTGGAGTCCCGTTCGTTAGCCATTAATATGTGCGGCATCCAGAGTGTGTCGCGCAGCTGCTGCTCTCAAAGAATCGGTTGTTTTCTCTTGGGGCTCACAGTACGGAAGTTAAGGCGGGGATTCAGGTAGCGCATTTGCAGCAGGGCATAGACCCTGAACTGCAGATCGTGAGCTTCGAGATTCTGCATGAAGTAGATGTAGGCTCTCATGTAGACATCCACGGGCAGTCCGTCTCCGAATAGGCTTTGGGACGTTCCAGGCGATCGTAGCGGTCCAGTAACTGGGTTTGCGAGAAGCTATCCCCATCCGCCAGCGTGGGGCAGTCGTCGTCCAGCGCGGCGATGCTTGGAAAGAGGCAATTGAGCAGAATCGAGATGATGATTGCCCAGTTCATCGTGCGAACAAATAACGATTCGAATTTGTGTTTAAAGAAATTGGAAAATACTGGACCTCTGCGAACAGGACCTGTCAATACGACAAATTGGAGTTTACTCCAAAATAAAAACAAACTCATATTGATAAATTCCTTAAAGACCCCCAAAATTATGGAAAAATGCCATTCCTGGGCTGCCGTCAGTCATTGACCCAAGGGATGTGCGGAAATTTTGGCATTTAGCATATGAAAACAAGAAAGGAAAGCTAACTTCGAGCGGAGCCGAAGTTGATATACCCTTGCAGTTGAGTCGCAGTCCGCTTGGTGGCGTCACGCATCTTATATTATTAGATATATAGCGGATCGTATATAGTCGGCCGAAATATGGCATATTGAATCATTTTGCCCAAAGAGTAATCTGTACCAAGTCCCATCTTTCTAACTTAAAAAACACCAATGTTATGCCAATTCCGATCGTTCTATGACAGCTATAATATATAGTCGGCCGATCCTTATGAAATTGTATACATAAGATATTTTAATCAAATATAACATGTGTGGAAAGTCCCAACCCTCTAACTTAAAAACACCAAAGTTATGGCATTTCCGATCAATCAGTTATATGGCAGCTATAGGATATAGTCGACCGATCCCGGCCGTTCCGACTTATATACTGCCTGCAAAGGAAAGAAGGGTGTTTCTTCAAAGTTTCAACTCGATAGCTTTAAAACTGAGAGACTAGTTTGCGTAGAAACGGACGGACGGACAGACGGACATGCTCATATCGACTCAGGAGGTGATCCTGATCAAGAATATATATACTTTATAGGGTCGGAGATGTCTCCTTCACTGCGTTGCAAACTTTTGACCAAAATTATAATACCCTCTGCAAGGGTATAAAAACACTTATGAAACCTGAGTTGCAAATAATTTTTAGTGATAAGAAAAAATTTAATTTAGATGGTCCGGATGACCGGTATTATTTTATCATGTACGGTATCATGCTTTACGTAGTCAAAATAAAATTCACCTTAAATTTTTGTGGAGGATCAGTAATGGAAAGACTCTTATGTGTGTTTATAAATCAAACTATGAACTCTGAAAATTAAGTGAAGTTGTTAAAGGACAATTTAGTAGACTTCGGAGATGGGTTGTACGGGAATTCATGGACATTCCCGAAGGACAATTCACGCAGGAAGAGTCACAAAATATTTGTTGATACCAGAAATATACTATTGTTGAAATGGCCTGCTAACAGTCTCGGCCTAAATTCAATTGAGAACGTTTGGGGAATCCTTACCAAAATGGTTTATTTCAATGGAAGACAATTCAACATCCCATTAGGATTAAAAGGGGCCATTGTCTCCGAATGGGCTAAATTGGATGATTCCATCCTTCATTCATTAATTTTATCAATGCCAGGTACGCACACATAAAGTCCACACAATAATAAGGGATGCTCTATTTAATTTCATTTTATATTTTAAAAAAATTTAGGTTATTAAGTTTTGAAAATAATTACTTTTGTCATATTTGTCCCATTTACATAATTCGTTCGGGAATTTTTCGTAAAACAATAAATATATGTTAGTATTGTTTTGGTAAATTTTATTGAATAAAAACTGACACAGTTTATGCTAACGTGCATTGGAAAAAAAATACCAATTGGTTTGGTTTTGATTACTATTAACTATTATTTTTTTAAAAGTGAATTTTTTTCCTGATTTTTTTTTTGTTTTTTAGAGGTATCCTCGCGTAGCAAGTTCCATAGTCGCTTTTTTGTATAGAGCTGGGAGAACCAAATTTTAAAGCATTGTGAAATAAGCCTACCGGTATATTTGCTTAATACATTTTAATTAATAGATATTGAATTTGCATAAACGCTTATAACGGTAAAAAAAATATTTTCCCAATAAGTGATTATAATGCTGTAAAATATGCAGAAACGCGCGTTTTTGGGGCATTTGAATGCGTGTAGAAGCTGGTTGGCTATTGATATTAACAAATCCATAAACTTATATTCTTATTTTGATTAGAAGAAGTAAAAAATAAGAAAAGATCAACTTTAAAATTTTATAACTACAATATACAAATTTAGCCGAATCGGCCCATTTTCAGAGAAGTTACAGACTTTTGAGTTGAGTTGGAATCTACACTTTAAAAGCAAAAATAAAATTCAGGTTGAAACTGGACTATAACCGTTGTTTATTATATAACCGCATGCCCCCTTAATAACTTTTCCCATATATTTTGGATGGAAAAGTTATTAAGGGGGCATGCGTAGTTGGAGCGCCAAAAAATATACATTTTTCCCGAATTTTTTTCTCGTAAACTATTGAATTTTTTTGAAATATCGCTTTATTATATGAAAGTACATCATTTTAACTTTACATTTGAAAAAAAAAAGCATAAAATATTGAGCAGTTTCAAAGTTATGCCCCGTCGAAGTGAGGCTCGTCTAAAAAACACGGTTCGCGGTGACCAAGACTGTGAAAATCTGGATCGTCGGAAATCAAAAAATTAAACGGATTTACATTTATTGAAAGTTTATCTAGTACTTAATCGATGGATATTAAAAACAAAAAATATTCGACAAAATGGCGACCTATCAAAGTTGAACAATCGTTTTTCGTTAAAAAAAGCGGTAGTTTTTCAGCTGTAAAAAAAGAAGTTTTGCATAAAAAAATCAATCCTTCGATTAAGTCCTAGATTATTATGTATTAAAGAAGCATGCTAAGTTTCAAGACAATCGGGTCACTAGTTTTCGAGTAAGAGTGGTCACCGTCTTCAAAAACGTAGTTTTGAGAAAAACGTGTTTAAAGTTTCAACTCACTATTAGATAAACCGGACGCCCCTACCTTTAAACATTTATATCTCAATGAATTTTCACCGGATCATTGTGAACACATTTCTAAATATATGCACTTTAAGAAAATGCAAAAAAAAAAAATTCGATTTTTTGAAATTTACAAATGCGCATGCCCCTTAAAATAATGTCACTCATTTATATACTTTCTTGCGATAGTTCGTATTCCGGATGATAATACCCCAAGCCCTATCGAAAATTCATGCAGTAATAAAAGTTTGGATTTTGGATTTCAATCAGAGGACAATTTTGGTGATAACATAAATTTGAACTCCAATCAACTATTAAAATCATCGGAATTGTTTAAATTAAAATTGTAAGTATATTGGAATCTTTTTTTTTTAAATATGTGTTAATACAGCGACATATTTTTTTCTTTTTTTTTAGAAAAAATAACTTTGGATATCAAATGGATATGAAATATTACAAAAACCACAGTTTCTCGGAAAAACAGAAAAATGTTAAGACTGTGGTAAATTCTTTACCTATTGAAAACTCAGCACCTGCCGATGATTCTGCTTTATTAGGATCGGAAACATCAATTACAATTCCAAATGGAAAATCAAGACGCTGGGAACAAAAACAGGTTCAAATAAAAACTATGGAAGGAGAGTTTAGTGTAACAATGTGGGCATCTGGAACATCTGACGATGAATATTCTGGGTCTGATCCAAACATTTGCGATTCGGAAGTATTGAAAGAAAATTGTGTGTATTCAGATGAAATTGTGGTACAAAAACGAAAAGACAGTATTCGCGTAGAATCCTTAATCGATCAAGGTGTATTTTTACCTGAATCCCATAAATTAGAAATACAGACCAAATTGGATTCGCTTCTAACAATAGAACAACAGGACAGACAACAGAAAGGTGGAGGTCAAACAAACAATATCAACTCAAATATAAATACCAAATCAAGAACTTTCTGCGAAGATACTGCGGCAATTACGTCAGAGAATCAAAATAATTTAAAAAGTGATACTGGACGTGATGGGCATACGTCAAACAGAACCTTGCCATTAGGACTTGGTATACAGGAAAAAATTCTAACAACTAACTTAGCCCCCCCATATAGTGAAAACATAGGTAAAAATATTTCCTTTGCGCGATACGTTTAAAATAATTATCATTGTAGGTTCATCAATGGCGTCAACTGAGCTGAATTATAATCTATCACTAGAAATTCCATCCACCCCGAATGACAAGAAAATAGCTTGCCCACATAAAGGTTGTCACAAAAATTTTAGAGATTCTTCTGCAGTGCGAAAACATTTACACACCCATGGCCCTCGAGTTCATGTATGTGCTGAATGTGGAAAAGCTTTCGTAGAAAGTTCAAAATTAAAAAGACATCAGTTAGTTCACACCGGAGAAAAACCCTTTCAATGTACCTTCGAGGGATGTGGCAAACGGTTTTCACTCGATTTCAATTTGAGGTAAATTATCAATTTGATATTTTATTAATTAAGATACGCGCACTTTTAAATGACACAACTTTTGTGTTATTAAGGATAGAGCGTTATACCTTTTTTTTTACATTTGTATGATAAGAAATTAGTTTTAATATAAAATTCTTAAAAGGATCAGACAACCATATCCAATATTTGTGATATATATATTATAATATAAGCTATTATAATATATATATATATATTATAATANACTGATGATATATTGTATGTCGCTTGATTACCTACTGTTGATGGTTGTATGTTCTTGCGAAACCATTCGAGGCTGCTTTTGGCATGCCGAAAGCACTATAATTCCGTCCCATTCAATCAAAATCGGACTCAAAACAAGAGAATGGTAATGATTAAGAATTCTTTCTTACTTTCCTATACCCACTCACTAAATTTGTTGTCTCTTGCACTCATTCAGTTTATAAGTTTTCCACTTCAAACTAAAAGACGGAACGGTCGGGATTGGTCGCCAATATCCTATAGTTTCCGTATATCTGATGGATCGGAAATGGCTTAACTTTGGTGTTTTTAATACCCTTGCAGAGGGTTTTATAATTTTGGTCAAAAGTGTGCAACGCAGTGAAGGAGACATCTCCGACCCTATAAAGTATATATATTCTTGATCAGGATCACCTCCTGAGTCGATATGAGCATGTCCGTCTGTCCGTCTGTCCGTTTCTACGCAAACTAGTCTCTCAGTTTAAAAGCTATCGAGTTGAAACTTTGCACACACCCTTCTTTCCTTTGCAGGCAGTATATAAGTCGGAACGGCCGGGATCGGTCGACTATATCCTATAGCTGCCATATAACTGATTGATCGGAAATGCCATAACTTCGTTGTTTTCTAAGTTCTAAGAGGGTTAAGACTTTCCACACATGTTATATTTGACCAACATATATTATGTACAAAATTTCATAAGGATCGGCCGACTATATCCTATAGCTGTCATACAACATATTACTTGGTACAGATTACTCTTTGGGCAAAATAATTCAATATGTCAAATTTCATAAGGATCGGCCGACTATATACGATCCGCTATATATTTAATAATATAAGATGCGTGGCGCCACCTAGCGGACTGCGACTGAACTGCAAGGGTATATCAACTTCGGCTCCGCCCGAAGTTAGCTTTCCTTTCTTGTTATACCCTTGCAGAGGGTATTATAATTTTGGTCAAAAGTGTGCAACGCAGTGAAGGAGACATCTCCGACCCTATAAAGTATATATATTCTTGATCAGGATCACCTCCTGAGTCGATATGAGCATGTCCGTCTGTCCGTCTGTCCGTCGGTCCGTCTGTCCGTCTGTCCGTCTGTCTGTTTCTACGCAAACTAGTCTCTCAGTTTTAAAGCTATCGAGTTGAAACTTTGCACACACCCTTCTTTCTGTTGCAGGCAGTATATAAGTCGGAACGGCCGGGATCGGTCGACTATATCCTATAGCTGCCATATAACTGATTGATCGGAAATGCCATAACTTTGGTGTTTTTTAAGTTAGAGAGTTGGGACTTTCCACACATGTTACGTTTGACCAATTATGTACAAAATTTCATAAGGATCGGCCGACTATATCCTATAGCTGTCATACAACGATCGAAATTGGCATAACTTTGGTGTTTTTTAAGTTAGAAAGATGGGATTTGGTACAGATTCTATTTTGGGAAAAACAATCTGATCTGCCAATTTTCATAAGGATCGGCCGACTATATACGATCCGCTACATATCTAATAATATAAGATGCGTGGCGCCACCTAGCGGACTGCGACTGAACTGCAAGGGTATATCAACTTCGGCTCCGCCCGAAGTTAGCTTTCCTTTCTTGTTAAGCTAGAATATTGAGACATTATACAGATTCCCTTTTCGCCAAATTAATTAGATTTTTCACATTTTGTAAGGATAGCGGACTTATAACTAAGTAACTGGAAATGCCCGATTATATTTTATTCAATATTATTTTATTGGGAATTTTATTTTATTTAAAATATTTTATTCTTATGCTTCAATACAGCTTTTTGCACGGTCCAAAGCATGTCGAACGAGTGTTTCACCTCGTTGGTTGGTTTATGTAGGTGCATAAACCTCTCTTTCCTTACACAAAATGCATTTTTTTCTCAAAAAATTTGTGCGAAACAAACCGTGTCGACACCTTTTGTAGGCCAAATGTTGGGTCAAGATGTTCAATTCCATTTTCTTGAATTTCACTGATGATTTCGAATGATTTTTGATGAATTCACTCAGTTTCGATGAAATTATGGGTGAACATCGGTGAAACATTAAAACTTTTACAGAGATAACTACAGAGACTTCAAAATTTCACCGTTTCCATCTTGTAAGATTAATACATACGTGCAGAATGGGCAGGGACGGAGTACGGAGTTTTTCAGAAAGACGTTTGTGATCAGTACGTGCAATAATAAACCAAGGATTTCCATTTTCCAAAGCAGAATTACATTTTCCTTTCGTAGATTTCCTTTCGTAGATATAAGATGCCTATGAAACATCCAGGAATATTGCTGTGCAGGGTTGGTTCCGTATTATACTTATTTGATGGTTCCAAATGATAACAAACAGAGGCCTTATAGATCTGTAAGTCAAGGGATTTGTGTGGTATTTACCTTTTTCGGTACGATTATGATACTCTGGTTTGTAGTTTAACTTGGTCAAAACACATTTTGAAGATTTTCAGCAAATTTTTAAACTTGATGCTTTAGCAGTGAGGATACATTGTGGCTACATGCCCCGAATGGTCTTGCTCTTCACATCTAATGGTGTTCTGGAGACTATCTCAAAAGAATACAACATATAAACTACTCAATTCATAAACGACCCAACAATTTCTTCCGACAGGCCCCTGAGAGCATTTTACTCTAGTTCATACGCTCATAATCTCATTGAATGTTTTTTGTTCAGTTCCAGAGAAGAGCATCATGCGACTGAACAAAAAACATTCATTGGGTCGTTGTATGAAATGAATTTAAAAAAAATGTCAAAATAAGATTAAGAGGAAGAAGTAAAATAATTTTTATACCCTTGCAGAGGGTGTTATAATTTTGGTCAAAAGTGTGCAAGGCAGTGAAGGAGACATCTCCGATACCAAATTTTTATACCCCACGAATATTTATTCTTGATCAGGATCACCTCCTTAGTCGATATAAGCATGTCCGTCTGTCTGTTTCTAAGCAAACTAGTCTCTCAGTTTTAAAGCTATCGACTTAAAACTTTGCTACATCATTCTTTTGTTTGCAGGCAGTAGTCGGAACGGCAGGGTTCGGTCGCCTATATCCTATAGCTGATCCTATAACTGGTTGATAGGAAATGTCATAACTTTGGGTTTTTTAAGTTGGAGGGTTGGGACTTTTCACACATGTTATATTTGGCAAAAATATCTTATCTACAAAATTTCGGCCGACTATATATGTCATAGAACGATCGGAATTGGCATAACTTTTGTGTTTTTTAAGCTAAAATGATGGGACTTTACGGATTCCATTTCGGGCAATATAATCCGATCTGTCAAATTTCATAAGGATCGGCTAAGGATTCATAAGGATGGAACAACCTTAACTGCAAGGGTATATCAACTTCGGCTCCGCCCGAAGTTAGCTTTCCTTTCTTGTTATACCCTTGCAGAGGGTATTATAATTTTGGTCAAAAGTGTGCAACGCAGTGAAGGAGACATCTCCGACCCTATAAAGTACATATATTCCTGATCAGGAACACCTCCTGAGTCGATATGAGCATGTCCGTCTGTCTGTCGGTTTCTACGCAAACTAGTCTCTCAGTTTTAGAGCTATCGAGTTGAAACTTTGCACACATCCTTCTTTTTCTTGCAGGTAGTACATAAGTCGGAACGGCCGGGATCGGTCGACTATATCCTATAGCTGCCATATAACTGATTGATCGGAAATGCCATAACTTCGTTGTTTTTTAAGATTGGGTTGGGTTGGTTGGGACTTTCCACACATGTTATATTTGACCAAAATATCTTATGTACAAAATTTCATAAGGATCGGCCGACTAGATCCTATAGCTTTCATAGAACGATCGGAATTGGCATAACTTTGGTGTTTTTAAGTTAGAAAGATGGGACTTGGTACAGATTCTATTTGGGACAAAATAATCTGATTTGCCAAATTTTATAAGGATCGGCCGACTATGTACGATCTGCTATATATCTAATAATATAAGATGCGTGGCGCCACCTAGCGGACTGCGGTATATCAACCTCGGCTCCGCCCGAAGTTAGCTTTCCTTTCTTGTTTATTTTTAAGCTAGATGGATATAACTTTTTACAGATTCCAGTTTTCCAACTTAATCCGATCTGCCAAATTTCATAGGAATCGGCCGACTATATCCTATAGCTGCAATGTAACTGAACGATCAAAAATGACACAACCTTGCTATTTTTAAAGATGCTTGGGGCTGTTTCCAAAATTTTTAATAGAAAATTGATTTGATGGTACCATCCTATGTACATATAATAATATAGGCTGCCAGCTAACTCCTTCGGCTCCGGGTATATTAACTTCGGCTTTTTTTATTTTAAAACTTTGGAATGATTAGATAAGCAATATCGTATACTATCTTTAATATGACATATCGTCCCTAAGCTAAAATATTTCCCGACTCAATAAGTCATCAGGAGTAGCGAAAGGGTAAGGCAGTGGACTAGCGCCCACGGTGGACCCGTGTTCAAAGTGTTTTTCCACTAACGTGCATTTTTTTTTAAATTTGTATAAATATTCTTGCAGAGGATATTATAATCCCCTGAGAATCAGGAGGAAAGGAAGAACCAGAGAATTTAAGCATGACCGTCTGTTTCTACGCGAACTAGTCTTTCATTTTTAAAGCTATCGACTTCAAATTTTCCACACATTCTTCCTCCTTCTTTTCAGAAAAAATTTTCAAACAAAAAAAAGCGTTGCAAAAAGTTCCACTGTGTTATCTTTTGGTCAAAATTGACCAAAACAAAGAGCCGAAATTGTGAAATTTCCAAATTAATTCATCTGTTACGCTTGCTCACCGCGCGTAACGAGCACAGTATCGTAGCGAAAAAGTGCTTCAGCAAACACAATTCGTAAGTTAGTGACCACTGACAAATTTCTGATCAATCTGACGAAGAATTTATTAAAAAAAATTTTTTCGGATCGTCTCATCTCAAATAAGAGCTATTTTGACAGGTTAACAAACGTCAATCGGTCGCACAACTTAAGATCAACATTCGTATCGAAATCGCTGGTATTAACCCGGAAACACCCAAAAAAGTAATGGAAAACGGGCTTATTTGCATAGCAGCCGGTGGTGACAACTTACCAAATATTGTTTTCAAAAAGTAACAAATCAAATTGTGTCATGCCTTCTTCGTGTTCTAATCTTTTAGTATAAGCTGAGGTTTAGAAAGGTTTGATTCGCATCCATACCTGCGGAAACTTATTCCAACATTCCATAAAATGAACGCGTATCAGATAGAAAAACTAAACGAGCACAATTATGACGTGTGGTCAGTGCAGCTTCGTAGCGTAGTTACACAGCAAGACCTATGGTGTGTCGTGAGTGGAAAATCAGAGCAGAACAAACAGGCTGTTGAATATAAAGTATTCGGCAGAAGAAGATATTACAAAATACATATGTAATTTCACTGAAATTACAGAAAAACTTTGCGAAGTGGATATCAAAACTTACAGTGAAACTGTTTTCGGTGGCAAATAGATTTAAAAACAAAGAAAAAAGCTAACTTCGGGCGGAGCCGAAGTTTATATACCCTTGCAGTTCAGTCGCAGTCCGCTAGGTGGCGCCACGCATCTTATATTATTAGATATGTAGCGGATCGTATATAGTCGGCCGATCCTTATGAAATTTGTCATATTAAATTATATTTAGAATCCAAAATAGAATCTGTACCAAATCCCATCTTTCTAACTTAAAAAACACCAAAGTTATGCCAATTTCGATCGTTCTATGACAGCTATAGGATATAGTCGGTCGATCCTTATGAAATTTTGTACACAAGATTTGGTCAAATATAACATGTGTGGAAAGTCCCAACCCTAACTTAAGGGGGCATGCGCACTTGTAGGGCCAAAAAATAGGCATTTTTTCCGAATTTTTTTCTCGTAAACTATTGAATTTTTTTGAAATATCGTTTTATTATGTGAAAGTACATTATTTTAACTTAAATTTGAAAAAAAAAGTAGAAAATATTTAGGGGTTTCAAAGTTATGCCCCGTCGAAGTGAGGTCCATCCGAAAAAGGCGAGTTGCGGTGACCAACACTGTGAAAAACTGGATAGTCTGAAATCAAAAAATGAAACGGATTTACATTTATTAAAAGTAAATCTAGTACTTAATCGAAGGATATTAAAAAAAAAAATATTTGACAAAATGGCGACCTTTCAAAGTTGAAAAATCGTTTTTCGTCAAAAAAATCGGTAGTTTTTCAGCTGTAAAAAAAAAGTTTTGCATAAAAAAAAAAATCCTTCGATTAAGTACTAGATTATTATGTAATAAAAGAGCATGCTAAATTTCAAGACAATCGGGTCACTAGTTTTCGAGTAAGAGTGGTCACCGACTTTGAAAACGTAGTTTTGAGAAAAACGTGTTTAAAGTTTCAACTCACCATTACACTTACCGGAGGCCCCTCCCTTTCAACATGTGTAGCTCACTGAATTTTCACCGGATCATTTCAAAATTTTGTGGACACATTTCTAAATGTATATACTTTAAGAAAATGCAAAAAAAAAAAATTCGATTTTTTGAAATTTACAAGTGCGCATGCCCCCTTAAAAAACACCAAAGTTATGGCATTTCCGATCAATCAGTTATATGGCAGCTATAGGATATAGTCGACCGATCCCGGCCGTTCCGACTTATATACTGCCTGCAAAGGAAAGAAGGGTGTGTGCAAAGTTTCAACTCGATAGCTTTTAAACTGAGAGACTAGTTTGCGTGATCCTGATCAAGAATATATATACTTTATAGGGTCGGAGATGCGTTGCACACTTTTGACCAAAATTATAATACCCTCTGCAAGGGTATACAAATTTCAAATCGAACATAATTTAAACAGCTAACAAGCATTATATGCAAAGGCGTACCAAAAAAATTGATGTGCCCACAAAGAGAAAAGAAAAATTTACCAGTGCCTGTTTCGTGGGTCTCAAAGTTTTTTAGTCCAAAAAGAATAAAAGCAACAAGAAAAATAATAAAGTGAATATTTGTCGAAGTTAAGAGAATAACGGTGACTAGTTCGCATGTGCAGTCTTTGCAGCAGTGAATAAAGAAAATGTAACCAAGACAAACATATATTTTATGAAATCGAAAATCAAACATTTGAAAAATTGCAAATTCATAAAAATTTGGTGGAACGTAAAAAGCGTAAGAAAACAAAAGCCCTTCGATGTGAACAACGGTAGTGAATATATAAATCAGAATTTGGACGATTATTGCAAAGAAATTGCATTAAGAGACAACTAACTGTACCTTATACTCCCCAGAAAACTTCATGTTGCCGAAATAATGAACGGAAAATTAGTAGAAGTGGCCCAAGGC
The DNA here is from genome assembly GCA_021223865.1 of Drosophila pandora. Classification (NCBI taxonomy): domain Eukaryota; kingdom Metazoa; phylum Arthropoda; class Insecta; order Diptera; family Drosophilidae; genus Drosophila; species Drosophila pandora. Next base: position 381,759 of record JAJJHT010020053.1, on the reverse strand, counting down.
ATGATGGTACATTTTAACCCTTCTTGAAATATGGAGCGGGTGGAAGCCAAAGGTTAATCATTTACGAATTTTTGGTTAAAGTGTACTATATGATAAAATAAAACGGAGCTACAAAATTCCGGCCTAATGTAAAGAATATACTTCCGTAGGTTACTCACTTACTCCGAAATCATATCGTTTTTACAATAAATAAAATCATCAAGTTATTGAGAGGCGAGATGTGAAATTCAATGAAGACTATTGAATATCAAGAACTCCAGAGCAAGCTGCATCAGAAGGCATTTGAACATTGATCACATATATTCCAGATAGCATGAAAAACTAAAGAAAGGAGTTATCCCCATGTAATACAGTTCCGGAAGATGTAGAAATTTCAGAAGAAGCATAAAAATTAGGTCCATATACAGACGTACGTCAAAGAAGCGTTATCGGGTAGACACTCCTCGGAATGACAAGCGTCTTTGAAAAAGGAGCACCAGGCTCTATGAAACCTTTATGAAGAAACCGTTATTATGAAACCTTTCCCCCAGTTATTCGACATGAAAATATTCGATTATTGCTTGCCATTGCTGCTGAAAAAGAATCACTGTTTCATCGAATGGATGTCTCAAATGCATATTTAAACGAATTTCAAAAAATATCCCAACAGAGTATTGAGACTCAAAAAGGCTCTATATGGGCTGAAACAATAAAACAATAAGTCGGAACGGCCGGGATCGGTCGACTATATCCTATAGCTGCCATATAACTGAACGATCGAAAACGGCATTTCCTTTCATGTTTTATTATTGAAATTTACCACCTAAGAAATTTTCATGTATTTATTTGCATGATTATTTACATGATTCATATATCCTCTTATTATAAAACTTTATAACGTATATTCGCTAGTTACGTTTTACTTTATATTTATTTCAGAACGCATGTACGAATTCACACTGGAGACAGGCCTTTTGTTTGTCCCTTTGATGCCTGCAACAAAAAATTTGCTCAATCCACAAATTTAAAATCGCACATTTTAACTCATGCAAAAGCAAAGTAAGTTTAATGTATAATTACATACACCTTTTATACTCTTGCATAGGTTTTTAGATAAAAAATTTGCAACGCAGTACCAACTTTTTTTTTGAGGTTTTTTCCGTAAAACTGTAAAAAATATATAATCTTTATCGGCATAAACTGTTATTATATATAAGGTTGTCAAATGTCTCCCTTCCGCCTTTTTGTCTTTTGAATTTCCTATCAAATCATGGAATACATCAAGTTAGACCGGCATTTGGCATCTCGTGACATCGCCCAGGAGATGGGAGTTAGTCACCAAACCATTTTAAACCCTCTGCAGAAGGCTGGATACACAAAAAAGCTTGATGTTTGGGTGCCGCATGATTTGACGCAAAAAAACCTTCTGGACCTGGACGCCTGCGATATGCTGCTGAAACTGAACGAACTCGACCCATTCTTGAAGCGGATGGTGACTGGCGATGAAAAATGGATCACATACGACAATATCAAGCGAAAACGGTCGTGATCGAAGGCCGGTGAATCGTCCCAAACAGTGGCCAAGCCGGGATTGACGGCCAGGTAGGTTTTGCTGTGTGTTTGGTGGGATTGGAAATGAATCATCCACTATGAGCTGCTCCCATATGCCCAGACGCTTAATTCTACCATCTACTGCGAACAACTGGATCGCTTGAAGCAGGCGATCGACCAGAAGCGTCCAGAATTGGCCAACAGGATGGGTGTAGTGTTCCACCAGGACAACGCCAGACCACACACTTCGTTGATGACTCGTCAGAAGCTACGGGAGCTCGGATGGGAGGTTTTATCGCATCCACCATATAGCCCGGACATAGCGCCAAGTGATTACCACCTGTTCCTGTCCATGGCGAACGCCCTTGGTGGTGTAAAGTTGAACTCAAAAGAGGCTTGTGAAAAGTGGCTGTCCGAGTTCTTCGCAAATAAGGAGGGGGGCTTCTACGAGGGAGGTATTATGAAGTTGCCGTCTAGATGGAAACAGATTATCGAACAAAACGGTGCATATTTGAACTAAATCCGATCACTATAACACTTTTTATAAAGCATTGAATAAAGAGCAAAAAAGCGGAAGGGAGATATTTGACAACCTTATAATAATGTCCGCAGGTGTCGTTGTCTGTTCTGCACAAACCAGTATCTCAGTTTTAAAACTATCGACTCCAAACTTTTGGCTTAGTTTTAAATTTTTTTACAATTGTAATTATTTTTTTAATTTAACTTTAATAATAATGGATGTTAGTAATAAACTTTATGTATGTTATATATTTAAAGTGCTCGGCCTTGACGTTGGGTTATTCGGGTGAACCTGGATCATAAACCGAATCTTCTGTGCCGTTTCTCGTATATTAATGACTGCGGGTTACTCAAGGAGCTTAATCTCTTCCCTTTTGTTTCCTGTCGGTCGCTGTTATCATCAGCATCATCTAGCATTGTCATCCCGGAGTATCGACTCTGGTGGCCTAACCTGTCCTGTTATCCATATGCTCTTGATTTTGCTTGGTTCATTTCTTCTATAGGGTGATCAGGCCAGTGCGCCGCTTTGATTGTTGAATAACGGGTAATGCCGTTAGTGGCTTCTCAAAGAGAATAAACTGGAGTTCGTGCCGTCATATCATCAAATGTTCGTCCGTAGAGCCTACTACGGACACTAACACGAGCTTGTAAAAAATGAAAAAAGTTATTATTCCTCTTTAATATATGTTTATATATGTAACAAATTACAAGGTTTAATTCTTCTTCTAGTCTGTCTCGGGTACATTTTTTATATTTTATCCCCAAAATATGTCTTTTGCTGCTGTCGCGTTTTTTTTGCTATTATTATTTTATTCACTAGTTGTACTTTTTCAAAGTAGCTGTTTTCCAGGTCTTGTTTTTTTCTAAGTAACACCGATGTGACTTTTATGCATTCTTTTTTGTCGACGATAAATTTTTAGATTTTAAATATTTTTGTGAAATTTTTCACTTTTGGTTATGTAATAATTGTTCTTAATAATTTGTATACCCTAGCAAATGTATTATAATTTTTGTGAAAAGTGTCGAATTCAGTGAAGGAGATATCTCCAATCATATAAGGTACAGTGGTTTGAACATGAGGATACATGTTTGTCACTTCAGAGTTCAAATGGTTATAAAGGTGGTAAACATTTTTTTTATCGCCAAAACATATTTTTGTCAATAATCTCTATTCATTTATACTATATATAAACAAAAACAAATATTCAAATAAGTTTTTTATATTTTATATTATTNAAGAAAATTTGCTAAGAAATCGAAGATTCAGCTTATTTAGTGACCAGCTCAGAGCCTGGATTTGAATCCGATTGCATATAAAAATTATTCTAATTCGGCACGTGCCTGATTTTTTTTGTTTTTTTTTTTTTGCACGTGCCGAACAAGAATATTTTTTATATGAGACATTATGAGAGTTTGTCTATATAATAAATTATCAGAAAACAAGAAAGGAAAGCTAACTTCGGACGGAGCCGAAGTTGATATACCCTTGCAGTTGTGCCATTTTCGATCGTTCAGTTATATGGCGGCTTTTGGATATAGTTGACCGATCCCTATGAAATTAGGAAAATCTGATTATTTTGCCCAAAATGGAATCTGTACCAAGTCCCATCTTTCTAACTTAAAAATCACCAAAGTTATGGATCGTATATACAGTCAGCGCCACAAAAAAAGCCGCACTTTGAAGGCTTACGAATTTTTACCTTTCAGGTCCTGTGGTTTCATTATATGATTGCGGATTCGCCCGATTTTTTTAACAAGTTAACTGATGGTATGTTAATAAAAGTGCATACCAATTTTTATTTTAAATTTGTTTTTAATATTAAAAAAATGTTGTTTTTTGGGTTGACCCTAGTTTTAACGACTTATCTCTATTATGGCCAACTTAAGGAAAAAAATCATAAAAGTTATAATAATGAAAAAATTCAACGAAAACTATTTTTTTCCAATTGAACACCTTGTTAACTATAAAAAAAAATTTAAATCTAGGCAATTTAACAATAGACATATTTTTTAATTTAGCTTAATACTTAGTAATGCCACCTTTGGCCCTAACTACAGCTTTTACCCTCTCGATCATAAAATCGTAAATGGAACTCAAATATTCCTTTGTTATATCGTTTATTCATACTTTTTCTATAATTTGTTTTAGCTCTTCCATAGTTTTGGGCTTTTGCTTTCTTATTTTGGCACCCATATAGGCCCAAAAATTCTGGGTTGGATTAAGGTCTGGGCTGTTTCCTGGCCAATCTAAGGACTTAATGCCCAATTTCTCCTTCAAATTTGTTATCTTTAGATAGAAAAATGTTAAATTTAACTGAATAAGTTGTTTTGATAACAATCGGACACTGAATAACTCAGAGATCGCGCTCGATAGCATGGTGCAGAATCATCCTGAAAAATGGGTTTTTCTTCTTCTTCACTTATGGACTCAATGCTAGGCTCAACTCCACTTAAAATTATTTCTTTGTATTTTTCTGCATTGACCATACCCTGAACCATTAAAATTGATTCAGTTTTATATTTGGATATGCATCCCCATACCATAACATACGGTGAATGCTTTACTGTGGCTATGCAGCAATTTGCAGAATAACGTTCCCCACGTTTACGGCGCACCTTGAGGATTCCATCAGATCCAATGAGATTAAATTTGGACTCATCTGAAAATAGTACTCTTGACCAATCAGAAGCAGTCCAATTTTCCTTGTCCTTGGCCCAGTTTAGACGATTTTTTTTTCATTCGCGGATTCAAAAGTGGCTGTTTTGCAGGTGATCCTGCAAGCATTCCCGTAGAGTTAAGTCGACGTTGAACAGTTCGCTCCGAAATATCTTTTGAAAACTGTTCATGTACCTCAGATCTTATCTGCACTGCAGTTTTGAAACGATCCTGCAGGCTCGTTCTCATAATAAAGCGATCTTCACGTGGCGTGGTGCATTTTTTTTCACCTGTTCCTTTTTATACCCTTGCAGAGGGTATTATAATTTTGGTCAAAAGTGTGCAACGCAGTGAAGGAAACATCTCCGACCCTATAAAGTATATATATTCTTGATCAGGACCACCTCCTTAGTCGATATGAGCATGTCCTTCTGTCCGTCTGTCCGTCGGTCCGTCTGTCCGTCTGTCTGTTTCTACGCAAACTAGTCTCTCAGTTTTAAAGCTATCGAGTTGAAACTTTGCACACACCCTTCTTTCCTTTGCAGGCAGTATATAAGTCGGAACGGCCGGGATCGGTCGACTATATCCTATAGCTGCCATATAACTGATTTATCGGAAATGCCATAACTTTGGTGTTTTTTAAGTTGGAGGGTTGAGACTTTCCACACATGTTATATTTGTCCAAAATATCCTGTCTACAAAATTTTATAAGGATCGGCCGACTATATCCTATAGCTGTCATAGATCGATCGGAATTGGCATAACTTTGATGTTTTTTAAGGGGGAACTCAGAAATTTTTTATATAATAGAACATTATCTTAGGAATATCCTGTGAAAGTTTCATGTCGATCGGACTAAAACTTGCTGATATACCGATTTTCTAGTTTCTTTCTCTCCATATACTTTCCATTGCTTTTAAAACTTTAGACGCGTTTTTCTCAAAACAACTTTTTCAAGTCGGTGCGTAACGTAACTCAAAAAGTAATGCTCGGATTTAAATAAAATTTTGCACACATCTTTAATACAATAAATACTTGCGGATGAACGAATGCTTTTTTTTTTTTTAATTTTTTTTCACCATTTTTACGGGCAATAATGGGCGGATTTTTATGTAAAAATGGTTCCTCCGACTTTACAACCGCGCCAAAAATTCAAAATCGCATATTTTTCAAAATGGTTTCCTTCATCCGCACAAGAAACTAATATTTTAAGTAAATCAATTCAATTTTTGTATTTCCGATAACACTGTAAGGCCAGACTTTACGCACCGCAAGAGACCAATTTTTGGAAGCGACTCCGGCCGACTGCCCGTCACGGGATAAATTATAATTATTTCTTAAAAATAAAAATTCCAAGATACTCTCCAAATATAGCCATTAATCGTGTAAAAAAATTTAATTGATATATTTACTCAGACATAAAAAAAAAAATCGCAAAAATCTGCTATTTTTCAGCCTCTGAAACCATCCTGCCCCCTTAAGTTAGAAAGATGGGACTTGGTACGGATTCTATTTTGGACAAAATAATTTGATTTGCCAAATTTCATACGGATCGGCCGACTATATCATATAGCTGCCATATAACTGAATGATCGGAATTGGCATTACTTTGCTGTTTTTTAAGTTAGAAAGATGGGACTTGGTACAGATTTTGGGCCATTTGGGACATTTTGGGCAAAATAATCTTATTTGACAAATTTCATAGGGATCGGCCAACTATATCCAATAGCCGCCATATAACTGAACGATCAGAAATGGCACAACTGCAAGGGTATATCAACTTCGGCTCCGCCCGAAGTTAGCTTTCCTTTTATGTTTTTATTATCTAATCTACAATACAATTTAATATCTAATTGACACAATAACTTTCGATTGGAATATGATTCATTTAGATCGGTTGCCTACAGAAAATTTTTAAATTTAAAAAATTAAAAAAAAAAACAAGAAACGAAAGCTAACTTCGGGCGGAGCCGAAGTTGATATACCCTTGCAGTTCAGTCGCAGTCCGCTAGGTGGCGCCACGCATCTTATATTATTAGATATATAGCTGATCGTATATAGTCTGCCGATCCTTATGAAATTTGGAAAATCAGATTATTTTGTCCAAAATAGAATCTGTACCAAGACCCATCTTTCTAACTTAAAAAACTCCAAAGTTATGCCAATTCCGATCGTTCTATGACAGCTATAGGATATAGTCGGCCGATCCTACTGAAATTTTGTACACAAGATATTTTGGTCAAATATAATACATGTGTGTACAAATACAAATACATGTGTGGAAAGTCCCAACACTCTAACTTAAAAAACACCAAAGTTATGGGATTTCCGATCAATCAGTTATATGGCAGCTATAGGATATAGTCGACGATCCCGGCCGTTCCGACTTATATACTGCCTGCAAAGGAAAGAAGGATGTGTGCAAAGTTTCAACTCGATAGCTCTAAAACTGAGAGACTAGTTTGCGTAGAAACCGACAGACAGACGGACATGCTCATATCGACTCAGGAGGTGTTCCTGATCAAGAATATATGTACTTTATAGGGTCGGAGATGTCTCCTTCACTGCGTTTCACACTTTTGACCAAAAATGTAATACCCTCTGCAAGGGTATAAAAAGGGTATTCCAGTTTTTATAGTTCAACAAATTGTTGAATGTAACACTCTATTTTTGGTGTGCGATATAAAAATTGCACAGCAAGTTCTGTTCGTTGCTAGTGTAATATGTATTTTATCGAAGGCTCTCCAAGTATGTAGATGCGTTCCCAATTTTATTTGAATAAGGATGGTTGAGGTTTAGCATATTCTTTATTCATTTTAGATTTGGATTATGTTCGGAGCAGCTGTTGTTGCCGCTCCGAGCTCATGGGAGTTTCTGGTTTTACAAATTTACTTAGGAGTTAAAGGAAGTCTAAGTCTCGTAGCTGCGCTGCCCAAAGCAGCAGCGGAGAGACGGTTATGTATTCTTAAATATTTATATATGAATATATATTTATGTTATGTTCGCTTAGGCGGAGGTATGCGGACATGCATAAGGTCCACTCGTGTTACGTATATGCGGACATATGCACTTTTCGGCGTACAGCAAAGGCACAGCGGGCGATTCATATTTCGGTTCATAAACACTGCGACAAAGTGTTACAGTGTGTACCCTTTAAGTACTCTTGGTACAGTGGGTGGTCGATATATATATAAGATATTAATTGTGCATATATGTGCATATTACACTAGAGACGCTTCCCAACTGAACTGCGTAACACAGAGTTCTGTCCTGCAAAGTCTATTGCACTCTCTGTTTCTTGCATTCAGTCCGCGCTCTACGATCAGACCATGCTCAGCAGCAGATTGTGTCCCTTTTTCTCAGCTACTGTGCATTTTAAAACTACTAGCGACAACGTGTCGCCACACCAAAGCTGTACGCACACGTACAATGGGCAAACTAGCCATTCTACGACACGGCCTTCCTGACGACTCACACGTCCTCGTGTGTTTAGTTTTCAATACCACGAGACTCAATTTCACTTTAAACTTTTCTTTGTTCTTAAACAGATATTTTAATTTCATGTATTAGACAAAAGCTTTCAAAATAAAAGTCACTTATATAAATATCAAATCTTCTGTATTCATTAAATTTCTTCAATTAAACATATTAATTCAGTTAGTTATTCTTTAATAACATTATTCTCTCTTGTAAAATAAAACATTTGTGCATTTCCTTTGACACATTTTAAGAATTGTGTAATTCCTTTAACACGTCTTACGATATGACATTAGTGTAGTTCCTTTAACACTTTTTAACATTTGTGTAATTCCTTTAACACATTGAAATAACATTAAATTCTTTTTCGGTATATCTCTATACATTAATTTATGCCACCCCCTTTCTTTTTCGTTTTATTTTTGAATCTCTTTCTTTATTGTCAGACGCATTTTCCATCATGCCGTCCCTCTTAAGCTCTTAAGAATTCAACGGAATATTTGTAAGTTCGCTTAATTGCTAAGGACTAACAGTTATCTATCTCCATTTAGTATTTTGAAAATCTCAAACGGCCCTTAAAATTTAGGGTCAAGCTTAGTTTGATGACGCTCCTCGTTCTTAAGCAGAACGTGATCGCCTAAACTATGTTTAACAATTTTCGCCTTATTACTTTCAAATCTGCGCTTGTCATATCGTGCGCCATTAGTTCACCTTTTCTGTACTCTAAGTCGAACTCAAACGATTGCAAAAATGCCCACCACCTAAGGCGTTAAGTTTTACAATGTTATTTATTCTTTTTCCTTAAATTTATCCATGACGCTTTCCTACACTAAGGAGAATTCAGCACCCAAATCAAAACAAAATGGAATAGACTCACCGGATGCCCTTATTATTCCAGTCGGTGGAGCTACTGTGCAGGTATCTACCCGCTNTTTTTTTAGGGTATTGACCAAATTTATGCAGACTCCAAAAAGCAAAGTTGCCAATCAAATACACATACATGTATAAGTAAATGCAAGCTTCACAAGAGGCTGAACAAAATTGGTAGCTGCACTTACAGGACTATATCTTGAGTTAACGAATTTTGCCAGATATAAGTGATATATTAAAAGTTGCGTCATCTCAAGAGCTATCTCCACCGCAATAGCAATAATCAAATGAGCAAGGCGTTAAGTTTTACAATGTTATTTATTCTTTTTCCTTAAATTTATCCATGACGCTTTCCTACACTAAGGAGAATTCAGCACCCAAATCAAAACAAAATGGAATAGACTCACCGGATGCCCTTATTATTCCAGTCGGTGGAGCTACTGTGCAGGTATCTACCCGCTTCCCATATGGTTCGGCCTTTTGGACAAGCGGATGCAAAATGTCCTATTTCATCACACTTAAAGCACTTAACACTTGACCAATCCCTTGGTCCAGTCATGTTGCTGTCGCTGTGGATTTTGCCTTTGCTCTGGCCTTTTTCCAAGCGAGCACGGCAGTCGGCGTATTTATGGCCAGCTTTTCCACAGTAATTGCATTCCGTCGGTGTCGGAGACTTGAACTTCTTGCGCTCCGAGCCTGTTGAATCGTCATCTATACTGCGCTTTTTAAAAGAGTGTGCGTGTAACTGTTGTTGTAGCTCATTGCGAGTTTTCACGTTGTTTGTAAAAACCCTGTGCGTCAACTTGTTGTCTATTATCGCCATATGAGCCAGAGTCACAGATACCGCTATTTCTTCCAAATCCTTGGCTTTCCATTTTGACATAAATAGCGTCACAATACGGCTACCGTATTCAGCGAAGCCCTGAATTTAATAGCATGGCGGCAGAATTCTAAATTCCAACAAAGCGTTGTATAAACAGCTCCTTGAACTGCGCCCAAGTGATGCCGGCAAAGCAAATTTGGGAAAGCCACTGTGATGCGCAGCCTTCTAGTGCCTTGCTTAGGGCGATCACCAGGTTGCTACACTCGAGCACGTTATCCGCAAAAATTAGCTCAACTGTTGAACACCAAGAGGAAGCATCCGCTCCAGCACTGTCAGGATTGAATTTTGGAAGAGTCACATATGATGCTTTTCCATCTGTTGGCGGTGCCCTTGGTGTCTGCATGTTTTTGATGATCTCCAGTAGGTTGCGGTTTTGCAGCTCCAACGCTGACAAATACGAATTGGTGGCACGATCAGTAGGCAAAGCAGATCCCACTTCTGATGTCGGAGATTCCTCAATAGTTTCCATTTTCTAACACAGTTGCACAGCAAGTTCTGTTCGTTGCTAGAGACGCTTCCCAACTGAACTGCGTAACACATAGTTCTGTCTAATTTCATCATTTCTGCAAAGTCTATTGCACTCTCTGTTTCTTGCATTCAGTCCGCGCTTTACGATCAGACCATGCTCAGCAGCAGATTGTGTCCCTTTTTCTCAGCTACTGTGCATTTTAAAACTACTAGCGACAATATGTCGCACACGTACAATGTGCAAACTAGCCATTCTACGACAAATATTATAAAAGTATTGGCGGAGTTGCTTTGCCTAGTTTTTATACCCTTGCAGAGGGTTTTATAATTTTGGTCAAAAGTGTGCAACGCAGTGAAGGAGACATCTCCAACCCTATAAAGTATATATATTCTTGATCAGGATCACCTCCTGAGTCGATATGAGCATGTCCGTCTGTCCGTCTGTCTGTCTGTCGGTTTCTACGCAAACTAGTCTCTCAGTTATAAAGCTATCGAGTTGAAACTTTGCACACATCCTTTTTTTCCTTGCAGGTAGTATATAAGTCGGAACGGCTGGGATCGGTCGACTATATCCTATGGCTGCCATATAACTGATTGATCGGAAATGCCATAGCTTCGTTGCTTTTCAAGTTATAAGGATGGGACTTTCTATGGATCCTCACTTGGGCAAACGTATACGATCTGCCAAATTTCATAAGGATCGGCCGTCTATATACGATCCGTTTTATATCTAATAATAAAGATGCGTGGCGCCACCTAGCGGACTGCAACTCAACTGCAAGGGTATATAAACTTCGGCTCCGCCTGAAGTTAGCTTTCCTTTCTTGTTTTTATAGCCTTTAATCCATGATTTGGCCCAAAAAAAGCCGAGATTTATTTATATGCATTATATGCTCAGTAGGGGCATATGTATATAAAGCTTTCTACTCGTAAAATTGTGCATTTGAAAGTCTTCTCATTAAGACATGAGACACTAAAACACAAAGCAGAATTACATCAAAATTTGCCCTGAAGCAACAAACTTCGAGGTTGGCCGAGTGGAGAGCGTCGTGGTTCCTAATACGGAAGACCTGGGTTCGAGTCCTAGTTGAGTCAATGTTTATGTTTTACTTTTTAAGCCCTAATTTTATATGGATTTTATTTTTAAATAAATAAACTAAAAGCTGAAAGGATATACTCCATATTTTTTTAGGGTATTGACCAAATTTATGCAGACTCCAAAAAGCAAAGTTGCCAATCAAATACACATACATGTATAAGTAAATGCAAGCTTCACAAGAGGCTGAACAAAATTGGTAGCTGCACTTACAGGACTATATCTTGAGTTAACGAATTTTGCCAGATATAAGTGATATATTAAAAGTTGCGTCATCTCAAGAGCTATCTCCACCGCAATAGCAATAATCAAATGAGCAAATTTTGAAAAATATTTTTTTTTCTTAAAAAAAAAATCTTAAAAAAAAAAATTATTTTCAGTGTATTTTTTTTGTGTACTATATAGACGTTTGGTCTCAAAGAAAGTGAAATAGATATTTAAAAACCCCTTTCAACGGTGTAAAGTTGTCTTTTTAATATCTCTTTTTAATATCATTCTTAATTATAAAGTTAAAAGGTAAAAAGTTTTAGAACAATTGTTGCTCATATGATAGTAAATTTTCCTATTTTTTTCAGGATTGTTAAGAAAAAAATAGCCTTTAGTCTCATAACTCAGTTATATGGCAGCTATAGGATATAGTCGACCGATCTCATCCATTCCGACTTATATACAGCCTGCAAGCAAAAGAAGGATGTGTGCAAAGTTTCAACTCGATAGCTAAAACTGAGAGACTAGTTTGCGTAGAAACGGACAGACGGACATCCTCATATCGACTCAGGAGGTGATCCTGATCAAGAATATATATACTTTTTACTTTATATACTGCGTTGCACACTTTTCACCAAAATTATAATACCCTCTGCAAGGGTATAACAACGTTATTCGACATTAGCGATATACCATTGTTGGGACTCAGTGTAACTAGCCGCAGCGGTCCACTAGTTGCCCGTTATCAGCTGTTCCATATTCTTTGTTTCTTCCAGATTCGCATGCGCTTTGTTGTTTGTTTGTAGCGCATGCACTTTGGGAGCTTTGGTGAAGCTTCTGCGCAAGCTTTTAGGTTTTATGCACTTGTTATTCGGCATTGTTTTGGATCGGCCGCGGAATTTGTTTTGGGGTTAAATTGACCCATAATAAATTGAATTATAAAATTAAACCTTGTCTATTAATTCTGCCGTTATCAAAACGCTGATAGCTCAACAACCATCAATACTCCCTTTTTACACAACCTTTTAATATTTCAAAAAATACTATTTTAACACTATTTAACGACACACATAATAAAATACATTTTTCTTATTTCTTAAATTTAAATGATAAAACTAAACTATAAAGAAAATATATTGACAAATTTATGTAAACCAGCCATGCCCAAAAACCTTGAAAACTTTTGAAGTTGCGCACAAGACAAGCTGGATCGAAATAAAGTTTTAGTCAACTGATCCGTTTTAGATGTCTTAGGATATATTTTGCATTAACTGCAAGGGTATATAAACATCGGCTTCGCTCGATGTTACATTTCGTTTCTTTTTCTATAATACTCTTTATTTTAGAAGGAATACGACATCAAATGGAAGTTCACGTCAAGATTTAGCTTCTTTTATGGACTCAAGTGAAGAAAATACAGCAAATTTAATTAAAATAGAGTTACATAACAATATCATGGATAATCATGTCCCTTATGTTGTATATGCTGACTAAATGGGATGTATTTATTGGAAATCCCCAGTTGACAATTCTATCAATAAAAAAATATATACTTTTCAAAAAAATGTAAAAACTAATTTTAATCAATGATTTTGAAGCGCAATTAGATATAAATTAAAAACAAAAAAATTTGTATTTATAATTAAGTTATTTTATGAAGTCCAAATAAATGAAAACCTAAATCTTAATCTTAACTAAAGTAAATCGTAAACATCACTTGTCTTTATGGGACTCTAAAAGTAACATTAGACTAGAAGAGTGCCAGAGAATTTAGAATTCGTCGCTGGCAGTCGAATAAATATCTGCTTGAATGCACCTAATAGGATGTTCACGTTTTACTGTACTGTGTTATTTATAGGAGTTAGATTGATGATTTGACTGCAAATGTTTTTTTTCCCTAAATTTTAAAGAGATTTTTTTTACTACAGTTTACTTGGCTATTGGGTAGAGCGTGCTACTACCAACGCTGCACTCTACGGTTTGAACCTTCCAAGAAACTACCAAACAACAATTTTTTTTTACAAATATATATACGGGGTGCGCCATCTTTTATTACGGGATGTGCATTTGCTATAACTTTTTGAAAAAACATCCGATTTTCACAAATAAGGTATTTTTTTTAATTTGGTCGTTTACAATTTGTTTGGACTAGTTGTGGAACACAATATCGATTAAATGGCCGCCCTTATGGGCCACGGCAAAACTGGCTCTTTATGCTGCATTTTCCATCACTTTCTCGAGCGTAAACCTTCCCTTCAAATAGCCACATAAAAAAAAGTATGGTGGCGTCAAATCCGGTTAACGCGGCGGCCAGTTAATATCGCCATATTTTGACATCAAGCTCCCGGGGAAGTTTCTCTTCAATAGGGCCATTGTTTGATTGGCAGTGTGGCAAGAAGCACCTGGTCCTGTTGAAACCAGAAGTCGTTCAAACCTTTTTCACGCATTTGAGGGACACAACGTGCAACAACATCCACCGATAGCGATTTCCATCGACGGTTTCGTTCTGACGTAAGAAATATGGCCCAATGATGGTTTTAGCGCAAACTGCTACAATTTTCCTTGTTGACGCCGCCAGATAGCGTGAAATAGGCCTCATCGGTCATCAAAATTCGCTGCCAAAAGAAAGGTTCAGCATTCATCACCTGAGCGTCTGTTTTGCCATAATCCTAGCGCCTTGGTAGGTCTGTTACCAAAATTCGCACTTTATATGGAAACAAATGCAAATCATTCTTCAAAATACGACAAATTCGGGTTCTCGGCTACACTCACTCTCACCGCCTCAACCTTTACATTGGAACGTCTCGGTCGTTGATGAACGGAATGAGGGCGGTCTCCCACGGTACCGTATGACACAAAATTGGCATAGAAACGACGAATTGTGTTGTCTGTGGGGGCAACTTGACCACGATTTTTCGTACGATATGCACGTTGAGTTAGCACACATGAATGGTTATTAATAATAACTTATTATCAATGTACAAAGCCACTATTTCGGCGCGTTGTTTTGGTGTGTAGCGATTCATGGTTAAGCTGGTAAGAGGATTCATACACACAATCAAAGATCATGATTGACAGTAATTCTTTGGTTGTTTTGTTTCATATATGAAATAATTTCGTATTTGGCAGAGAAATATTGGCACAAGTTTTTTTCTGAATATTTCTTACCATATTTTTTACATTATTAAAACTAAAGTTGTGAATGTTTGTGAAACCGTTCAACCACTAACCATACAACATATAGACTTCTCATTTCATACAACGAAAATGGACGCAAAAATTTCTTGCGACAGGCCCCGGAGGCCCCAGAGAGATTCTTACTCTCATTCTTACGCTCATTCTTACGCTCAAATTATCTCTGAACGTTTTTGGTTGTTCAGTCGCTGAGAGGCGCATCATCAAGAAGGTTGCTCCGCGGTTAAACTGATCTTTATATGTATGCGTGCTCACGCATTCACATACACGGTTTCATGTGTGTGCGTTCGACTTCGTTT
The DNA here is from genome assembly GCA_021223865.1 of Drosophila pandora. Taxonomy (NCBI): domain Eukaryota; kingdom Metazoa; phylum Arthropoda; class Insecta; order Diptera; family Drosophilidae; genus Drosophila; species Drosophila pandora. Next base: position 366,559 of record JAJJHT010020053.1, on the reverse strand, counting down.
TGAAGCCAGCAAAAATTTTTGATTTTTGTAACTTTTCAGGAATGCTACCCTAAGAAAATGGGAGTATTCATTATTATTTAACTATGAAAAAATGGTATTATATATTTCAATATTTCATACTTTTTATACATATAATATTTGGGAATACGATTAGATGGCAGCTGTAAAATGCTCTACATATATATTTACGAAATTACTGTAGCTGTAAAATGTTTTTCATATATATATACATATGTCAACGAAAGCATTAAAATCTATATATTAAGGTAGAAACAGGGTATATTTCAGTCGATTGCTTTTTTTAAGTTGTTGTGTTCCATACGGATGGTGTTCCATACCCTTCTGATGGATATGTTTTGTGGAGTGAGAATAAACAGAAACAGCTGATTTTTTGTTTCTGTGGGCATCAGTAGGGTATGCAAGTACCATCCGTTTGAAAATAAGAACAGTGATGTTGGGTTTTAAGTAAAACCGACTGAAAGATACCCTGTTACTATCTTAGTACAATGATTTTTAATTGTTCGTAAATATATAAATACGTAATTTCGTAAATATATATGTAGAGCATTTAAAGCTGCCATCTAATCGTATTCCTTAATATGTATAAAAAGTATGATATATAAAAAGATATAATATAAAATAAAATAATAATTTAAAAAAAAATATAATTTGTTCATAGTTAAATAATAATGAATACTCCCATTTTCTTAGGGTAGAATGCCTGAAAAGTTACAAATATCAAAAATTTTAGCTGGCTTCAAAACGAAATCGAACGCACACATGAAACTGTGTATGTGAATGTGTGAGCACGCATACATATGAAGATCAGTTTAACCGCGGAGCAACCATCTTGATGATGCGCCTCTCAGCGACTGAACAACCAAAAACGTTCAGAGATAATTTGAGCGTAAGAATGAGCGTAATAATGAGAGTAAGAATCTCTCTGGGGCCTCCGGGGGCCTGTCGCAAGAAATTTTTGCGTCCATTTTCGTTGTATGAAATGAGAAGTCTATATGTTGTATGGTTAGTGGTTCAACCTAGGAATTTTTATAACATTGAAACTGAAATTATCGGAAATGAAAAAGAAATTTTAATATCATTACTAAAGCAACACTCAAAATCTCAACACCTACCATTTGCTAGCCTTGCATTATTATTAATGAATAAAAACCCGCCCAACCGACCGAGAAGCACTTTCGCAAAACGTACGGAGGGATAGATCCGAGATAGAACAAGAGTTAGGTAGGATAGAGTGAGATTTTACGAGGAAGAATGTTGCACAGATAAGGTGTTTAGAATAAAAGATTTAATGTTATAAGTAAAACAAAACGATAAGATCTGGTACAGACCATTGTAGTCCGAAAATAATACCCTTGAGTTGGGCATACATATATCGAACTATAATGTGTAAGTACGGGACGAGGAGTAGAGGACGAAAGTTTCTAGTCCTCCTACAAGAAACGTTAAATAAACGTGTTCGTAAATGTATCAAGTCGATAGCTCCTACTGAGGGACTTCTTTGCGTAGAAACTGACTGACAGACAGAAATGCTTTCCGTATTGAGGACTCCAATGTATAAATAAATAACGGGCGGACCTAAGATATGTATAAAGTTTTTGTTATGTAGGGGTAAATCCTTTTCTTTATGGTGAATAACCATGGTGGATATATGGTCGGTGTCTTGCCTCATACGGAGTTGCCTTTAAACGGCTCCCCACACGCGTAGGTCCAAAAGAAAGGGTGACACTTTAAGGGCCTATGGCCGTTGCGAACGGAACATTTTATTCTGAAATTGCTTAAATTAGCCTCGCAATTCAGAATCTTAATCTAAATCTTACCGCAGTGTGCCCTCCTACAATTCACAAGAAAATGAAAAGGCACTTTTTCGGCGTCATTCACATTATCGAGATCAGTAGGCCCGAACTTCAAAGGGCCAAGAATCGGATAACTTAAAAAATAATAAATTTCCTACCAATACTGATTCTACCTATCGATTACAATGTTCGACCGTCGACATCCCCGACCCCGTGAAGAACCGCTTCACTCAAATCCAAAACGGCAAGTTTAGAGACGGGCCGAGATAGGCCATTATAGTTCACACGCACAGTGGCGCCCTCCACGATGCCCTTGCGCCACTCTCGTCTGAGCAAGGCAGGATCGCAGACGAATACCATATCGCCCTGGCGGATGGGCTCCGTTCTCCGGCACCACTTCTCGCGGCGCCCAAGCGTAGGCAGGTACTCCATGACCCACCTCCTCCAGAAACAGTCTCGCAGCATGCGGGCAACCCTCCACAGCTTTCGCGTGGAACTCTCCTTGGGCAGCTCCGCATCCAATCCAGGCGTATCCGGCAGGTTAGCTGCTCCCTTGAGCGGGTCGTTTGGCGTCAACGGCGCCTCTTGGTCCGCATCCACCGGCAAGTAAGTGAGCGGACGCGAGTTGACTATGTTCTCCGTCTCTATCCGGAGTCTCTTTAACACTGCACCATCCGCTCCCATACTCCGCCCTCAGACGGGTTGGTTGGGCAATTAAAGACCCATTCAATGCTTATGCTGGATAACTCACTCTGTATCCTCTCCGTCTCGAACACATCTACAAATCGTCTGGCCTCCCTGTCAGCTTCCACGAAGTTCTTGCCGTTGTCACTCCGCAGTTTACGTACTGGTCCTCTACGGCAGACGAAGTTCCTGATTGCTATTATGCAGGAATCCGTGAATGGCCATCCTCCCGCTTCCAAGCGATCCTCTGGAAGGGGTCCCCGGCTTGTTATCGGCTTGCATTCGTTGCACGTAAGATCTCCGTAAGACTGTGCCTATGTGACAGTATCACAGGCCTCCTCGCATTCGTTGCACGTAAGATCTCCGTAAGACTGTGCCTGTGTGACAGTATCACAGGCCTCCTCGCAATGTACGGCATGAACAGCGCGGCATAAACTTTGCCATAGACTCGCAGAACTCCACGTAAGGCGCCAGACCTCAAATCTCGCTCGAGCTGGCGACGTCCTTTTTGCTTTCCGCCGACCTCTTCTCGTCGGGAAACGATTCCAGTTGTCCTGCCTGACTAACAGGTTCTCCGTGGCCTCACACTCCGTTGCAAAGAGTCCATATTCCTCGAGCTCGCTTCTCTGTTTGCGACACCGGCGCGCTATTCTCAGGACCCAGGCTGTGGTCCTCACCAGGCGACTGAAGCTCGAGAATCTCTGGAACGGGATGACAAATTCATTCGATGCCACCAATGCGAACTCACTGGGCATCTCCTCCTCATCAGATGCATCTGTAACATGCTCGGTTCCCTCCTCAGGCGCTGGCCAGCCGCTTGCTGGCTGCCTCAAAAATGCGGGACCGCTTAGCCACCGGGATTCCGGGCTAAGGTCCGCTTTGTTCTGCGACCGCGTCGCAAATTCCGCTGCGTTGTCAGTTGTAGGCACCCATCTCCACTGGGAAACCTTTGACGACTCCAAAATCTCCGCCACTCGGTTGCCAATAAACTGCTTGTACCGGCGGTGGGTGCTGCCGATACATCTCAGCACCGTTTTTGAGTCCGTTCATAACACCGTCTCACTGATGTCCACACTGTGTTGCTCCTTGACAGTGTTCATCTCTCTGGTTTCAAGAACCGCTGCCTGCAGCTCCAGCCGTGGGATAGACATCGTTCTCATTTGCGCACACGAACCTAACCAGCACGCTGCCATCCTCGTCGTGGGACTCCAACAGGCGACCACCGCGATTGCAGATTGACTTGCATCCGCGAACACATGCAACTCGAAAATAGTGGAGAGGACATCGGAACTGTCCCACGGCGTCCATCTCTCTGCGCCAGGCAGCAAAGGCTCTGCCTATCTTCTCCGGCAGTGGTTTGTCCCATTGGATCATCTGCCTCCAGATCTCCCGCAGCAACAGCTTCGCCGTAATCATCAGGGAGCACAGGAACTCCAATGGGTCGAACGTTGACATCAGCGGGCTCAAATACTCCCTCTTTGTAGGGACTCGATCTCCACTTAGAACGCTTTTTAGCACTCGATGATACTCCACGTTGAATCTGAAGTCATCCGTTGCTTCCTGCCAACGCATTCCAAGGATCTTCTGCTCAGCCTCACCCCATCCGACGCTCTTGACTTGCTCAGGTGGTCCCAACGCCGCTTCCACTATGGGTGAGCTGGATGAAAATTGGCATAATTCGAATCCAACCTCCGCATGTATCTCCTTCACTCGGGTAGATACCTCAATAGCTTCGCTGTCCATAGCGAAACTGTCCACATAGTCACCGACGTAGTGGTGGTCGATGATGGCCTTGACTGCCCTCGGATCTGAATCCCGAGACTTCAGGGCATTTACCGTTTTCATGTAATGCGCAGTGCTCGGCGAGCAGACTGCTCCAAACGTCATTACGTTCATCTCGTACACATCCGGGTCTCGATCGTCGTTACCATCCCTCCAAATGAATCGTTGGGAACATCGATCCTCGGGTCGGATCGGCTCTTGGTAGAACATCTCCTTGATGTCACCGCAGACTCCGACTGCTTCCCTGGAGTGGAAGAGCACGGCTGGCAAGGGTTGTAGTGCTGAGGCCCCTTGTCCAGCGCCGAATTTAGCGAGGTTTCTCCAACCTTGGCTGCAGCATCAAACACAAGCCGGACCTTACCGGGCTTGTTCGTTTTTCGACACCAAAATGTGGTAAATACCACAGCTTGTCGCTCTTCACCGCGAACTCATCCGGCTGCAGCTTCCTTGCATATCCTTTGGTCACGTAATCCTTGATGATCCGATCGTATTCCAGCGCCTCAACTTCAACTCTCGACGTTGATCAGCCGTCTGTGCGCCATCTCGTAGCTCGCCATCTCGCGGTCATCCTTCCAGAGCAATCCCGACTGGTAGCGACGCCCCACTTTCACCGTGGTGGCTTCGAGGATCCTTTAAGCCCGCGCGTCGTCACTGGCTGCGACCGGTGGCGCGAGCTTCACACCAAAGCTTTCCATCTCGAAGTAGTCCTCCTCTTTTCCATCGTATTGTCCATTGACCGTCCGTCTCTCCAGGCTGTTTCTGAGGACAGCAAACTGCTGTCTCTTTTCGTGGTCCCTGTAACCACCTCGTGGCGAAGCCCTCCTGTCCGGGCTGCGTCTGGAAACTGCTGACTGCTGGTTTCCTCCGTTGTGGCGCCTGAAGCCACCTCGCTGCTTCGGCCATCTTCGCCCTTCGTCCGCTCCATGTAGCAGACGGTGGTGCAATCTGCCTTATCCGTTGATCTGGCACTCGCCATGCACATCGCAGGATCTGGCCGTATGACCACTCCGTAAGCATGTCAAGCAGAGCCGAAGCCTCTTCACCATGCTCCATCTGCCCGGTGGCTAAGCTCCGATGAACTCCCTGCAGCTCGTCGTAGCATGTTCGCATGTAGAACTCGACGCCTCGACTCCTTTCCCTCGCCGTCCGAAATCATACACACGATGTTGGCGTACTCCTGAAGCCACGCGCTGAAGTGCGCTACAGTGGGAAAGGGCTCGATTGATGAAGCGGGCCTGGCCCAATCCACTCGCTTGGAAGGAAGCTTTGCCACAAGCTCGTCCATGAGGGTGGGGTTCCCCAGATGCTGCTCCGCCTTCGCCGACTGCAAGAACGCCGTGAGGTTACTCACTCGGGCTGCGAAGGGAACGATTCTCGCCAGGTGCGCCATGCGCTGTCTGCGCAGCACTTGTAGCACACAGTGGTTTCACAAGATGATTGCTAGTCATAAGCAATGGCGGTCCACTCCAAGATGGCGGCAGCGTGCAGGCCGCACTGCCCGCACCGACACTGCTATGTCCGGCCCGACCCCGTTAGTTGAGGCCTCACCGTTCGATGTGGCTAATGGCTGTCCGCTCCAAGATGGCGGCTGCCCCGACGCTCCACTGTTGGCGCCATTTGCGCTTAGGCTAACAGCGATTGGCGGTGCTCACACTGTTCAAAGATTTAACCTTCTTCAGCTCGTTGTCCAACGCTGTAATCCTTTCCAACAGGTACGACGCGAGTGGCTGGCCCACCTCCGGCTCTGAACGCGCAGCTGTGATGCAGTACTCCTAGGTTGGGACGCTACTGTAGTCACCGTAGTGGCTGGGCGAGAAATGGCCGCCGTCGTGGTTAAGTTCACCAGCGGCCGATTTTCTGCTCCACTAGGGTGTCTTCCCCTCCTTTCAGCCGGGAACTCCTCCTGGGGGAATGGTGCATCTTAGGTCCAAATATGGCGCTGCCCCAGCGCTCCAAAATGGCCTCCAAAGAAAAAAGCGTTTGTTGGGTCAAGCAGCCGCCGGAAAGTTTGGCCGACTATAATTTAATGAATTTGTTATTTTTTCTTTTATCTCTATATCACCATATTCGCGTCGCCCCCTCTCGTGCATTCGATCGACCACCTGCATCTGCCGTCATGCGCTATCGTTGTCTCGCTCTCTCGCGGTATCTCTCGGTCGCTTCGCAGCATCAAGCGTCGTGAGCTGACAATAAATTAACGAACTAACATAATATTTTTGTTGCGAAAATGAATCCGTTTTTCGATTGTGCCTCTCCTGGAAGGAAAGAATTCCTGAGCCAAAGTGCAGTTGTCCTTGTTGAGGACCTTCAAGGATTGCTGTCCTCCCTGAAAGCAGTGGAGAAATTTCCGGAGGCGATGATAAATGTGCGGCTTAGCGAGTTGGAAGGCATCGCCGCGGATTTCAAGAGCATACACACAAGGAGCTGTCCGAGCTGTCCACTTTTAGTGGAGGTTGTGCGGAGTGGCTTGAATTTCGGTCACTATTCTCGACCATGGTGGACACAAACCCATTCATAAGTCGGGTCGAGAAGCTTCAACGGTTGCGGTCCTGCCTTCGTGAATCTGCCTTGGAGACTGTTTGATCGTTTTAGCTCACGGACAAAAATTATGACGTAGCATTGGAGCTGCTAAACAAAAGGTTTAATAATCGCAGGCTTATTTTTCAAGCTCATGTTAATGAGATAATGCAACTTCACATAAGCAAGCCCTGTCAAGCATGGGCACATCGAAGCAGATTGCTAGCTGCATCATAATCCAAGGGCTTTTGCAGAAAGTTGCTGATGCCACGCAGTCTAAGTGGAAGGAAATGCAAGCTGACCCGGATTCCTTGGATGCTGACTCGTCCCAACGTGGGAGTCCATCGCCAGTTTTCTTGAGTAAAGGTGCCAGACTTTGGAGAGCATGAATTTGCCGACGATGCACCAAACTTTGTGGTAGGACGACGTAGACCCTTTCATCCAGGTAACTCTGCATTTGTGGTCACAAACTCTTCCGCATGCATGATCTGTGATGGCCATTCTCACGTTATGAACTCTTGCCAAAGGTTTTGAAGCTTGTCGCCTGAGGATCGTTTAGGCGAAGTTAGGTGATTGAATTTATGCCGTAAGTGCCTTGGATCTGGGCACCTATCTCGGCTTTTTAATGCGTCAAGCTGCCGTGCGTGTGGACGCAGGCACCATAATCTGCTGCATTTTGGTGGCAATTTGCCAGCTTAAGGCCAACACCCCTCTCTCGAGGTTTCCACGTCTAGCGATGCTGTTTCTGGTTCAGCGTCGGTCGCCGTCCATTCTTTCGTCGCTAAGGATCGTTTAGGTGATGTGGTGTTGCTAGCCACTGCCAATATTCTGGTTATCTAGACTGACATCTAGTCACTTCAAGGCTGGCGGACCAGCTGCAGCTGAGGAAGATAAGGACTCCGGTGACTGTATTCGGTATAGGAGGCGCAGGGTTCTCTACAGATGGATTTTCTGTGCAAGTCAGCTTGCAATCCCAATGCTCTGACTACTCTGCGCAGTTAACTGCGATCGTATCCTCCAACATCACTGACCTTTAGCCCAATTGTGCATTGGACGTCAGCTCTGGGAAAATTCCCGCCAATGTAGAGCTAGCGGATCCTCATTTTCACCAACCTCAGCCAGTGGATTTGGTAATTGGAGCTGGATTACTTTACGAGCTGCTTTGTGTGGGGCTAATTCATCTGTCTCCTGGTTTGCCCTCCATCCAAAATACTCGGCTCGGTTGGATTGTTTTTGGAGGCGGAGGCCCTGACGACGGTAAGGTCCTCATGGCAGCTGGGTAGTCAGAGTTGCTCGTCCAGCCTTAGACGGAGCCGGTGAAGGTAGAGTCTCATCGCAGTTTTGCGTCCAAGCCAAAGAAGAAGCGCGTCCGCAAAGTGCTCAGCTCGTCACTTCGAGCAGCGCATGGAGAAGCGTCTGGCCGGGATCTGCACAGTGCACAGTGGTTGCGCCCATAGGCCAAAAATAAAAAAAGTCATAACAAAAATGTAGGAAAAGTAAACAAATCGCATCTAAATTTTCCAAACTTCTTTGTGGCATACTAGGTTTGCCCGGAAAATTAACCGTTCTCTGTAAAAATAAAATTGAAGTTGAGTGCAGGTGTTCATTTTCACAGCGCAGTTTGCGCGCATCCCGAATTTTTCATAACAAAACCGAACTTTGAAGTGATCAGATCATTTATTACGTCTTCAAATTTAAAATATTTGTAATGGATTTTGAAGTTGAAGGTTTTTTCTAAAATTTGAGATATAAGGTTGTCAAATATCTCCCTTCCGCCTTTTTGTCTTTTGAATTTCGCGGCTATGTACAAAGCGCTACAGAGCTCGTATCTGGCATAATTTGAAAGGTCTTGACATAACCTACAAAACGACGCTATGCATGATTAGTTTGGATATTGCGTTCAACAGTTATAGATGTGTAAACATGGAGTTCACTAACGCCGAAATTCGCGCTATTTTAAAGTATTCCTTCGTTAAAGGCAAATCCGCTAGAGAAACGTTCCGTGAGATTAATGGTGTTTTGGGGGATGGTACTCTATCACTTCGAACCGCGGAGGAATGGTTTCGACGATTCAGAGCCGGTGAAAACGACACCATGGATAAGCCTGTGACGACAAATACCGATCAAATCATGGAATACATCGAGTTAGACCGGCATTTGGCATCTCGTGACATCGCCCAGGAGATGGGAGTTAGTCACCAAACCATTTTAAACCATCTGCAGAAGGCTGGATACAAAAAAAAAGCTTGATGTTTGGGTGCCGCATAATGTGACGCAAAAAAACCTTCTGGACCTGGACGCCTGCGATATGCTGCTGAAACGGAACGAACTCGACCCATTCTTGAAGCGGATGGTGACTGGCGATGAAAAATGGATCACATACGACAATATCAAGCGAAAACGGTCGTGGTCGAAGGCCAGTGAATCGTCCTAAACAGTGGCCAAGCCGGGATTGACGGCCAGGTAGGTTTTGCTGTGTGGTTGGTGGGATTTGAAGTGAATCATCCACTATGAGCTGCTTCCATATGCCCAGACGCTTAATTCTGCCATCTACTGCAAACAACTGGACCGCTTGAAGCAGGCGATCGACCAGAAGCGTCCAGAATTGGCCAACAGGAAGGGTGTAGTGTTCCACCAGGACAACGCCAGACCACACACTTCGTTGATGACTCGTCAGAAGCTACGGGAGCTCGGATGGGAGGTTTTATCGCATCCACCATATAGCCCGGACATAGCGCCAAGTGATTACCACCTGTTCCTGTCCATGGCGAACGCCCTTGGTGGTGTAAAGTTGAACTCAAAAGAGGCTTGTGAAAAGTGGCTGTCCGAGTTCTTCGCAAATAAGGAGGGGGTTTCTACGAGGGAGGTATTATGAAGTTGCCGTCTAGATGGAAACAGATTATCGAACAAAACGGCGCATATTTGAACTAAATCCGATCACTGTAACACTTTTTATAAAGCATTGAATAAAGAGCAAAAAAGCGGAAGGGAGATATTTGACAACCTTATATTATAAAAAATCGTACTTGTTAAACTGTTCTTGTTATATTCATTTGAAAAAATAAATGTTTTGTCTATTGGAAGACGTTCAAAATGTCTTTTTCATGTTTAAGTAGACTTTTAGATATGTTGCCCCCCGATTCCCCCTTTATAAGTGATATCAGTGGATTTGCCAATGTTTTCAGGTAATAAAAATGTTAAGTTCAGCTGTCGATTTTTGTCGATTTGTATATACTCATTAATAAACTCAAGCCGTCTTACTATATTCAAGGTCAAATTCGCGGCGCAATCTGCTGCTCTTCGTTTGCTGTTAGGATGTTTCTTTTGTTTTCGTCATTTGTGTTTGTCGATAATTTCGCATATTATTTTTTCGCTTATTTTTTTTTTTTTCATTTTTAATAGGTGCTTCTTGTAAGTGCGAATTTTCACGCGTGCTCATCTTTGATATTTGGTGCAACGAAGAGGGCGTTAATGCAGAAAAAATCGGAGAGTTACTAGTGTAATAGAAGAAAGCATTAAACACAAAGGCTACGCAGTTGACATGACAAAACTTAATAATTGCATTAGTTACATTTGCAAAAAAAGTTTATGCTTTTTTCCTTTAAAATCGTTTTAAGAATTCAATTGTTAAGCATCAATCTAATTGGTTGAACACTATTCAAACAATTATAATTGAGCCACCTCAACAAAGGATTGCAAGTGCTGAACGTGGACGATCCAAATTTGATTTTGCTTAGTCCTCAAAAAGGAAAAAGGAAAGTGATCATACTCGGAAGATGTCTCGCATATTGACAAATACAGACTTAATTAATACACTTTTTTTGCGTTCAGACCCTTTCATAACTATTCATAAGAAAACTATCAGAAAGAGACAAATCTAATTTTTTTCCCAGCACATTTGATTTATTAGAAGATATTTGTTAATATTTCACTCCAAATTTCACTCCAATTAGCATTCAATTAAATTGTATTTTTAATGATTTATTTATATTCATATCATAAAAGGAACTTTAGAACCTCAATTCATTATATTTTGAAAAGCTTTAGGAGGAGTTACAATTTTATACTCTAAATAATTTAATATATATACAAATATATATACAAATTTAAATATAATACAAATAAATTGGTTGCCTAATAATGAAATTTTAACACTGTAATTCCACTGGTAAGTAAGAAAGAATTTTGACCACCGTTGCCATATATGTAATACTACTGCCATACTTACTAAGGTGCTATGAGAGCTACAGGATACAGTCGTCCGATGTATCCAATTTTTTGACTATATATTTTAAATATTTTTTTAGATTTTTGAAAAAAATTTCACATTTATATCTCAACGGAAAGTATTTATGGCTGCGGCTCCATACAAGCCCAACCACAGTGCAGTGGTGGCTAGTGTGATAGGTCATATATTACCCAGTGTGGATGTGGAGCCGCTTTTTGACTTTTGCAGCGAAATGGCTACCGAGATGCCATCGCCCAGCTGCAGTGGCATCGAGGATGAAGACGACGATGACGGAGTGTGCCGGGTGCGCTGCTGATGACGGCGTCCGGAGCTACAAAGCGACAGTCAATAATTTGAGCCTGCTGCCCCTTCATGATGCTGTTGAAAGCTCATCTTCCAACGGGGGGAGTATGTCAGGTCAAGCAGGAATGTTTGGCCGGCAATAATATATTGAATTTGTTTATATTTTCTTTTATCTATATGTCACCATATTCGCGTCGCCCACTTTCATCTGCTGTCATGCGTTATCGTTGTCTCGCTCTCTCGCAGTATCTCTCGGTTGCTTCGCAGCATCAAGCGCAGTCACATACATATGTTCTATATATAAACCAAATCATTTAAATAAATTGTAATCATACATAGAAATCTAAAGGACCTTGTTTTTTATTAAATTATTATGCAAATTATGCAGAGCATCGGAGAAAGTGAAAAAAGCGTCAATAGTTACCAATAATGTCGATTGGTACCAACGCAGATTGTTGTAGTTGGCGCAGTTAAGAGAGAACCTGATGACAGTTCCTCCGGTTGGGTAGTCGTAGCAAATTTACAAATGTGCAGGTATCTTGGGGTGAAAAGAACTTGAAGCTGAGCTGTTGGGTGCTTGCCCACAATGCGCATATTAAGGTTGTTCCGCTTCTTCCTCGGGACAGACGTGTTTGATGCAGTAGAGGCCTGTCCAGATATTTTTTTCCTTTATTCTAATAGTGCCTTTTTTCCCCGCACTGTTAGAATAAATAGGGTGGTGCCAAAACTTGAGATCCCTCTGAAGTAGCCATGAGTCCAAACGACCTTTCTAGAGCAACATCCAATTAATTAGAATTAAGTTTCTGGTAAAGGGATTCCAGATCCAGAACCTTGTGAAAAAGCTCGTCAATTTTCGAGTGTCTATCGTCAAACGGGAGGCGGCATGAACAGAATACTGGATCGTCCGAACTCAAATAAAGCTTGATTCATACTGATTTGACAATTGATCCTGCTGGTTAGTTAAGGGATCTTGCTGGTGGTCCTTCGTTTGGAAATACCCCTTTATATAATGAAATTTTGTATATATCGCTTTGCGATATCTGGGATATATGTGGAATTTATCCGCTTGGCGTATCTGGAATAATCAGCATAATCAAGATATAGTCTTGTAAGTAGAGCAACCCATTTTATATAACCGGACAGAAAATCCAAGGCAAGAATAAGTAGTCAAGCGTAGGCATGCCAAGGGTTCCGAGACACCCATGTCCCACACGTTGAGCAAGTGGGAGCAGGAATCTAAGGTTGTTGTTTTGCAGGATATGCGGCTCGACAGGAGTGAGGAGTGAGGAATGCTGTCATAGGGCGGGATATGAGGTCTCAGCCACAGAGAGGATAGCAGGGATCGGTTTTGCCTCTTAAAACTAGTCGGAGGATTTTCAGGAGATGATTGATCAGCAGTTGTCGGCAATAGTGGAGGTTGGAAGAGCAGAAATGAATGCCATGATATACACAGGGGCAACGGCAAGCTTTATATCGTAGAAATTAGAAGACTGCCAAAAAATCACCGGAGAACGCGAAGGGATAAGAAGACTGGTGAAGATGGTCAATGTGTACCACATGGAGACACGCACAAGAGTAGATCCCACATCAGGATTTATGCAGGAAGTACACTGCCTTCACAGTACCAGGAAAATGCCTGTTCCAGTGGATGTGATGCCGTTCGGGATGCACTTATCCTCGGCATCGTTCCAGAGACCCTAGATCAGGTCATAGGCCCGGATATGGCTTACTATGTTCGCGTACCTAGATGACATTATCGTAATTTGACGCACAAGGGAGGAGCATATGGAGAACATAAAGAGGCGATAAATGCGGAGAAGTGCCAATTCTTCAGGGAGGAGCAGCTGTGCCTGGGCCTTCAACTAACGAAGCTGGGGCTCAGCATAGATTCAGGAAAGGTTGCCGCGATAAAGGAGCTGCAATTCCCAACCAACGTAAAGGGAGTACGCCATTTCATAGGGATGGCGTCATGGTATCGGCGTCACGGGACAGCTTGATCTTCCCGCTATGATGCAGCCGCTTATTTCCCTTGCAACTCCGGGAGCAGAAACAGTACCCGTACAGTACGAGTATTTGCCGCGACAGAGAAAAACTCGTCCTTATCCTAATGATTCAAAACAATTCCCTAGAGTTAACCCCCGTAGCATTTACTCAACTTGGTAACCCATCGCCCGGACCCCCGGAACGGACTTATGGTGGCACCGCGGTGGCACCGACCGTAGCACCAAAACCTTTACAACTGATCCCACCTGTGATCCCCATAGCTAGCCCCTGATACCTCTGAGATTCAAATCTCGGCTTATATCAAAGCCAAAACTAAGCCCGTTTTTAGAGTAGAAGACATGATGAAATTTAAATACTCCTACTCGAGACGCATGTCATCCTTTACGATACGTGTGCCAGTGCCGATGTCTGCGATGCTATGTTCGCCTGGCTTCTGGCCAGAGGACATATTCGTACTAGAGCCGAGTACGGAAAAAAAATTCGAAGCCTGTTGGATTCAAGCTCCCAACATCTGTCCAATCTGAATCTTCAAAAAACTAATATCCTCTATTAATCTTACCTATCAGAATTGTAGGGGACTACCAAGTAAGCTCCCTAGACTCTATTCTAATCGTCTTTCTTTTTCATCCCATATTATAGTCTTTGCTGAAACCTGGTTAAAGCCGGAGATCCTTAGTTCCGAAGTTTTTCCAAGAGGGAACACCACTTTTAGACGTGACCGACCTCTGCGTAGAGGAGGAGTCTTATTCTCTATTGACTCCAATTTCGCTTCTGAGGAGTCACTATAGTTTTATGATTTCGAGTTCATCTGCGTCAGTTCATCTAAAGTCATATTGTCCATTTCCATTTGAAAATAATTTATTATTGGATCTTCAAAAGGTTTAAAACCAGTCTCTTTACCAGGCCCCGATGGATTATCAGGCTGTGTGCTCTTCAAAAAGGTTTCAACTTATCTTTGGAATCTTCTATTTTTCCCCTTTAATGGAAGAATCTTTCATAATGCTTCAGCATTAAAAAGGAAAAATTGGATTCTGCCAATTCCAGAGGCATCTTCAAATTGTCAGCGATTCCAAAGTTATCCGAAAAATTAATAACTCATCATTTGCAACACCAAAGTGGTCCAAAGCTTGCTCTTCAATCATTTCTCCATATCAGAATTGTTTCATTAAGCGCCGCTCTACCACTACCACTAATTTATTGGAGTTGACATTATAGAAGTCATATTTCATAGATGGCTTCCGAAAGAAACTTCAAACTTATGTTATTTGACTAACTGTACCGATGACTTTAGTAAAGCGTTTGATTTAGTTAATCAAACTCACTCCTGTTGACAGTCTTATTTAAAAATTATCATTCCCGCTTAGTCCGTGCTACATCTGGAGTCCCTGGAGGAAGCCATCTTAGCACGTTACTGTTTACTCTTTTTATTAATGACTTTATTAATCCTTAACGAACTCGCGGTTACTAGAGAGACGATAACGCGCAAACGATGTTAGGCTTGTCTGCAATATAAATTCTCGTCTGCCCAAAACAGACTTCAATCCGATCTCAATAATTTTCAAAAAGGTGTTTAGCTTATTTCTTAATATTTAATGGATCAAAATGCAAACTTATGTATTTTTCTATTACAGGTCCTCACCAGGCACCAGGCTAGGTTAATGATCTTGGGTTCCGTTTAGACATAAAACTCAAATTGTCTGGCCATATTTCTTCAATGGTTAATAAAGCTAAAGGTGTTTTTAATTAAATTCAAAAGAATTCAAAAGAAAAAGGGGGAACAGGCAAGCTAGAACGGCGGCGTCGGACACGCAAAGAGTTGAGTGAAAGACTCCCCGTGGGTAAGTCTGACATTCAAGCGGGAAAGTTTCCTTGGAGGAATTAGGAGTATAGGATGAAGGACCCCCCGTGGGTAAGTCCGACAGTCTCAAGTGGGTTTTAGAGCGAGTGCGAAGGATCTGCGATCAGTAGCTTAAGGACTCCCTGTGGGTAATTCCGGCGGCGGTACGCGAATCAGCCAAGTACTAGAAGTCAGGAGCAAGTGGGAAAAGGATCCAGGATCCGCGGCGGAACTAAAGCCCAAGGGGTAAAACGAGTCAGGTTAGGTTATTCCCGGACACGACAGGTATCCTGGCGATAGCGACGGATCGGCCTGGCGTACGCCTTGTCGGTTCCTGACCAGTAAGACCAGGTGTGATTGTAAAGCAAGGAATAGCCAGCTCGGGAACTCAAGCCCAACAATGAAACCAAACAGGGACACCCCGGGAAAGTCAGTAGAATCCTGATCCAGGCGCTGGAGCGTATGCACAGCGTATCACCTGGAGTTAAAGGAGACGCGACGCCAAAACCTCTGGCCTGCCATAGATCCTGCGGGGCGTATGCACGCAGGTGTTTGGAGGCGAGTGACGAACGCATGATCTGTTATGTCGTTTTGGCAAAATTAGACGCTGTATTATGCCGAAGCTATATTTATGCCGTAAGTGCCTTGGATTTGGTCACCTATCTCGGCATTGCAATGCTTCAAGCTGCCGTGCGTGTGGACGCAAGCATCATAGTCTGCTGTATTTTGGTGGCAGCGCGCCAGGTGGTATTCAAGGCCGACACCCCTCTCCCGAGATTTCCGTATCCAACGACTCTGTTTCTCGTTCTGCGGCCGATGCCGTCACTTCTTTCCGCTCTGCAGTGGATTCTGGCTCGCAGTCTCCTAGTCACTTCAAGATTGGCGAACCAGCTTCAGCTGCGGGAGATAAGTGACGTATCCGGTAAACTATCTCATCAGCTCTAACTGCGCGCTCAGTAATCGGCCTTTATAAAGGAGTATCTTACCTAGGTCATTTGTCCCAGGTTCCGCCGGAGTGGCATCAAGCTTGCAAATTTTTTTTGCCACATCACTGTATGCTGAAGAAGGACAGCACCGCGATGGAACTTTGGGGCGTGTTTGATGGGTCCGCTGTTATCACCTGAGGTTATTCTTTAAATGACATCTGAATGGCTGGTCCTGTCATCTATTTGCAAAAGGTACCGCTGTGTGAAGATGGCTCCGTCCGTTAGCTACTTCACGTGGCTGGATTCCCCTCTGTATGAGCTGCAAACATATACATTGGGCACTGTTACATATGGAACAAAGCTGGCTTCCTATCTATCTGTTCGAGCGAAGCACCAATTGGCTAAGAACGAAGTCGAAGACTTTCCATTGGGATCCGAAATCTTGATTCGATAATTTTACGTTGACGATCTTTTTTCTGGCGGCACTACCAAGAAGTATATTGTTGCCATTTTAGGGTAAATTTTAGCGTTTCTGTCAAAGGCAAATTTCAGCTGCGGAAGTGGTGCTCCAATATCCCTAGCGTATTGGCTGACGTGCCTGAAGAGGATCGGGAGTCTTATTTAACTTTTGATGACGGCAGAAACTTCACGAAGACGTTGGGACTGGCTTGGGATCCTTCCACTGATCAGATACTGTTTTATTTTTCTGCTCTTTAGTCCACGTCGAAGCCTATCCGACGTTCGGTGTTATCTTCAATAGCGGGGTTGTACGATCCGCTTGGCCAAGTTGGTCCAGTCGTTACTAAGGCGAAAATATTCTTGCATAAGTTGTGCCGGGAACAGCTTTCTTGGAATAGGTTTTCTACACGGAGTAGTAGGATATCTGCCAGAGCTTCCATCACATCCAACGCGCAGGATTCAGTATCTCTCGTATATATTAATGGCTTCTGTGACGCCAGCATTGAAGCCTACGCTCTTCGCCAAGGGCTGAGAGCGAGTTTCGAGTATTGCCTCACGAGATGTTAGAGCTGGCTGAAGCTGAGTTGTTCGCGAGAATGATGGTAGAGGTCAGTCTAGGCGCTTACAAAGGGAGTTATTTTTGTTGGTGCGATTCGTCAGTTGATTTATCCTGGATTCGAGATGAGCCAGCCAAGTTTATCGTTTTCGTCGCCAAACGCGTGTTAACCATCTAAATTCAGACTCATTTCATGGAGTGGCATTATGTGCATACGTCGCAAAATCCAGCCGATATCTTATCTCGTTATCTCGCCGCCCTATCTTATAAAGGTACAGGAGGACAGGCCTGTGAAGATAGTAGTGGAGAAGCCAGCTGAAGCCCCCATGAAATGTTACATCATCGTATTCATCTGTTTCGCGACGAAGGCCTTCCGTATCGAATAGCGAATTAAAGCAGAAATTAAGGAATTTCTTAGCGACAAGCATCAGAGAGCCTTCCAGAGTCCATTGAGTCCATCCCTCCCAGTTCTCCCTATCTTGGCGGCTTGTGGGAAGCTGCTGATAAGACAGCCAAGTATAATTTTTACCGGGTCGTATGCTTAGCTGAACTAAAGGCCGACTAGTTGTACACACTTGTGTACAATATTGCTGCAGTGATTAATTCGAGTCCGCTAGTCTTTCTCTCTGAAAACCCCGCTGATCTGGATGTCCTGACTCCAAATCATTTTCTGCACGGAGAGCCTTCTGCACGGTGGTTAGATCTGACGGAGTATATCAGGTGGCGCTGATAAGGATAGCGGCCAAAGCTACATGGCGGGTCACTAAATTGTGCTTGCTGTCCCTTCAGGGTGCTGTTGAAAGCTCATCTTCCAACGGAGGGAGCATGTCTTTTCAAGCAGCCGTCGCAAGTCTCGCTGGCGTGAATTTATTGAAATAGATATCCGTGACGTCCCTCGGTTCTACCGCCGTTGTTGCGTCTTTCCGTCCACCCTCGTTCGCTCTTTATATCTCATTTCGCGTCGCCCGTTCTCGTGCATTCGATCGGCCACCTGCAAGTGCTTGTCTCGCTCTCTCGCGGTCGCTCCGCAGCGTCAAGAGTTGTGCGCGCCTCCGCGTTTAACTTTACTTCTTCGGTCGGTCTTTAACCCTTCAAGCCTAGAACAAATTTTCAATCAACAAAATCCTCAACAGTATTTTGATTTGGGGTTCAATGTAACCCTAAAGCCGCAGCCGCTTAAATCAATACAAAATATACAAGTAAAAGTGAAGCTCAGAACAATGCATCAAAGGCGAGGCGGGGGGAATGCACACGAATAAAAAATGAGTTAGTGTGCGCCAGCTCTTCAAAATGCTCTCAAAAGCGCATGCGCTACAAGTACTAGCAAAGCGCATGCGAACGTGGCAGAAACAAACAAAATAGAAACTGCTGATGAACCCGCCATGCTCCTCTGTTTCAGAGAGAGTTCAGAGTTAGCTAATTTCCAACAGTTTTGACTACTTGACCCAACATCCTCCCCCCGCTGAAGGCTAAATAGGCAAAACAATTGCGGAACCAACTGCCCGATATAGGGGTGTTTCGCCGTCTAAACTGCTGCTTTCCACAGACCGCCAAAATGGGGAGAGCGCACAGTGGGGGAAACGACTGGATTTGTGGCGATTTATTGATAACTTCGATAAAAATGATTCTATTTATATACGGATAATTTTTTCGAGGTACATATAACTTAAATTAAAATCAGCATAGAAATTATTTTTTGGTTTAGGTAAAAAAGCAAATTTTGTTATATCTATTTTTTTTTACAGCCATGTTAGCTCATTCACGATCTCTATAAATATTTTTATACCCTTGCAGAGGGTATTATAATTTTGGTCAAAAGTGTGCAACGCAGTGAAGGAGACATCTCCGACCCTATAAAGTATATATATTCTTGATCAGAATCACCTCCTGAGTCGATATAAGCATGTCCGTTTGTCCGTCTGTCTGTCTGTCCGTCTGTCTGACTGTCCGTCTGTCTGTCGGTTTCTACGCAAACTAGTCTCTCAGTTTTAAAGTTATCGAGTTGAAACTTTGCACACATCCTTCTTTTTCTTGCAGGTAGTACATAAGTTGGAACGGCCGGGATCGGTCGACTATATCCTATAGCTGCCATATAACTGATTGATCGGAAATGCCATAACTTCGTTGTTTTTCAAGTTAGAAGGATGGGGCTTTCTATGGATTCTAATTTGGGTAAAGGATGGGATAGAAGGATGGGTTTTTCAATGGATGCCTCTTTGGGCAAAATAATTCGAAATGCTAAATTTCATAAGGATCGGCTGACTATATACGATCCGTTATATATCTAATAATATAAGATGCGTGGCGCCATTTAGCGGACTGCGACTCAACTGCAAGGGTATATAAACTTCGGCTCCACCCGAAGTTAGCTTTAATTTCTTGTTATCAATGATATTACCGTAGTCACAGCCAAAAGTTTTTATTCGAAACATCTTTTTTCCTTATACCATATTGAAACAAGAAAGCAAAGCTAACTTCGGGCGGAGCCGAAGTTGATATACCCTTGCAGTTAAGGTTGTGCCATTTCAGATTATTTTTTCAAAAATGGAATCTGTACCAAGTCCCATCCTTCTAACTTAAAAAACTACAAAGTTATGCCAATTCCGATCGTTTTATGACAGATCGGGCGATCCTTATAAAACTATGAACATACGATATTTTGGCCAAATATAACATGTGTGGAAAGTCCCAGCCCTCTAACTTAAAAAACACCAAAGTTATTGCATTTCCGATCAATCAGTTATGTGGCAGCTATAGGATATAGTCGACCAATCCCGGCCGTTCCGACTTATGTACTACCTGCAAGGAATAGAAGGATGTGTGCAAAGTTTCAACTCGATAGCTTTAAAACTGAGAGACTAGTTTGCGTAGAAACCGACGTGGATAGAATCTCTCCAGAGGATGCACTGCAGCAAACTATGATCTGGAAAGACCCTTTCGCGGCGGCTTTGATTGAGGGAATAACCAGAGGATGTAATAGCCGAACACAACTCTTAGCTAAGTAGTGGAGCTGTCTTCCTTCAGGACGCGGTGGGAAAGAACTCCCGAAGAGTTGCAACGGATCCCGGCTACCAGCTGCAGGATTTCGTTAATGTGAGCCTGGAAGATTAATCGCCGGTTACTGAAATGGTTAGGCAAAAGATCAAGGGCAACATCATAGTTAGCGTCAGAAATCTCCACCGCTCTCACAATATCCAGGACCGACTCCCGCAGGCATGAAATAAGCCATCTGAGCTTCTCCATCTTGGTCAAGTGCGGATGACTGTCCGCCGCCTCTAAATGTTGGCAGATCCAGTAGCTTCAGCAACAGACTCCTTTATGCAATTAAAATAAAACTTTGTGACAACATAAATAACGGCGTTTTAGTGGCACTTTTAATGCTGATCACCGATATAATTAATATAATATATAATTATTATAATAATTAACCGATATGAAATCATGTCGGGGTTACCAAAATGTTACGTTATTAATATTTATACGATAATAATATTTAATAGTGGTCAAACAAGTTTACGAGGTTAAGTTCAATATCAATATTTTGTTTTGGGGTTCAATCTAACCCTAAAACCGCAGCCGCTCAAATCAATGCCAAAAATACAAGTATTATTTATTATTATTTACAGTTAAGCGGAAATTATAAATTGAGGGTTAACTTATAGATTCAAGCTATAGCAACTAGGGCCTTAAGCTTGATAGGGAATACATTTATTATCTTTATGTATGTATATGGTATACCGTTGTAGGTTTTTTTGTATGGGTATTTATGTACAGGGGGTTGAATTTATATAATGTTACCAAGGTATTGCTTTTTTACAGGGGAATTTTTTTTTTTTTTTTGTGGTATAACATAGAATATATAATTATATATTAAATTGAATGGTAAAGCTTTGTGGCTTTGAGAAAGTCTATTGTTTTGTGTAAGTTTTTGTAGGATGTGATTTTCTCTAAAGTTGTTTCAAGGTGTTTGGAATGGAAAGGGTTATGTTACAATTGGGACAGAGTGTAGGGGCGGATTTATGGAGGATATAGTTGTGGGTTAAATTGGTGTGTCCGAGTCTGATTCTGCTAAATTTCTTGAAGTCTGTACGTGAGGTGTGATTGATTGTTTCAGGCAAGACAGAAGGTCTTATGTGTCTAATTGTTTTGTAGTACGTTGATGTTTTTCTTAAAACATCGCGCCAAAAATTTAAAATCGTATATTTTTCAAAATGGTTTCGTTCATCCGCACAAGAAACTAATATTTTAAATAAATCCATTCAATTTTTTTATTTTCGATAACAATGTAAGGCCAGACTTTACGCACCGCAAGAGACCAATTTTTGGAAGCGACTCCGGACGACTGCCCGTCACGGGATAAATTATAATTATTTCTTAAAAATAAAAATTCCTAGATACTCTCCAAATATAGCCATTAATCGTGTAAAAAAATTAAATTGATATTGTTGAGCTATCAGAATTTTGATAGCGACCGAATTAATACACAATCCACAAATTCGATTTCAATATTTTTATTGGGTCAATTTAACCCCGAAAAAAATTCCGCTGCCGGTCCAAAACAAAGCCGAATTACAAGTCATAAAAACCTAAGAGCTTGCGCAGAAGCTCAACCAAAGCTCCCCAAAGCGCATACGCTACAAATAACAATAAAGCGCATGCGAAACTGGGAGACAAAACAGAGACGAAAACATGCTGATAACAACAGCTGCAGCTTAGCATTTTAGGATTATTTTAAATGCACCTTTTGGTGGCTGCTTGGCCCAACATCCTCCCCCCATTGAAGGGTGGGCCTTCAATAACACTGTTGGAAGGGGCAGCAGTCACATCATTCCAGTGGGTATTCCTTGGGTTGTCTTTCCTAGCATAGAGCGACGACACATCCCGTGATAGTTCACCGCGTCCAGAAATCACCCACCCAAATCGCGTATTCTGGGCAATGGGAAGCCCGTGACCTAATTGGATTTGACCAGCCGACAATAGGTCAAAGAATAAGCTGGCTCCAATCAACAGGTCCACTCGCTGCGTTTTGTAGAAGTTAGGGTCAGCTAGATCCAAATTGCCAGGAATCTTCCAGCGCGAAGCATCTATGTCCTGGCTAGGTTGATAGTCCGTTATATGTGAAGCTACAACAGCCTCAATTTCCACTGAGTACGTGCTAAGGCGGGACTTCAAGCACACATTAACGGATGCTCCATCCGTATCAAACCCAGCGCCGCCGAAACCGGCCACCGTAGTGGAGCATTTGGAACGGCCAAGCTGAAGTTCATTCGCCAGTCGCGACGAGATGAGGTGCACTTGTGAGCCGGAATCCAATAAAACTCGGCAAGGCAAGAAGGCTCCAGATCGACCACGAACGAGTACATTGGCTGTTGGCAGGAGCACTAGCTCAGCATTGCGATCCTGGTTCATAACAGGGTTGATTGAGCGGGATGGGTGCGCAACAGTAACGGCACCGATGGGACGGGAGACTCGTGTGGGTGAAATCTGCCCGCGAGGGTGCAACAAAATATGATGACGCTGATTGCACGTCGAGCAGCGGGAAGCTGAGCATCCGCGAGCGAGATGGCCATCGTCCAGACAAACAAAACAGCGAGCCAGACGCCGCACTTCGTCGTACCGTTCCTCAATTGTCAAAGCACTAAATTTTGAACAAGAAGGAAGCTCGTGCTCCGAAATGCCACACAGGGCGCATAGAGCAGGACGGGCGTTAATAACCATGCACGAAGATCGGTTATTCCAAGATCTACCTCGGCCCACTTGGTTAGCTGGGGGAGACGCCGCCAAAGAAAACTCGACGCATTCAAGAGTCCGGCACCTTTGCTCCAAGAATCGTGCCATGGACTCCCAAGACGGATGCTGTCGTTGCTTCCGGCGAGAGTGTCTTCCCACTTGGCCTTTGTGGCAGGATCCAACTTCTGCAGGATAATCTGGATAAGCAAGCATCCTTGGATCTCGGCAGCTGATCCGGAACTCAGAAGAGCCCGCATATGCCCATTGAACCGATCCGATAGCTCCCGCAAAGTAGTAACAGATCCTGGCTCGACCACACGAAGCTGCAGGATCTCATTAATGTGAGACTGAAATATTAAACGCCGATTACTATAACGATTGCGCAATAGGTCAAGGGCCACATCGTAGTTCGCGTCATTAATTTCCAGAGCTCTCACCGTATCCAAGGTGAGAGCCACCGAAGCTTTTCCATTTTCGTTAGGTGAGGATGGCTGTCGATCGTGGTCTTAAAAAGGGCTCAGAAATCCGGCCACTCGGCATAGCCGCCGCTGAATGTTGGCATCGGCAACGGTGGCAAGGAGGGGGCTTGCTTGTATGGCATTGGCGATACACTGGCACCGCCGAGAAGTGTGGAGTGGGCAGCGATTCTAATGGAGCGCTTGGCAACCTCCAACTGAATTTCCACTTCCACATCAGTCGCCAGCTGCGAGAATCTCCAATACAGATCACTCCCGATCTCGCTAAAATTAAGCTCCTCCAACTCTTCTTGAAGCGCGGTGAACCGCTCACGCAATCGCTTCTTCACCGACTCCAGCGCCAAAATGGAAGAATCCTCAGTCCGCGCCGCAGCCTTCACCTTGTGATGCAGCGCCTCCATTTCTTGGCAGGCCACCTCTGCTCTTCTCCGCAGCATCCTTTCCCGGTTTGCGGCAGCAGCTCCAATAATCTCAGCTCCAGACTCCATTCTTCAATTAAAATGCAACTTGTAGCAACAACAACAAGGGCGTTTTCTTGGCACTTTTAATGCTGATAACAATAATAAACCGGGATGAAATCACGTCGGGGTCACCAATGTTGAGCTATCAGAATTTAGCGACCGAATTAATACACAATCCACAAATTCGATTTCAATATTTTTATTGGGTCAATTTAACCCCAAAACAAATTCCGCTGCCGGTCCAAAACAAAGCCGAATTACAAGTCATAAAAACCTAAGAGCTTGCGCAGAAGCTCAACCAAAGCTCCCCAAAGCGCATACGCTACAAATAACAATAAAGCGCATGCGAAACTGGGAGACAAAACAGAGACGAAAACATGCTGATAACAACAGCTGCAGCTTAGCATTTTAGGATTATTTTAAATGCACCTTTTGGTGGCTGCTTGGCCCAACAGATATATTTTTTGGTGTATGCACACATGAGTTCTTATTACACAACATATATAGTGAGCGGCAACACTTTGTACATAACAAAGTACTCAGCAACAGCGTGCCAAATGCCCAAAACACATTTCAAGTGCATACGTAATATGATATGCAATTGCACGGTGCATTCACCGTCTAGAACCGAGTCAGCATGGTTCCCACGCTGACCACGCATAACTCTCTGCC
Source organism: Drosophila pandora (assembly GCA_021223865.1). NCBI lineage: Eukaryota > Metazoa > Arthropoda > Insecta > Diptera > Drosophilidae > Drosophila > Drosophila pandora. The sequence goes on along the minus strand of JAJJHT010020053.1, from coordinate 342,110 downwards.
CGTTTCTACATACTGTAACTTGTCTTATATCTTATCTTAATATATATAAATCTCGTGTCACAATGTTTGTCTTCAATGGACTCCTAAACCACTTGTTGTGCTATTAATCGTTTTTAATAGCAGCCGAATAAATACACGCGTTTCAAATCAGGACTCAATATATTTTATTGAGGGTTCAATTTAACCAAAAATCTATGCGGCTCCAATCAACGCCAAATCACAACAAACCCAAAACCNTGTTGAGCTATCAGAATTTTGATAGCGACCGAATTAATACACAATCCACAAATTCGATTTCAATATTTTTATTGGGTCAATTTAACCCCAAAACAAATTCCGCTGCCGGTCCAAAACAAAGCCGAATTACAAGTCATAAAAACCTAAGAGCTAAGACCTTTTGGTGGCTGCTTGGCCCAACATCCTCCCCCCATTGAAGGGTGGGCCTTCAATAACACTGTTGGAAGGGGCAGCAGTCACATCATTCCAGTGGGTATTCCTTGGGTTGTCTTTCCTAGCATAGAGCGACGACACATCCCGTGATAGTTCACCGCGTCCAGAAATCACCCAGCCAAATCGCGTATTCTGGGCAATGGGAAGCCCGTGACCTAATTGGATTTGACCAGCCGACAATAGGTCAAAGAATAAGCTGGCTCCAATCAACAGGTCCACTCGCTGCGTTTTGTAGAAGTTAGGGTCAGCTAGATCCAAATTGCCAGGAATCTTCCAGTGCGAAGCTTCTATGTCCTGGCTAGGTTGATAGTCCGTTATATGTGAAGCTACAACAGCCTCAATTTCCACTGAGTACGTGCTAAGGCGGGACTTCAAGCACACATTAACGGATGCTCCATCCGTATCAAAACCAGCGCCGCCGAAACCGGCCACCGTAGTGGAGCATTTGGAATGGCCAAGCTGAAGTTCATTCGCCAGCCGCGACGAGATGAGGTGCACTTGTGAGCCGGAATCCAATAAAACTCGGCAAGGCAAGAAGGCTCCAGATCGACCACGAACGAGTACATTGGCTGTTGGCAGGAGCACTAGCTCAGCATTGCGATCCTGGTTCATAACAGGGTTGATTGAGCGGGATGGGTGCGCAACAGTAACGGCACCGATGGGACGGGAGACTCGTGTGGGTGAAATCTGCCCGCGAGGGTGCAACAAAATATGGTGACGGTGATTGCACTTCGAGCAGCGGGAAGCTGAGCATCCGCGAGCGAGATGGCCATCCTCCAGACAAACAAAACAGCGAGCTAGACGCCGCACTTCGTCGTACCGTTCTTCAATTGTCAAAGCACTAAATTTTGAACAAGAAGGAAGCTCGTGCACCGAAAGGCCACACAGGGCGCATAGAGCAGGACGGGCGTTAATAACCATGCACGAAGATCGGTTATTCCAAGATCTACCTCGGCCCACTTGGTTAGCTGGGGGAGACGCCGTCAAAGAAAACTCGACGCATTCAAGAGTCCGGCACCTTTGCTCCAAGAATCGTGCCATGGACTCCCAAGACGGAATGCTGTCGTTGCTTCCGGCGAGAGTGTCTTCCCACTTGGCCTTTGTGGCAGGATCCAACTTCTGCAGGATAATCTGGATAAGCAAGCATCCTTGGATCTCGGCAGCTGATCCGGAACTCAGAAGAGCCCGCATATGCCCATTGAACCGATCCGATAGCTCCCGCAAAGTAGTAACAGATCCTGGCTCGACCACACGAAGCTGCAGGATCTCATTAATGTGAGACTGAAATATTAAACGCCGATTACTAAAACGATTGCGCAATAGGTCAAGGGCCACATTGTAGTTCGCGTCATTAATTTCCAGAGCTCTCACCGTATCCAAGGCTGACTCGCGCAGGCATGAAATGAGCCACCGGAGCTTTTCCATTTTCGTTAGGTGAGGATGGCTGTCGATCGTGGTCTTAAAAAGGGCGCAGAAATCCGGCCACTCGGCATAGCCGCCGCTGAATGTTGGCATCGGCAACGGTGGCAAGGAGGGGGCTTGCTTGTATGGCATTGGCGATACGCTGGCACCGTCGAGAAGTGTGGAGTGGGCAGCGATTCTAGTGGAGCGCTTGGCAACCTCCACCTGAATTTCCACTTCCACATCAGTCGCCAGCTGCGAGAATTTCCAATACAGATCACTCCCGATCTCGCTAAAATTAAGCTCCTCCAACTCTTCTTGAAGCGCGGTGAACCGCTCACGCAAACGCTTCTCCACGGACTCCAGCGCCATAATGGAAGAATCCTCAGTCCGCGCCGCAGCCTTCACCATATGATGCAGCGCCTCCATTTCTTGGCAGGCCACCTCTGCTCTTTTCCGCAGCATCCTTTCCCGGTTTGCGGCAGCAGCTCCAATAATCTCAGCTCCAGACTCCATTCTTCAATTAAAATGCAACTTGTAGCAACAACAACAAGGGCGTTTTCTTGGCACTTTTAATGCTGATAACAATAATAAACCGGGATGAAATCACGTCGGGGTCACCAATGTTGTGCTATTAATCGTTTTTAATAGCAGCCGAATAAATACACGCGTTTCAAATCAGGACTCAATATATTTTATTGAGGGTTCAATTTAACCAAAAATCTATGCGGCTCCAATCAACGCCAAATCACAACAAACCCAAAACCAAGAGCTTGCGCAGAAGCTCAACCAAAGCTCCCCAAAGCGCATACGCTACAAATAACAATAAAGCGCATGCGAAACTGGGAGACAAAACAGAGACGAAAACATGCTGATAACAACAGCTGCAGCTTAGCATTTTAGGATTATTTTAAATGCACCTTTTGGTGGCTGCTTGGCCCAACACCACTTAACCAATTATAATGAAATTCGCACACCATGTGCAGTTCTATCCAACTTGAGAGATAGAATAGTTTAAATCTCAAATTATTGTCGCAATTTTAATTTATTGCTAATTATTTCTCTGTTATTATTGACTGGGTTGAGTAAGTAATCAATAGATGGCGCTGCTATGGTAAATCTACGAACGTGTCATATAATATAAACTAAATTTTAACAGCATAATTACCACGTGTTGTTGACGCTATAAAATGTATTAAATTTATTTTTTAGTGAACGAAATACAGTATAATTCAATTATTTCCACTTTTTAAATTTTTTGGTGTTAGCATAGCCGGCCACGTGTTACTAGACTAAAGTGAAAATTGAATTCATATTATAACTAGATATTGGGATCGGTAAAATAGAACTGCAACCAAATACGCAATGAATTAAACTGCCAGACAATTTTCGCACTTTCGTTCAGGATAAAAATGAATTGATTCAGAGTATTTTCCCGGATATACAGAATAATTATTTGAATAATGAATGGCTTAGTCAAAGGGGCGATTTTGGCAGCCAAAAACGTTGATGTTGACGAAATTAACTTTCAGATACAACAGTTGTTACCGATCTGATGCCTTTTAAATCAATCGATACTGTTGTTGATAAAAATGAAAATGTAAATTTTCCGATTGAATTTTTAAATTCATTAGATATCCCTGGAATGCCAACACATAATCTTTGACTAAAGATTGGTTCCCCTATTATTCTCCTGCGTAATTTGAATCCACCTCAATCATGTAACGGTACGCGTTTGGTCATCAAAAAGATCACCGGAAACATTCTTGAAGCAACGATTTTGGTTGTTTAAAGTTTAAAGGAAAAGTGGTCCTGCTGCCACGTATTCCGATGATACCATCAGATTCTACCATACTATTCAAAAGGCTACAGTTTCCAATTCGTTTAGCTTTCGCTATGTCTATAAATAAATCGCAAGGTCAAAATATGTCCAGTTGTGGTTTAGATTTGTAAAATCCATGTTTTTCTCATGGGCAACTATATGTTGCGTGTTCACGTGTTGGGAATCCGTCGAATCTGTTTGTGTTAGGTAAAGACAGGTTAACCAAAAATATTGTGCACCGATTGGTGTTAAATTAAATTGAAAGTATTTATAGTTCAAAAAAATTGATATTAATGTTTAAAAGTTTAAGACTGTTTACCTTGCCTACCTCATTCATGAGTTTATGCGTCTCATATTATTTACTATATTATACTGTAATAATATTTATTTGTTATAAATTTAAACGAAAATAATAAATCTGATAAATAATATCAATTGTAAGAACATTTTATTTAATTGTGTTCAACGTACTTCCTTTTCGAATCTCATTCCAGTGAATTTGTGTACCAACATCAACATTTTCGTCTTTGTTCGTAAATAATTTCATTGTACTAAAGGGTTATAGAGTAGAAAGTCAAATAAGGAGATCACTATATTTTTTTAAAAATACCATATGTGTGAAGAAGTCACAGTAACGCGTGTCCGGGTCAGCTATATAAAATATATAAAACGGTTGCTCTGCCGCTGCGCCGACAGCTAGCAAGCCTTAGCGTAAGAAAACCATATTAGTAGTATGGATATAGGCAACAGTGTTGCCAGTTTAGCAATTTTATGGCTAGTTCTAGCCATTTTGAAAGGCCATTTGAAAAATTAAGAAATTGCTCCTAGCTATAAATCTAGCTACTTTAAAATAAACTTCAGCTATTTTCGGCAATTTTCTGGAACCCGTGATTTAGGTCTGTGAAAATTACCAGTTACAGCGAAAATACTCTAAGTGACTTGAGTGAAAATACTTATCGAACAGTGATTTCTACTTTTGACCATCACTGCTTTGTGTGTTTCATCTCTAGTTTGTGGTGTACATTAAGTGAAAAAAAGTGATGCAAAAATGCCTAAAGTGCTTTACACGCAAAAGTTTAGGTAGTTCCATTTACTTAAGTTTTTTAAGCAGCATTATTAATATTCCTCTTTATAGATACGGCCTGCGCACAAATGGAAAATGCTGCCACGATTATGAAGTGCCAACGAAATTTTTAAAAATGATGGCCGAAAATGAAAAATATAACAATGAAAAAGTGAAGATGTAGATTTAATAAAATCATTATTGGACATTTAAATTAAAATTCAATTTTTTGGGTTTTTTGGGGTAATTTGGTTATTATTTGAGGTAACAAAATGTTAGCCATTTTTTTCAGCCATTTTTACAAACAAATTTGCTATTTTCAGCTAGTATTTTTCGTAAATCTGGCATTATTTTTTGTTCAAGACCTGGCAACACTGATAGGCAAACGGCGTATTCAGCTGATTTACTAGCGCTACCTATGTGTCAAATGTAAAAAAGTGGTGAATTTACAAGCGCCATCTACATGCCAAAAGTAAAATGTGGTGACATGTAAAAAGATCGGCTAGTCATGAAATTTGACAGGATTATGTAGAAAAAAATGATCTGTCAAAGAGTGTAAGCATTCGCAAATAAAAATACATGTAACTTGAAAGGAAAAACTACATAAAACTTGAAAGGATCATGCGAAAGTTTTTACCAAGTAGAAAGAGCTATATTGGTATATATCCGAGAGTGTATTTGGATTTAGAGTTTTGTTACATTAGTTCGCCTATGTATATCCATACTACTAAGTTTTCCCCACCCGATTTTACGCCGTTTGCCTAAGTCCCTACTAAGTCAATTGTTCACTTGCGCCACCTATGACACAAATTAGGTTTGTGAAAACATAAATGAAATTGATTAGGAAAATATATATTCACCCAATTCACCATGATCATTTGTTCACTTGGGCAACCTATGAGACAAATTAGGTGTGTGAAAAAATAAATTAAATTGATTAAGAAAAATATATCCAACCAAATCACTATGATCATTTGTGCAACATAAGGAAAAAATAATTATGAAAACTAAAGAATATGTTATTGCATATCATTTTAAATGATTTTTCAATCCAAGACCATTGAAATATTTAAAAATTATTTTTGGAGTTATACGAAGAAATTTAATTTCTAATATAAAATTGTACAAGTGTTGAAACAAGTATCAAAAGGAAAACATTATCATAAGAAAGTGAAATTCCGTTAAACCTGAAGGGTCAACAAAAAACCTCGGAACAACGATCGACCTGATGCGGCCCTTTTTTATCAGTTACACTCAGGTGGAAAATTAATGACAAGGCCTCAAGAAAGGACAGGAGATGGCTGCTGGCATGGGAATATATATAAATGTATATTTGTTTGGTTATGTGTATAGGATCGCACGCACACACAAACACACACACACACACGCGTGCAAGAAATACGCCGATCGCCTGTTTACTCCCTACTGGAGGCTCTAAGCACTATCTCGTGTTTCGAGTCTTTTGATTGGTTTTCCCAATTAATTGACTTGTGGAAATGGGGGGTGGTTTACAGGTGTTTCCATTCATGGCTTCAATACATTCAAACACAAGAACCTGTTCTCATTTTTTAAGGATGAATAGGTTTCTATGATTATTTTAGAGATACAATTTTTAGTCTAAATCTCGCTTTGCCGGTTAGAACATTTTATTCGGAAATTTTAAAAACAACCCCATTATCGTTAAAATGGAATCAAAAACTGTGTGCGATCAATGCAAGAAGATCATTACCGTTAATGAGTTTATAACTCATTATGATTCTTGCGAAGGCCCGCGAAATGCCTTCACAGTTCTAATGAATAATAATCCGAGATCCTCAAATTCTTTTGGTAACAAGTTTTATCGTTCGCGAACAACAGTTCCTGCGAATAATCCTGGAAAGGCTAAACAACTTTCAAGTAAAGCAACAGTGATGCGTGGGGACGGACTACAGGGAGCCACCAATCATTTAAAACGAAAGGCTGGAAAAGAGAATGGAGCTGTGAGTAATAGTGTTGAACGAAGTGATCTGGAGGAACAACCGTCAACATCAAAAAGAGCTAGAATCGTGTAACGAACGAAGAGTAAGGTGGCATCGCTGAAAGTATCGGACGAGAGGAAGGGGTTGCACGCGGTGTCCGGCCAGATCTCGCCGGCTAGTGGGAGGGTTCTGAAACACCCCCTTCTCTCCCCTCGATGCTGCCTCGGGAATCATAAATTAAATCGATAATGATGCGTGCGCGACCTCACGAATAGCGTGGGTCAAACCTGAGCTCCTCAGACCAGAGTATATTAGGATCCTTCGGCGATCCCTAAGAAGGTACATGGCATAGGATGGCGGCAGGGCGGTGGCGACTCAAACGAGGCGAAATATGTTTTCTCACTCCATTATAAACTTCATATTTATTCCTTAAAGAAAATCCTTAAACGTCTAAATAACATCCTTATCCTAACTTCCTAAGTATCCTAATACTTCAATATTATTCCTTCTTACTACGCTTAACAATATCTTATCGCCAAAGATTTACGAACTATAAGTGTATTCAATTTGGTAGAATTCGTGGACGCGCGCTCAAATTCATGACACTGGATTTCAATTGCTAAAAGAGCTCCACTACAAAGTCCGCGTACGGATGTGGGCCATGTTCGGTCTCACTCCTTTCTTATCTCTGTTCAATGCCCCGGGGTGGTTGACTGTCTAACTGGTAAAGCCTCTTGGGCCGGAGATCGGAACACGTGGAAAAGTACTGATCGGAGAATTCCGCATCACTTTAGCTGGCTCGGCATAGATTTAGGATCACTTAATACATCCGCGACGAGTCGTTGAAGCGCTTCCACTACTCGAGGCTGGAAAAGAAAATATACATGTCGGGAGGACTCTCTCCTATCCCGTTAGAAAATGCCAACACAAAACACTCAGCCAGCAGCAGTGCTCTAGCTTGAAATCTCCGGACACTATTTCCTCTCCTCCGCTCTCGACACCGTTAGGCCATCAGCCGGACGAGTCTCTCCGCTCCCTTGATCAACAGAGCGCCTCTTGAAAGCGCCGCAAGCGCCCTGTCCCTGCTTCCTATCCTATGGCTGAAGGCTAGTCCACGCCTGCTCCTCCGAATAACGGAACGCTCCTTGAAAGCGCAGCCAGCGCTCCGCTCCCGCTTCTGCTTCTACAGGATGGCGCCTACTTTCCGGCGACTCCTCCGATCGACGGGGTGCTGCTTAAAAGCGCCGCCAGCACTCCGTCCTTGGCTTCGCTACTCTAGGATGACGCCTACTGCACGGCGGCTCCTTTGATCGACGGGGTGCTGCTTAAAGCGCCGCCAGCACTCCGTCCTTCTTCACTACTCCAGGATGGCGCCTACTCCACGGCGACCCTTGTGAGGTTAGGGCCGAACCCTATCCGGATCTCCGGCGGAGCGCCCCTTAAAGCGTCGCAAACGCTCCGACTGCTTCAGCTCAGGTCGAGCTCACTGCCCCGCCTCGTGGGCGGCCTGACTGAGAGATTCTCGCCGCAACTGTGACCCGCTCTTCTCTTCTTCTTCTGGTCAAGCGTTGCTCGCACTACGCCTCGCTGCCACTAGGGGTCTAGCTCGCACGCTGGTACCCCTGACCTAGCTAAACGAAAACACCTACGTCAGGCTCGCACAACCATGACCTAGCCTTAAAACTCACCTAGCTTCTACGATCGCGCCCTGCCTTGACTGAGCAGCACGTACACCGCCAAATGGCCGCTTGTGGCCTTCTTTCTGTATGACTGCTGGTTCTGCACCAGCACGATGTTTTCTCAGCGGGTAAAACTACGCTGTAGTTGTTCGAAAATTTCCGGATGCTTCTCCTTGCTCGTACGAACTTGCTTGTTTCGTGGTTAAATTCTAAAAGAACGCCGCTCCCACGCGGTTTCCTAACCTTAGCTTTGAGCGCGTTACCAGATCGATCATTCCCTCCACGAAACGCTGAATAGGGTCCTATTACGCGATCGGGCTGCCAGAAAGGCTGAAACACCGCACCCCCCCGGGATGCCAACCCGGTCGACCTATCGCCGACGTTACAAAATGCCCCCTTCTCAAGAGCTAGAACAGGGTCTCAAACGATCCTGTTTAGCTAAACCACGGAGGCGAGAACTACTGCTTCAAGTCTTTGGCATGGTAGGTACCTATCGCTCGCCCTTGCATGTCCTCCAACTCGTAAGTAGCTCTTCCTGTTCTCCTCCGAACCCTAGCTTTAACGTACCTAGGCCCAAGCTTGGCATTGTATCCTACAGCGAAGTTACTCTGCTTGAAGTTCCTCCTGAAGATCTCTTGGCCCTCTCGATATGAAACCTCTCTAGAACGTATATTGTAAAGCCTTTCATTCTTCTCCGTCTGCCTCGCTAAGGCCTTCTGCGCTTGAGCGCGTGCCACCTCCAACGAGTCCTCCTTGGACAGCCTGATTTCTCTGTCCTCCATGATACCTAGCTCTCTCATGAGCTTGTACGTCCCTCCTGATCCTACAAACTGTTGCCCAAACACCAAGTAATATGGGGACTCACCCGTGCCGGAATGGATCGAGGTCCTCAGGAAATCCACATATATTCGCTGAAAGAATCTCTGTGTTTCCGCTGGCCTTCCCATCGCTGGCCTCATCACCTGATTAGGTACCTTGTTCATCTTACAGATCTCGCACTTGCCTACGTACTCCTTCACCTCATTGGCTAAGCCTGGCCAGTAGTACATTTGACGAACTCTTCCTAGCGTCTTACGGACACCTCCGTGCGCTGCTGTGGGACTGTCATGGGCCTCTCTTAATATCTCGGGAATCATTCCCTTTGGCACCCACAACTTCCATGCGAAATTCTCCGCTAGCTCTAAACCCCGGACTTGCTTCGTCCGTCGGAAGACCTTGCCATCCATGACCTTCAGATCTGGTACCGTCACGCCATTGGCTTCGACCGTCTCCCGAAGGGTCTTGTACTCCTCCGCCTCGAAATGTGGGGATTCATAATCCATTCCTACTTCCGCCACTACCTCCTCATCTGACGCTCCTTCATATGCCCTAGACAGCGCATCCGGAACCACGTGAAGTTTGCCCTTTCGATGCTCAATATGGAACTTGTAGGCCTGCAATTTCGCCGCCCATCGCCCCAACCGAGATCTCAAATCCGGCTGTGCCATGAGCCATCCTAGCGACGCGTGATCTGTGATGACCGTGAACTTATGCCCTTCTACGTAAGGTCTGAACCGTTTAATACAAATAATCGCGACCAGGCATTCCTGTTCCGTGACGGAGTAATTCCTTTGGGCCTTGCTCAACTTCTTTGAGACAAAAGCGATTGGATACTCGTCACCCTTGTCTCCTTCCGTCTTCTGAACCAGGACGCCACCAATCCCGTAACTGCTCGCATCGCAGTGAATGTAGAACGGCTTCGTAAAATCCGAGCTGTGCAGAACCGGAGCCTGACACATCGCTTTCTTAAGCTTTGTGAAAGCCTCTAGGCCAGCCTGCGACTTCGTAAAACGACACTTAGGCTCGTTAGCTTCCGGTGTCCAAGCCGTCGTATTATCAACGACTTGATCTGCCTTGAAGTTAGGAGCTGATTCCGGTCGCACTGTCCCCATCACAATCCATCCCAGCGCGGTATTTTTTAGTAGTGGTTGTCCTTCTCCCAAATATGTCTGTTGTGGCCTCATAAGCTGGGAGAAGATTTCGGCGCCCAACAACAGATCAATATTCTGGGGCTGCGTAAATTCAGGATCGGCTAAGCGCAACTGAGGTGAGATGTTTCTTGGCGCTTGAATAGGGTGGGATGGTTGATTGGGCATTATTTCCGGTAGCACAACGACGTTAATTTGATCTTCGAAGTCAGTGGTTAATGATGATAGGGTCACCACAGCCTTTTTTCGTGATCCGTCAATGGTGCTGCTATGTCTGCATAATTGCTAATGAATTTGCTGTACCATCCAGTCATGCCCAGAAAACTCCGTAACGCTATTAGCGTCCGCGGAACCGGGTAATTTACCATCGCCTCTATCTTCTCGGGGTCTGTCCTTATGACGCCTTCTCCGATCACATGGCCCAAATACTTAACCGAACGCATGCAAAAGTGGCTCTTCTCGATGTTCAGAGTCAGTCCTGCTTTCTGAATGTGCCCAGCGACCGTCGTCAGAACCGCCAGATGCTACTCAAAGGTGTCGGAGACGACCAGCAGGTCATCCAAGTATACGAACACCTCATTACGCAACGAGGCCGGAATCACTTTGTCCATGAGTCGAGTCATAGTCTGCGATGCATTCATTAGCCCGAAAGGCATAACTTTAAACTGGTACAATGGATTCCCTGGAATCGTAAACGCGGTCCTGTCGCGTGAAGCCGGATCCAGCGGGATTTGCCAGTACGCATCCTTCAGATCCAGACTAGAGATGAACATCGCTCTGGGAAGTCTACTCAGGATCGCATCAATCTGTGGAAGTGGATAAGCGTCGCCTCATCTGCCAATAGCGCCTTATCCTATTAGTATTCCTTGACCTATTCTTACTCTCTACCTTAGCTTTACTAAACTCTTCACTGAGCTCTCTTCCTACTTGTCCTTGTTCACACCTGACGGAACGCGCTGAGATGGACGATCCGGCGCATTCGCTCTTCCGTTTTTTAGACATTTCGGACACGATGGCTTGTAGACATTTGGTGCTCCGCACCCAAAACAGAAAACTTTCCGCTTGCCCGCGCAGTCGTGGTACCTGTGACCCTCTTTCCTGCAATTCAAGCAGATAAGAGCCACTGCCTCCACTTCACCCGCTTCATCACCCGAAAACTCTTGGGCCTCTCGCTTCCTACTTCCGCTACCGATTTGTTGTAACTTCTGTGTGAGCTTCTGTCTTCCCGTCTCTGGGTTTCCCCATACGGCTTCTTCCCCCATCCTGGCTTGGATGTGCCGCAGTCACGTCGCACCTCCTCTAAGAATCGTTCCCGGCGCCGACAAATCTCCCGTAAGTGGCTTATCGAACGTATCGACACATTCAACAGCTCGTGGCGGATCTCGGACCTGAGATTCCTCCTTACCATCTCCACTAGCGTGGCATCGCTTAATGGAATACTCAGACCATCCATCAACTGTTCTACCGCCTCTTAAAACGTGTCAAAATCTTCTCTGTCGCACTGCTTCCGATCTCTTATTGCTTCTCTTATGTCCTCATCCGACCTATCGTCCCTAAAGTGTTTCCTGAGAGCGNTACGGCTTCTTCCCCCATCCTGGCTTGGATGTGCCGCAGTCACGTCGCACCTCCTCTAAGAATCGTTCCCGGCGCCGACAAATCTCCCGTAAGTGGCTTATCGAACGTATCGACACATTCAACAGCTCGTGGCGGATCTCGGACCTGAGATTCCTCCTTACCATCTCCACTAGCGTGGCATCGCTTAATGGAATACTCAGACCATCCATCAACTGTTCTACCGCCTCATAAAACGTGTCAAAATCTTCTCTGTCGCGCTGCTTCCGATCTTATTGCTTCTCTTATGTCCTCATCCGACCTATCGTCCCTAAAGTGTTTCCTGAGCGCGTCGCATAAATCATTCCACCTCATTCCTCTATTCAACTTGTGAAAACGCCAGTAAAATTCTCCCGCTTTCCCATCAAATAAAAAACTCGCATTTCCGCATAGTGCTGAAAAGTTACTATCCAGCGTCTGGTGCGTCAAAGCTTCAACCCGATAGATGAAATTATCGATGGTCATGCCGTCGGGATGTCCGCTAAAACGAATCAACTATTCAGGATCTGTCCCACTTTCTCTGGTCTATACCCAAAGTTGTGATCAGCCTGTTGCCTCACGCCATTTCCTAAGTAGTCGCCATGATCCCGGGTCTCTCTTTCATCACCGTAGATCCCACTAGGCTGCTCGTAGCTTCCAGTTCCCTCTTCTCCTTCCCTCTCTGATTGCGCCCTTTGGTGGAACAGTCTGTCCATTTGCGCTGACAGTTGTTCCAGCAGCGTCGCCTGCATGGCGCTGATTGATTGGGACACAATCGAACTCAACTCCGCTGTGCTTCCTGCCGACTCTGCTTGAGAGCTCGCTTGGCTGGTCCCACAGGGTGAATCTGCTCTGCGAGTCAGCTGACTCGTGCTCGCGCCAGTCGTATCGCTGGCCGCCTGTGCTTTCTCGAAACACACTACCTTGCACGTCGGACATGACAACTTCGATTTGGCGTGTGTTGTTATACACGCTTTGTGGAACTCGTGTCCGCACTTGGTTCTGGCTCTGCCGGTTGCCATCTCTTTATTACATAATGTGCAGACGGGAACCTTCACAGGTGTCGCTGCCCCCTTCTCTGCCTCTGCCGGGTTCATCCTTTCTTTCTTTCTTGCCTAACCTAAAAAATGCTCGCTTCACAAATACCGAAACTCTAAAACTGAACTTCGCCTTCGTCTTTAGCCTGCCTACCGCCATTGCACGCTGCCTAACGTTCTTCTTCTTTTCGCCATTGCTTCTCTCCTAATTCCGTTCTGAAATTCGCTCGTAGAAAACTCCCCTTTCCAGCTCTTTGTCGCCCGTCCTGCTAACTTCCAGGCCTGCGATCTATAAGCTGAAACCCTTTGGACGTGGTCATTTCGTGCCTGTTACGATTGAACTCCAAGCGTCCTTCTGCTCTCCTAGGGGATGACGGGATTTAGCTGCCAATTTACGGGCTTGGTCAGATATCAGTCCGCTAACTGATACTGCTTTTCCAAACGACTGTGGCACTGTCTCTTCCGTCCCTTCGTTATTGTAGCAGCCTGCCATCCGAAACTCGTGGTCAGCTGGGTCCTATCCCCTGCTGAAGTCCTGCGTGAATCCGTCCTGCTAAACTCTACTCGAAACTATCGCTGTGGTTGCGAGGCACTGTGGTCTACTCTCTCCTCTGAGTGTAGAAATCCGAGCGGTACCCGCGCCACTGCTGAGGGTTTTGGTCTGGTTACTGCTATGCTACTGTAACCAGCCGAAAAAACTTGTCCGCAAAACATGGCTGCGTCTAACCATGCTAAAACATGGCCACTAAGTTGGGCGCCAGATAAATTTATGATTAAGATAATTATAACTGTAACGAACAGTGAGGTGGCATCGCTGAATGTATCGGACGAGAGGAAGGGGTTGCACGCGGTGTCCGGCCAGATCTCGCCGGCTAGTGGGAGGGTTCTGAAACACCCCCTTCTCTCCCCTCGATGCTGCCTCGGGAATCATAAATTAAATCGATAATGATGCGTGCGCGACCTCACGAACAGCGTGGGTCAAACCTGAGCTCCTCAGACCAGAGTATATTAGGATCCTTCGGCGATCCCTAAGAAGGTACATGGCATAGGTTGGCGGCAGGGCGGTGGCGACTCAAACGAGGCGAAATATGTTTTCTCACTCCATTATAAACTTCATATTTATTCCTTAAAGAAAATCCTTAAACGTATAAATAACATCCTTATCCTAACTTCCTAAGTATCCTAATACTTCAATATTATTCCTTCTTACTACGCTTAACAATATCTTATCGCCAAAGATTTACGAACTTATAAGTGTATTTAATTTGGTAGAATTCGTGGACGCGCGCTCAAATTCATGACACTGGATTTCAATTGCTAAAAGAGCTCCACTACAAAGTCCGCGTACGGATGTGGGCCATGTTCGGTTTTCACTCCTTTCTTATCTCTGTTCATCTCTGTTTGGCCGTCAGCCAATCGGGTACAACAGGGGGAGAAACGCATGAGCTCATGTGCCGTAACTGTGTACACCGATGGTAGTGCGACTATACTCTCCACGTGAGGGCGGCTGGTAACAGGTCCCGGTTAGGTCATGTCTCTGCCGAGGATGCTGGCTAATTGTAGTCGGGCGGGGAGAAGAAAACTCCCTTCCTCAAATCACCCCAATCCAAGGTGGAACAGCATATGCCGAGGGATGCATGTCCGGGGGATGCACGGACGTTAATATGCGGACTCTGGGGGACCGGCCGACCCCTCAGTTTTAGCCAGGCTTATCATGACAAGCGGGCTATGTCATGATGGACGAACCCCTTCCCGCCTACTCGTGGGTCCAAAAATGAACAATAACACTATAACAAAAAAAACAAACAGTGGAGAACGGAACTCCCTAAGAAAGTCCGGAAATGGGATCTCGGATCCGTCAATCTCCAAGGCAGATAGAGGCCAAAGAGATGCTGGGATGGCGAAGCTCCCCACTGAGGGACAACATCCGGAGGCGAGCGGCGCCGGTGTAGGGGGAGATGCCAAGGCACCGGGGCCAAAACCGGGGCCCACTATGGGACCACCGAACGGTGTGGGGGGTAAGATCCCTGAATCGAGCTCCTTTCGCACCGGCGGCAACCCTAAGGAAGGCCCCGGTCCGACGACTGCTGGCCCCCTGCAGCGGAAGGGCTCCTATAAAGATAGAAGGAGAGCGGCCTTCATCCTAATGAGGGCAGACCCATCGGCGGAGTCCAATCCCGATCAGGCTGAAATTATAAAGTGGGCGAGGGAAATCATGCCTGACTTTCAGCCAGCAAGAGCGGGAGCCAGATTGGACCCAAAAAAGCCGACTGGAGTAGGCGACTCTGCCAAGGAGAGTGCACAGAGTGCGAAAAGGCAGAGGTCGACCGACGGTGGAGCGCCCCTAGCTAAGAAGAAGAAGGTGCAGACACAGAGTAGCAGATCCTTCGCCGAAGTTACCAAGGGCAGGACCATCATTGGGGTCATTGATAATGGCTCCAAAGATGGCCTGATCCCCAAGGAGCTTTGGCGTAAGGTAGTGAATGAGCTGCATGGGCGCTTCATGGAGGAGATGCTCAAGAGCGGAGGACCCCCACCGGACTGCGAAGAGGCAGGGTGGTACCAGGGTAGCATCAAGGTTATAGCGTGCCAAGATGCGAGGTCTGTAAGCCTCTACAAGCGTTCTGGCCATGCTTAAAATCTGCAATCCCACACTCCCTATGGCGGACTGGAGGGTCGCCAAGGTGGAGGAAGCAGTGGGACTGAGAAGGCAGGTTGTCCTCACTCTTAATGAGGAGACTGCGAAGATCCTGGAGGGTGCCGGTAGCCGTATCAAATACGGGTTCGAGCACGTTGCGGTGAGGATCTACAAGTCGGATGCGAAGAGTTAACCTGGAGGCATCGACTTGGAGATGGACGCACAGGAGCTAGACTCGGGGGAACCGACCGAAGAGGTCCGCCCAGAAGGAATGTCGGATGTGGAGGAGGACATTCTGGAAGGGTACACCTCAGAGGAGAGTGACCTGGCGAGGGCTCTTGGTGGCGTCGGCATGGAGGAGGACTCTTTGCTGGGCTCCGACACCGAGGCGGAGGTTACTGTGGTGGAGAATCTAAAGGATGTCCCTGACATTCCTGCAGATAAACCTCCATCACAGTAAGGTGGCTTCCGCCTCCCTCCTGCTCCATCTTGCAGAGGATGGAGCTGACGTGGCCCTCATCCAAGAACCCTGGATCCACGGAGACAGGATTCTCGGTCTGGGGGCGTCGGACTTCAGGCTGTACACAGCCGATGTAACAGGTAAAAAGCGAGCATGCATACTCGCAAAGAAAAGCCTTAATACCTTCTTGCTACCAAATTTCAGCAATGAAGATCACGTAGCCGCATCGATAGAGGGCCCAGACGGCCATCTAAGAATATGCTCGGCATATATGGGTCATGACCACCTAGGACCTCCACCCCATTCGCTACTCAGGCGGCTTGTGGAAGACAGCGAAAGGAAGGACATCGACCTAATAATAGGATGCGATGCCAACGCTCATCACAATCAGTGGGGAAGCACTGACACAAACGAGAGGGGTGAGTCAATCTTCGATTTTATCCTCAGCTCTAAGTTTTTAGTGGGTAACAGAGGTTCAGAACCCACTTTCGTAGTCAAGAACAGAAGGGAGGTTCTTGATGTCACATTATTCTCGCACTCCCTGGCTGATGCAATCACCAGCTGGAGAGTCCTTGACAAACACTCATTTTCAGACCATCGCTATATTGAGATAGTAATAAATTTTGAAAACTTTACCAAGCAAGCAGTACGAAATCCTAGAAAGGCAAACTGGGAGCTCTATAAAAATATACTAGATAGATCCTTAGGCGAACCGCCTTCGGAGACCATCGAGACCTATGAGGGGCTTAACGCCATGGTAGACAAGCTTACAGCGACTAGTGCAAAAGCTTACCACAAGGCCTGCCCCAAAAAAAGGATAGGTAGCAACAGATCGAAGAAGCCTCCATGGTGGACCTCGTCTTTTGCCCCGTACAAAAAAAATGCACGTAGGGCCTTCAACCACGCGCACCGTACCAACACAGACGAGGCGTGGGAAACCTATAAAGCTGAACTTAGGCAATATAACAAAGAATTGCGCAAGGCAAAGAGGGTTGCCTGTGCCAATTTCTGCACCAACATTCAGGAGACATCAGAGGCCGCCCGCCTAAGAAAGATTCTCTCTACTACAGCCCCAATCGCAGGTTACATTAAGAACACGGAGGGGTGCTGGACAACCTCAAGCCTGGAAACCCTGGAGACCCTTATCAACGCACACTTCCCGGGTTGCTCTTCGGAAGGAACAACCCAGGTGATGCGTAGCCAGGGTCATCAGGGCTCGCTCAACTACCTACTTAGTGACAGAAACCTGAAATGGGCAATGGACAGTTTTAAACCCTTCAAATCTCCGGGACCGGACGGTATTCTACCAGCTCAGTTATCCAGAGCCGGTATTAACCTAAGGAAATGGATTAGGAAAATCTTCAGCACAGTCTTCACTACTGGTATGATACCAAAGGCATGGCTGTGCACGAAGGTTGTATTCATACCCAAGGCGGGGAAACCATCCCACTGCACCCCCAAGGACTTCAGACCTATAAGTCTGTCTTCCTTTCTCCTTAAGACTATGGAAAGACTCTTAAGTCTCCATCTACAACTTAACATTAACCCAAACGACATCTCATGCTCTCAGCATGCCTACAAAAAGGGCCGATCAACAGAAACAGCCCTGCACGATATCACTATGATCGCCGAACGAGCGATTAATTTCAAGGAATACGCACTTGTGGCTTTTCTAGACATAGAAGGGGCCTTCAATAACATCCTACCGTGCTCAATAATCGACGCACTGACGGGACTTGGAATAGACAATCGATCAACTCACCTAATACGGCAGATCCTGGTTAACAGGAGTGTCGAGGCTACACTTGGAGGTTCGACTATTCGAAGATACGTCAAGAGGGGCACCCCACAAGGAGGTGTACTCTCACCACTATTCTGGAACGTGGCGGTTAACAGCCTACTACGATCCTTAGAGGGTGGCGGATGTAAGATCATTGCGTACGCGGACGATGTTGCTATTGCCTTCGTGGGGAAATTCCCACAGACGCTATGCGACCTAATGACAGGGAAGCTCGAAGTTCTGTCGGCCTGGGCGCAAAAGAACGGGCTGGGAGTCAACCCATCCAAGACAGAGCTCGTGCTGTTCACCAGAAGTACAAAATACCTAACTTAAGACTTCCGAAGCTCCTAGGAGAAACACTAGCTCTTAGTGATAGTGCGAAGTACCTAGGTATCACACTAGACAGGAAACTGGACTGGAAGCTGAACACCGCTGAAAGGACTAAGAAAGCGGCAATAGCACTCTATACCTGCCGCAAGGCAGTAGGCCTGAAATGGGGAATGTCCCCGAAGATGGTCAGATGGTTATACACAGCGATCATCAGACCAATTCTATTCTATGGTGTTGTCGTCTGGTGGCCCGCCCTAGACAACTCCTCATGCAGGGAAAAGTTCAGGAAGATGCAGCGCATGGCGGAAGTCTGTATGACAGGCAGTCTACGCACTACGCCTAGTGATGCCCTAGACACTATACTTGACCTACTACCAGTTGAACTGATGGGGGTAAAGACAGCTACTCTGGCAGCAATAAGACTGCGGGAGGCAAACCTATGGAGCAAAACCAGACTGGTCATACCAGACTGGACCTACAACACTTCATGCCTGAGGGGGGTACGGATTACTGTGTGCCCGTCGACCAACCCACCACTAACTACAAAGTCTTAATCCCCTCGAGGGAGGAATGGGAAGCCCGGATACCGGGACCGGAGGGCTCCATTCATATCTACACAGATGGATCAAAACTTAACGGCCAGGTGGGAGGCGGTTATTTTTGCGAGCATCTGAGCCTAAAGGAGTCCTTCAGACTCCCTGACCACTGCAGTGTGTTCCAGGCTGAAGTAGTAGCCATTAAGGAAGCACTTGAATCCCCAGCTCTAAGGGGCAATCGGGGCACAATATGTATCTTCTCAGATAGTCAAGCAGCGCTCAAGGCACTTGACGGATTCTCATCCAACTCCAGGACAGTCAATGACTGTCGCAGATCTCTCAACGAGATGGCTGAACAGCTTGACATCTACCTCATCTGGGTCCCCGGTCACAGGGACCACGAGGGAAACTGTGCTGCAGATGAACTAGCTAGGGCAGGGACTACCAACCCTCTCCTACCGGAGAAAGAACTTATAGGCATACCCTTGGCTACTTGCAGGCTAAAGTGCAGGGAGTCTTTCGACCTGGCAGCCAATAGGAAATGGAATAATCTCCAGACCTGTAAAACATCACGTTTGATCTGGCCGACACGCTCTCAGAAAAGATCGGCGAGACTCATTGCTCTGACTAGACCGGAATGCAGCCTAGCGATTGGGGCAATCACTGGGCACTGGCTGATAGGCGAACACGCGGCCAGGCTTGCAGTCCCCCACAATGATTTCTGCAGGAGCTGCAGGGATGAAGAGGAGATAGAATCAGTATCGCACCTCTTATGCCACTGCCCGGCACTCGGACGCAGCAGGCTCAAACATTTCGGGTCCGAAGAACTCTCGGACCTTAGCGATCTCTCAGAGATCTCTCCACGCGGACTGGTTGCCTTCATAAAAAAAGCAGGCTGGGACCATGGGCCGCCATAGAAAGTCTAGGCATATATACGCACACTGGTAGACAGGAAGGGGGGGGGTAGCATCTCGTTGAAACCCTTGCTCCAGCGGCAGCACAAGGAGCCCTTGCGGCTCAAGTGGAAGTGAGGGGGTATTCAATGACCCCCTTGCATCACCGCCCTAACCTAACCTAACCTAACCTATCTCTGTTCAATGCCCCGGGGTGGTTGACTGTCTAACTGGTAAAGCGTCTTGGGCCGGAGATCGGAACACGTGGAAAAGTACTGATCGGAGAATTCCGCATCACTTAAGCTGGCTTGGCATAGATTTAGGATCACTCACTTAATACATCCGCGACGAGTCGTTGAAGCGCTTCCACTACTCGAGGCTGGAAAAGAAAGTATACATGTCGGGAGGACTCTCTCCTATCCCGTTAGAAAATGCCAACACAAAACACTCAGCCAGCAGCAGTGCTCTAGCTTGAAATCTCCGGACACTATTTCCTCTCCTCCGCTCTCGACACCGTTAGGCCATCAGCCGGACGAGCCTCTCCGCTCCCTTGATCAACAGGGCGCCTCTAGAAAGCGCCGCAAGCGCCCTGTCCCTGCTTCCTATCCTATGGCTAAAGGCTAGTCCACGCCTGCTCCTCCGAATAACGGAACGCTCCTTGAAAGCGCAGCCAGCGCTCCGCTCCCGCTTCTGCTTCTACAGGATGGCGCCTACTTTCCGGCGACTCCTCCGATCGACGGGGTGCTGCTTAAAAGCGCCGCCAGCACTCCGTCCTTGGCTTCGCTACTCTAGGATGACGCCTACTGCACGGCGGCTCCTGTGATCGACGGGGTGCTGCTTAAAGCGCCGCCAGCACTCCGTCCTTCTTCACTACTCCAGGATGGCGCCTACTCCACGGCGACCCCTGTGAGGTTAGGGCCGAACCCTATCCGGATCTACGGCGGAGCGCCCCTTAAAGCGTCGCAAACGCTCCGACTGCTTCAGCTCAGGTCGAGCTCACTGTGTTTCCAGCTCCTACTTGGTTTTGGATGACTCCCCTCAGCCCCGCCTCGTGGGCGGCCTGACTGAGAGATTCGCGCCGCAACTGTGACCCGCTCTTCTCTTCTTCTTCTGGTCAAGCGTTGCTCGCACTACGCCTCGCTGCCACTAGGGGTCTAGCTCGCACGCTGGTACCCCTGACCTAGCTAAACGAAAACACCTACGTCAGGCTCGCACAACCATGACATAGCCTTAAAACTCACCTAGCTTCTACGATCGCGCCCTGCCTTGACTGAGCAGCACGTACACCGCCAAATGGCCGCTTGTGGCCTTCTTTCTGTATGACTGCTGGTTCTGCACCAGCACGATGTTTTCTCAGCGGGTAAAACTACGCTGTAGTTGTTCGAAAATTTCCGGATGCTTCTCCTTGCTCGCACGAACTTGCTTGTTTCGTGGTTAAATTCTAAAAGAACGCCGCTCCCACGCGGTTTCCTTACCTTAGCTTTGAGCGCGTTACCAGATCGATCATTCCCTCCACGAAACGCTGAATAGGGTCCTATTACGCGATCGGGCTGCCAGAAAGGCTGAAACACCGCACCCCCCCGGAATGCCAACCCGGTCGACGTATCGCCGACGTTACAATTGCCAATGCAGAAGATGTCAATGATTTGATATGAATGGATTGCAAGGAAAGTTATAATCCCTATAATGAAATTGACCATTTAGCTTCTGCTGAACATAGAGCAGCATTAAAAAAAACTTGTATGCGGAAATAAAAACATTTCCTCAATAATTGAAAATAATACTTTTCATGTAGAAAAGTTTAGAGTAATTGGAGAAAGCGATATATGCTTAAAAGAATTCTACAGTAAATGTAAACAAAATCTTTTAAATATTATTAAATATGCAATGAGCGAGCATATATCTCTGAAAGTAACAGTATCTGTTCACGGTAGGTATATAAAACCAGCCGATGAAGCAGATACATTTATAGAGACAATAAAAAATTTTGCTACTTCTAGTTGCTCAATTTATGACAATGAGTATGAGGATGTGGAAAAAATTTTAAATAATTGCAATGATTTGCTAATTGCCCGAGCAGATGAATTCCAGGAAAAGGATTCAGGCTGGTCAATAAAAAAATTTGAATATTATGAGATTGAAACTGTTAAGCTACAACATCTTCCTGGATCTGGATATGTTATAACCCCTCAAAACATCAGAAAAAGAAATGCGCTCATAAACGTTTATTGTTTTAAGTGGTGTGTTTTAGCACACCTTTCATATATGAGGCATATTAAAGAAAACTTTAGCACATCAGCGGAAAAAAAAGCATCTCGAGAAAAACTTGCAAGAACATCGTTTTATAGGGTTTTTGACATCAGTCAACCCTTTATAACACACGAGCAAGAGTGCTTAAACCATTCAAGAATTGAGTTTCCAATTTGCTGTTTGAAAAAAATAATGCTCAATACACCATAAATGTATATGAAATTATAAATAACAGAATCGTTGGTCCAACCATAAGAACCAAAGAGGTTAAACAGAAACACATAGATATATTGGGAATAAATAACCCAAAAGAAAAATGTTTGCACTATGCATACATTACAAGCATAAAAACATTATGCAAATATCAAATAGACTCTTCAAATTCGGAGAGATATTTTTGCAAAAATTGTCTACAATTTTATTGCACAACAAACAAGACACATAATATAAAGGAGTGTGGAAAAGTGGCATCAATATATCCTGAGCTAAACACAAAATCGTCATTTAAGGCGTTCTCCAAAAAATTATCACCTCTAGTGGCGATTTATGCAGATATTGAGGCCATTTTGGAAAACTATCAAACGGCATCAAATAATCCAGAGGCATCTTTTACATTGCCCAAACAAAAACATACTGCATGTGCAGTATCATTTTATGTTGCTCATAAATACAACCCTGAGCTGAACAAATTATGGACTTATGAAGGTAAATAAATTAAAATATAAAGTTATAAGTTTAAATAAATAATATTAATTTTCCTATTTATAAATTACAGGAGCTGACTGCATGAAGATGTTCGTGCAAACATTAAAAGATGAAACGGCGGACCTCTACCAAAAATATTGGAAAGACTGCAAGGAACCAATCCACGCGTTCGATATTGATGATGAGGACTACCAGGAGCATGGGAACTGTTATGCTTGCGAAGAACCCATCGAGATGGACGATCGGGATAAACATTTTGACCAATTTAGTGGTAAATACCAGGGTCCTATCCATAAAAAATTTAAAATTAGTTTTAAATTAAGTAGTGCCTTGTTTCCCGTAGTTTTTCATAATTTTTCTAGATATGATATTCATTTATTTATAAATGAATTAGTTGGAGAACTCAGGCCAATTCCCTCAACAAAAGAATTATATATTGCATTAACCCAAACCATTTTTCAAAAAGGGGTAGCAAATTATTCGATTAAGTATACAGATTCGAATAGGTTTTTAAATTCTAGCCTAGAAAAATTAGCCTCAAATATGGAGGACAATGATTTTAAAATATTAAAATCTAAATTTAGCGGGGAAAAATTCCAGCAAATGAGGACAAAAGGAGTATTTCCTTATGATTATTTAGATAGTTTTAGTAAATTTAATGAAACGGAGCTTCCTCCTAGAGATTATTTTTACAATAAATTAACTGATGAAGAATGTAGTGTAAGCAACTACAATTTTGCCAAAGAAATTTGGGACTCTTTTCATTGTAGATCTTTAAGAGACTACATGAAACTATATTTAGAAAGTGATGTGCTGATTTTAGCAGATGTCTTTGAAAACTTCCGCAATATATGCAAAAAAATTTATAAATTAGACTCAGTAAATTATGTTTCAGCTCCATCTATTTCATGGGTTGCAATGATGAAATACACAAAAGCAGAGTTAGAATTAATAAGCGATCCTAATATGTATAACTTTTTAAAAGGAGGGATACGCGAAGGTTTAACTCAATGCACTCAAAAAATTTCTCATGCTAATAATAAGTACATGAAAAATTATGACGAAGCTAAACCAAAAAATTATTTATCATATATTGATGCAAATAATTTATATGGTTGGGCGATGAGCCAAAAACTCCCATTTTCAAATTTTAAATTTTTAAGTGAGAGTGAAATAAATATGTTTGATATCATAAATACTGATTCATCAGGAGATACTGGATTTATTCTAGAAGTAGATCTAGAATATCCTGATGATATTCAAGACAAACATAATAGTTTACCATTTTTCCCCGAAAATAAGGTGCCCCCAGGAGGAAAGATTCCAAAGTTATTAGCTGATTTGACAGATAAGGAAGGTTATATAATCCATTTAAAACAATTGCTATTATGCTTGCAACAAGGGCTTAAATTAAAAAAAGTACATCGAATTCTATCTTTTAGTCAATCGTACTGGTTAAAACCGTATATTGACTTAAATACTAAGCATCGCAAATTGGCTAAAAATGATTTTGAGAAAAATTTTTATAAGCTAATGAACAATGCAGTATATGGGAAAACGATGGAAAACGTTGAAAAGCGTAGGAACATCGCACTAGTAACTCATTATGAGTCTAGGCGAAATTCACCAGGATTTAGACAACGAGTTGCAATGCATAATTTCCATAGTTTAGAAATATTTGGTGAGAATTTAGCAGCTATTGAATCTACGAAGACATCAATTGTTTATGATTAACCAATATATATTGGATTCTCAGTGCTGGAATTATATAAATGATTGATGTACGACTATTATTGTAACTTTCTATTGCTTGAATGTCCCTCAGCTAAAATAATATATATGGATACGGATTCATTTATAGTTTCAAGTGAGGAAGATATTTATACAATAATGAGAGAAAACCCTAGTCGATTCGATACATCTAACTATGATAACATAAACCCATTTAATATAATTCCAGCAAATAATAAAGAATTGGGGTTAATTAAGGATGAAAATCCTGGAAAAATTATGACCTCTTTCGCTGGCTTAAAAGCTAAAGCATATTCATTTTTAGTAGAAACGACCAATGATGATATTAATATAAAGAAAGTTAAGGGGGTTAAATATATTGTATTAAAAAAACTTTCTCATTTAACATATAACATATAACGGAAAACAAAGATGCATAAGAAGTAGAGGGCACCAATTATACACTGAAGTAATAAATAAAATAAGTCTTTATTATAAGGATGATAAAAGATATGTATTAATTGATAATATTAATACTTTAGCATACGGGCATTATTTATTAAGAGAAATACTAAATTCATTAAATTAAGTTGTAAGATGTAACTTGTAAATAATAAAAACATGTTGTAAATAAAAAAATTAAGTTTAATAAATAAAATATATTTTGTATATGTTCACTTTAATAGATCTGTTTTATTTATCTATGAATTATGTGAGTTATCAAATCCTAACCATTTTACAAAAACCTGGTTTTTTTTCCTTTTCTACTAGGAATGCATATTTGTCTTTAACTTTTTGTATTTCATAAAATATTTCATGTATTTGCCTCATAAAATGTTCCTTCTATAGGTTCACCTTTATAGTCAACGAGCTCATAAGTAGCTGGGAAAGTTGCTTTTATTTTAGAAATTTTAAATATTTCTGTTGTCCAGTTAGGCTCATATCCCTTAAGAAATACACCTTTGTATTTGCTTATTCTTACATGGTCTCCAACTAAATATTTATGTTTTAGAAATACCTTAAAAATGTTATAACAGGTTTTCAAAATAAACTCCTCATTCTGTTTGCAAACATCAACTGGTCTCATTTTTATAGTTCTGTGATAAGAATTGTTATAGTCTTCCACAAGTGTATCTATATGGGAAATCCATCGATAATTTCCATTAAAGCTAAACATTTTCCACATCTTATTTTTTAAAGTTCTGTTGAATCGTTCACAAATAGATGCTTTAAGGTGTGTAAATGTGTGATAATGATTTATGTTATTTTTCTTCAATAACTCTTTAAAGAGATGATTAAAAAATTCTTTTCCTTGATCGGATTCTATATTTTTTGGTTTATATTTAAAATTTTTTAATATAGATTTCATAACTGTTGCAACATCTATTGCTGATTTAGATTTTACAGGTTTACCAAAAGCGTATTTTGCAGCAGTCAGTAAATATTTATAACCACCATTCTGATTGGAATATGGAATTATTTCAACCAAATCAATTTGCCAAGTATCATGAATCCCTTTTTGAATAAATCTTCGACGTAAGAAATTTTTTTATTATGTATTTCATCAACAACTTGAAGTTTATTCATGTTTTTATTTTTATTGTCGCGGATCGATTATCGATAGTTAGTATTTAAGTAGAATTTTGTTATTGTGCACTCGTGAAGAGATTGGGCACACTAGGATTGAAATAATGGCGCGTGTGGTGAATTTGTCGTTGTTGTCATAGAGTGTGGGAGGTTAAACTGCGGTAAGCTTTTGTAATTTTATTATTCTTCTTACCCTAACATGTAATCCCATAGAATAAAACATAAGTTGTACGCATACACATTGGCTTGTGTTTTGGAAGCGGGTTGCCCCATCGCCGCCGTACCTTTGTTTAAGGCATCTCCCACACGAGAGACGACATTTATGAATCTTATTTATTATTAGTAAAGTTTGAGTTCTTAGAGATTAATGATTTCTTATAATGTAGTACATCTTCTTTTATTTCTTTAGTCATTTTTTTTTAAATTTCGAAGCATAAACGAGTTAAATCAATTTGAACATTTTTATCATAATTACCTTCTAAATCGGATAATTGAATATCAAATTTTTGTAAAGAGACACACTTAGGAATAATATGATAATAGTACAGATAGGTTATTTGTTGTTTTAAAACAGTATTCCAACACAAAAATGTTGCAAAAAATATTGCTAGACGTATTAATGATCTCCAAGACTCACTATCAATCTCAGTTTTATTACCGTATTGATTTAGTACCAGCACAAGAAAGCTTTAGTTGTATAAATTCCTTGTATGTGAGCAACTGCATCCATTCTTCTTTATCAATATAGTTGTTTTTGTGTTGCTGCATCCAGATGATTGGAGTAAATTTTCTCGATGTTGAAAATCCGCATTTTACTTTAAATTTTGAGCCACAAAATATTCAAAACCAAATATAACTTCATGGTCCTGCTTTTTTCTTGTTGCCTTATCTCTTTTAGCTTGGAGCGTATCCATTTATACATATATATATATTATACATAATGTATTATATACTAAAATATATATATATAAATATTGGTATGTATGCTAGTAAATAATGTAATACCTACATACAGGATATATGTAAGTGGTATATAAAGAGCTAATATGAGCTCTCAAAAGACAGTTTACGTTCAAAACTCTGTCTAAAATAAACAAATTTGAGAGGAGCATTTCTGTAATAGTAGATTTTCAATATGTTGTTGGAAATAACAAACAAATATTTGTTAAAGACCTCATAGCCTAGTGGTTAGTGTACTAGCTCGCTAAGCGTGAGGTCGTGGGCTCGAGCCCCACTCGTGTCAAGTGCATTGCCCTGCAAGTTTTTCGGCGCTCGCGCATATGATGTAAGTAGCGAAAAGCTCTCGTTGGATTTTCGCTATTTATATTTATGTGCATGAGACCCGAAAAACTGGCATTCCCAGATGTCGTTAGGTGGCAAGCTCCACTTCTGAGATAGGTTGCACTCGGCTAATCACAGGATCGACTGAACAATAACGATTACAGAAACAAACACAAGATCAGAAAACACTCACACCCCCAACCCGATGACGACCCGCCGCTTTTCGCAACGGACACTAATTGGACAATGGAATGTGAGGACCCTAATGGAGCCTTCCAGAATAGCGTAGTTTGAAAAAGGAGATGGCACAGTTGGGATGGCCCCTGGAGTGGAACCCGCAAGGAAGCAGAAGAGTGGGACGCCCCAAAGCTAACCTGGCGCCGATCTACAATACGCGAACTCGCAGAGACAGTAACATCACATGGGGACTTGGCGAAGAGAACAGCGCAGAATAGGGTCCGGTGGAATACACTTGTGGATGCCCTCAGCTCCCAAGCGGAGTAATAGGAATAAAAAAAAAAAAAATTTGTTAAAGAATTGGCTTTCATGCCAGGAGGAACTGTAATACCGAACTTTTTCCACTTCAAGCCCCCATACAACTTAAAGGAATTGGATAGTGAAACTTTGCAGCAACACAATATACATCGAAAAAACATTCATGGATTGGACTGGATGGATGGGGAAATACCCTATAACTGCTTAAGTGATATACTTTCGCCACTTAACAAGTTCGCCAATGTAATTGTACGTGGTGAAGTAAAAAAGGAATTTTTATCCAAGTTTCTATCGAACAATATTATCGATATATATATTGGAAAGAGCCCTTACATGCTATCCAAATTTTTTTACCAACTATAATATTCACAAAAAAGTGAAGCTAAGATGTGCTCTAAATAATTTATTTAGACTGTTTATAATTTTAGAAAACTGTAATTATGATATACAATATTTTAATGGAGAATCATATGTATTATTTACTTAAATAAAGAATCAGTATGATTTTGGATCTTTAATTGAGAAGTTGATTTGGAAAAATGGGTGGGCTCTTTGGGAATGATCCTAGTAAAAAAGGATACAGTCAACTTATATACTGCAACTATTGCGGATCTGATACTCATTTTGAAAAAGACTGTGCTAAAAAACGCGATCAGGAAAAAAAAAAATTGAATCATTAACTGTAGCTAATAAACATTGAAAAATAAAAAACTTTTATCAATATGTTTACGCAATTTAATCAAATAAATAAATAAATGACCTGTTAAGTTTTCAAACTGGATTTTTAATCCATTATATTCAGTTTGTTATTCTGATGAAAATGGTTTGCAAAAGGAGCATAAGGCGATTGAAATCGAACAAACATTTATTGTATGTGCTCAAAAAAGCAAATAATAAACTTCGAAAAGCAATTATTTGTAACAGTGATACCGAGATTTTAAAAGTATTGTCTGAGATTGTGTTAAATACTTTAAAAGGAAACCATAAAATTTCAAAAAA
Source organism: Drosophila pandora (assembly GCA_021223865.1). Classification (NCBI taxonomy): domain Eukaryota; kingdom Metazoa; phylum Arthropoda; class Insecta; order Diptera; family Drosophilidae; genus Drosophila; species Drosophila pandora. Next base: position 313,458 of record JAJJHT010020053.1, on the reverse strand, counting down.
TATCCTGAATTCATTAAAAAAGTATAAAACTGTATTACGACATATTTCCAGTCCAAAACAATCTTTAAATTCTAAGAGAAAAGTTCTAATTCAAAAGAGGGATTTTTACCTATTTTAATAAGCTCATTGCTTTCTGGAATTTTTGGTAAAATATTAAATCATGATTAAAAGCAAGCATCAGCTAAAAAAAGTAATTTTAATGTATCCAAATGCATACCATAAACTTTTAATGAATGATCGGGGTAATGATCTTATAAATATAAAATTTTTACCAATTTTAAATAATAAAAAAATAAGTGATTTTGATAAATGGATTAAGATTCAACAAGAGTTATGTATGTGCATACCAAAATAAAAAGAGAAACAAAGCTTTTTCACATCAATCGGTATCTAAGTCACCGGTTTCATTAAATCAAAATGTAGAAACTCAAACGTATATTACGGATGATTGGAAAGATTCTGCTGCCAGTACTTCGAAAGGAAGCAAGAACGAGTCATCATTAAAAAGAGGTGGTTTACTCGATTTACCCAGTAATGATGAGGAACATTTAACTGAAAAATCATCAACATTTCCAATTGATTATAAACGAACCGTCACAGATACTTATTTCATAGATGATAAGGTAGTAAAAAAATCATTAGTTGATGATAAAAAAATAATTAAAGGACCTGCTACTGAAAAGAAAATGAAACTGAGAAATAAGGTTAAAAAGAATAGAGATTCACCCTATCCACTTCGAAATCTTAAGTATATAAATGATTTAGAAAAATTGCATAGAGCAAACCGTAAAGAAAAAAATATTCAAATTGGTAAAAATAAATTGAATTGGATTTCATATTCCTAAGTCAAGATTCTAAAATGTTTTTTCAAAACGAATTTTTTGTTACTGTGCTCAGCAATGACTCTTTAAATGTGTTTCCTGATAATGTAAAGTGTGCTTTTAACAATATTGTAAACATTCCAGAAACAATGTCTGATGAATGGGAAGTTGGCATAACTGATATATATTTAAATAATTGTTTTGGAAAAAATCATAAAAAGTTACGGAGAGAGACAAAAGAAAATACATCTGAAGAATCAAGCTCTAATTCATCAGAATTTATAAGCTTAGTAAATTCTGAAACATTCCGGTACAAAGCGGCTCCATTGAAAGCGGATGAGATTGAATACGGACCAATCTTTATTTACACGGTCATTATTAAGCCTCGATGTGTAGGAAGCAAAAGACCTCGTTGTCTAAGAGTTTTGTTCACAAACGGAAGAGAAAAATGTACGCAGTTCAGAAATGTTGAATATTATCCCATTGAAAATTATTCGCCAAATGAAATTTCTATATTAATAACAAATTTAAGTGGATATAAAATTCCCTTCGAAACTTCATCTATACCAATTTTTCTGACACTGCATTTTAGAAAAAGACGAAAAATTCTATAAATATCACTGTGGACGGAAGTCCACGAGGTGACGACCTGCATGCCTAGGCGTGCGCGAGGAAACTCTATATATAGCCGAAGAATTAAAAATTTTCTGTAGGCAACCGATCTAAATGAATGATATACCAACCGAAAGGTATTGTTTCAATTAGATAATTTTTGTCGAAACATATTCCAAAAGTTATTTGGTTTGGGAGAAATTAGGGTGAAAGTAAAAAAATTTTTAATCACTAAAGTGGGGCTGGTGGACACATTTTAGTCCCCAGATAGAATATTTTTATATATTCGCATTCTAGAGCTAAATACGCGTCGATTGGTACCTCAATCGATCCCGATCCGACATTTCATCCAGAAGTTATTCGAAAAATTCGATTTTTTCTTCTTCTTCAAAATCATATAAAAAAACCTCTTGACGAGGTAAAGTACCGGTGACGAACCTGCATGCGAAACCCAAAATATCTGATATCAATTTTAGTGACGAAAATATGCTATATAGGTGTACAAAATTGCATATAAAAAATATTCTTGTTCGGCACGTGACTGATTTTTTTTTGTTTTTCTTGCACGTGCCGAACAAGAATATTTTTTATATGCAATTTTTGTAATTTTGTACAAATTATAATACCCTCTTCAAGGGTATAAAAAACAAGAAAGGAAAGCTAACTTCAAGCGGAGCCGAAGTTGATATACCCTTGCAGTTAAGCAGAAGCTTATGTTATTGTTGTATATATCGGATCCTATATAGTTGTCCGATCCTTATAAGAATTTCACCATCAACAAAATTTCTAATAAAAATATTGGAAACAGCCCCAAGCATCTTTAAAAATAGAAAGGTTTTGCCATTTCCGATCGTTCAGTTATATGGCAGGCATAGGATATAGTTGGCCGATTCTTATGAACATAGGATTAGATTGCCCAAAACGAAACCGTAGACAGTCCCATCATTCTAGCTTCGAAAACAACAAAGTTAAGCCAATTATCCTAATAAAATTTTGCAAATCGTATAAGAATTCCCAAAATGCAATCTGTACTAAGTCCCATCTTTCTAACTTATAAAAAAACAAAGTTATGGCATTTCCGATCAATCATATAATAAACATGTATTCTATCTAAAATAAATGCGCAAAGATAAAAAATTAAAAAAAAACTGGAAATTACGTTTTTTCAGTTTTTTTAGTTAAACCAATTGTTGAATGTAACAATTTATTTAGGGTGTGCTATATAGAATAATAAATATTAGAAAAGTATTGGCGGAGTTGGTTTGCCTGGTTTTTTTTAGCTTTTAATCTATGATTTGGCCCAAAACGGTGGTGGATGCATTTATTTATATGCATTATATGCTCAGTGGGGGCATATGCATACAAAGCGTTCTACTCATAAAATTTTGCATTCTTCTCATTGTAACGAACAGTGAGGTGGCATCGCTGAAAGTATCGGATGAGAGGAAGGGGTTGCACGCGGTGTCCAGCCAGATCTCGCCGGCTAGTGGGAGGGTTCTGAAACACCCCCTTCTCTCCCCTCGATGCTGCCTCGGGAATCATAAATTAAATCGATAATGATGCGTGCGCGACCTCACGAACGGCGTGGGTCAAACCTGAGCTCCTCAGAACAGAGTGTATTAGGAACCTTCGGAGATCCCTAAGAAGATACATGGCATAGGTTGGCGGCAGGGCGGTGGCGACACAAACGAGGCGAAATGTGTTTTCTTACTCCATTATAAACTCCATATTTATTCCTTAAAGAAAATCCTTAAACGTCTAAATAACATCCTTATCCTAACTTTCTGAATCCCCTAGTACTTCAATGTGGGATCCTTCTGATTACGCTTAATAATACCTTATCACTAAAGATTTACGAACTTAAATGTATATTCGATTTGGCAGGATTCGCGGACTCGCGTTCAATATCATGACATCGGATTTTAGTTACTAAGAGAGCGCTACTACAAAGACCCCGCGTGGGGTTGCCTGTATAACCGGTGACGCCTCTTGGGCTGGAACTCGGAAAACGAGGAAAGATATTGATCGGAGAATTCCGTATCACTTCTGCTGGCTTGGCATAAATTTAGGATTACTCACTCAATACATCCGCGACGAGTCGTTGAAGCGCTTCCACTACTCGAGGCTGGAAAAGATAATATGCGATTCGGGAGGGCCTTTGCCTAACCCGTCAACAATGCCAACAACAAAACATACAGCCAGTGGCAGAGCTCTGACGCGAAATCTCCGCCCACTACTTCTTCTTCTCCGCTTCCGGCACCGTTAGGCCATCCGCCGGTCGAGTCTCTCCGCTCTCCTGATCGACAAAGCGCTTCTTGAAAGCGCCGCAAGCGCCCTGTCCGTGCTCCCTATCCTATGGCTGAAGGTTAGTCCACGCTTGCTCCTCCGAATAACGGAACGCTCCTTTAAAGCGCCGCCAACGCTCCGCTCCCGCTACTGCTCCTATAAGAGTTCGCCTATTTCGCGGCGACTTCTCCGTTCGACGGCGTGCTCCTTGAAAGCGCCGCCAGCACTCTGTCTTCCTTCTCTACTCCAGGATGGCGCTTACTTTATGACGACTCCTGCGAGGTTAGGGCCGAACCCTACCCGGATCTCCGGCGGAGCGCCCCTTAAAGCGTCGCGAACGCTCCGACTGCTTCAGCTCAGGTCGAGCTCACTGTGTTTTCCAGCTCCTACTTGGTTTTGGATGACTCCCCTCAGCCCCACCTCGTGGGCGGCCTGACCGAGAGATTCGCGCCGCAACTGTGACCCGCTCTTCTCTTCTTCTTCTGGTCAAGCGTTGCTCGCACCACGCCTCTCTGCCACCAGGGGTCTAGCTCGCACGCTGGTACCCCTGACCTAGCTAGCTTCTACGATCGCGCCCTGCCTTGACTGAGCAGCACGTACACCGCCAAATTGCCGCTGGTGGCCCTCTTTCTGTTTGCCTGCTGGTCTTGCACCAGCACGATGGTTCCTCAGCGGGTAAAACTACGCTGCAGTTGCTCGAAAATTTCCGGATACTTCTCCTTGCTTGCACGAACTTGCTTGTTTCGTGGTTAAATTCAAAAAGAACGCCGCTCCCACGCGGTTTCCTAACCTTAGCTTTGAGCGCGTTACCAGATCGATCAGATCCTCCACGAGACGCTGAATAGGGTCCTATTACGCGATCGGGCTGCCAGAAAGGCTGAAACACCGCACCCCCCCCGGGCTGCCAACCCGGTCGACCTATCGCCGACGTTACATCATTAAGACATGAGACACTAAATCATAAAGCAGAATTACATCAAAATTTGCCATCAAGCAACAAAGTTCGAGATTAGCCGAGTGGAGAGCGTTGTGGTTTCTAACACGGGAGGGCCTGAGTTCTAATCCTAGTTAGTTGTGAGTCAATGTTAACGTTTTACTTTTTAAGCCCTTTTTTATAATATTTGGATTTTATTTTTGAAATATTTGAAAATATCTTATGTACAAACTTTCATAAGGATGGGCCGACTATATCCTGTAGCCTGTAGAAGTTAGCTTTCTTTTCTTGTTTTTCTTTGGGACCTCAAGATTGGTACCTCAACCGACCCGTCCGACATTTCTTTCAGAAGTTATTCAAGAAATTAGATTTTTACAGCTTTTTCAAAAAGTAGATCAATAATTGATCATATCATATGAGTCATATGACATTAACAAAAGTCTCCAATTTTATTCAGTATTGCAAAGAAAAAAATATAGAGAAACAGACCCACTGGCTTCATTTTGAAAAAACTGTAAAAATCGAATTTCTTGAATAACTTCTGAAAGAAATGTCGGACCGGGTCGGTTGAAGTACCAATCTTCTGAGTCTTCTCATTAAGACATGAGACACTGAAACACAAAGCAGAATTAAATCAAAAGTTGCCATCAAGCAACAAAGTTCGAGGTTAGCCGAGTGGAGAGCGTCGTGGTTCCTAACACGGAGGGCCTGGGTTCGAGTCCAACTTGAGTCAATGTGTTTCCGTTTTACTTTTTAAGCCCTTTTTTATTTGGATTTTATTTTTAAATATATAAACTAAAATCTGAAAAGATATACTCCATTTTTTTTTAGGGTATTGACCAAATATATGCAGACTCCAAAAAGCAAAGTTGCCATTCAAATACACACACATGTATAAGTAAATGCAAGCTTCACAGGAGGCTGTGCAAAATGGGTAGCTGCACTTACAGGACTATATCTTGAGTTAACGGATTTTGCCAGATATGAGCGATTTATCAAAAGTTGCGTCATCTCAAAAGCTATCTCCACGTGCAATATAAGAAGGATCAGCCGACCAAATTTTGAAAAATATTTTTTTTTCTTAAAAAAAAAGTTTATTTTCAGTGTATTTTTTTTTGTGTACTATATAGACGTGGGGCCTCAAAGAAAATGAAATTGATATTTAAAAAACCATTTCAACGGTGTAAAGCTCTTTATGATATCTTTCTTAATTATAAAGTTATGAATTTTTTCATTAACAAAGTTTTTTTAATTTTTTGACGTAAGCTCAAGGTATTTCAAAAAGTTGTAGAACAATAGTTGCTCATATGATAGTAACAATCATTTTCCAATTTTTTTCAGGATTTTTAAGATAAAAATAGTGCAAACAGACAAACCGACAAACCGACGCAAACTGGCTTCATTTTGAAGAAGAAGAAAAAATCGAATTTTTCGAATAACTTCTGAATGAAATGTCGGATCGGGTCGATTGAGGTACCAATATTCTATCTGGGGACTAAAATGTGTCCACCAGCCCCACTTTAGTGATAAAAAATTTTTTTACTTTCACCCTAATTTCTCCCAAACCAAATAACTTTTGGAATATGTTTCAAAAAATATTATCTAATTGAAACAATACCTTTCGATTGGTATATCATTCACCTAGATCGGTTGCCTACAGAAAATTTTTAGTTCTTCGGCTATATATAGAGTTTCCTCGCGCACGCCTAGGCATGCAGGTCGTCACCTCGTGGACTTCCGTCCACAGTGATGTCGATTTGTCTGTTTGCACTATTTTTTTCTTAAAAATCCTGAAAAAAATTGGAAAATGTTACTATCATATGAGCAACTATTGTTCTACAACTTTTTGAAATACCTTAAGCTTACGTCAAAAAATTAAAAAAACTATGTTAATGAAAAAATTCATAACTTTATAATTAAGAAAGACATTAAAAAGAGCTTTACACCGTTGAAATGGTTTTTTAAATATCAATTTCACTTTTTTTGAGACCAAACGTCTATATAGTACACAAAAAAAAATACACTGAAAATAAACTTTTTTTTTAAGAAAAAAAAATATTTTTCAAAATTTGGTCGACTGATCCTTTTTATATTGCACGTGGAGATTGCTTTTGAGATGACGCAACTTTTGATATATCGCTTATATCTGGCAAAATCCGTTAACTCAAGATATAGTACTGTAAGTGCAGCTACCCATTTTGTGCAGCCTCCTGTGAAGCTTGCATTTACTTATACATGTGTGTGTATTTGATTGGCAACTTAGCTTTTTGGAGTCTGCATATATTTGGTCTATAGCCTAAAAATATGGAGTATATCTTTTCAGATTTTAGTTTATTTATTTAAAAATAAAATCCAAATAAAAAAGGGCTTAAAAAGTAAAACGTAAACATTGACTCAACTTGGACTCGAACCCAGGCCCTCCGTGTTAGGAACCACGACGCTCTCCACTCGGCTAACCTCGAACTTTGTTGCTTGATGGCAACTTTTGATGTAATTCTGCTTTGTGTTTCAGTGTCTCATGTCTTAATGAGAAGAATGCAAAATTTTATGAGTAGAAAGCTTTATATGCATATGCTCCCACTGAGCATATAATGCATATAAATAAAGCTCTGCTTTACTTAAATTACAGCCACCACCGTTTTGGGCCAAATCATGAATTAAAAGCTAAAAAAAAACCAGGCAAATCAACTCCGCCAATACTTTTCTAATATTTATTATTATATATCGCACACCCAAAATAAATTGTTACATTTAATAATTGGTTTAACTAGAAAAACTGGAAAAACGTAATTTCCAGTTTTTTTTTAATTTTGTATCTTTGCGCATTTATTTTAGATAGAATACATGTTTATTATATGATTGATCGGATATGCCATAACTTTGTTTTTTTTTTAAGTTAGAAGGATGGGACTTAGTACAGATTGCATTTTGGGAAATCTTATCCGATTTGCAAAATTTTATTAGGATAATTGGCTTAACTTAGTTGCTTTTGAAGCTAGAATGATGAGACTATCTACGGTTTCCGTTCTGGGCAATCTTATCCTATGTTTCATAAGAATCGTCCGACTATATCCTATACCTGCCATATAACTGAACGATCGGAAATGGCACAAACTTTCTTTTTTTAAAGATGCTTGGGGCTGTTTCCAATATTTTTATTAGAAATTTTGTTGATGGTGAAATTCTCATAAGGATCGGACAACTATATAGGACCCGATATATATCATAATAATATAAGCTTCTGCTTAACTGCAAGGGTATATCAACTGCAAGGGTATATCAATTTCGGCTCCGCTTGAAGTTAGCTTTCCTTTCTTGTTTTTTTTTTATAATTTATTATATAGTGGAACTTTCATAAGAATAGGCCTCTCATCTGTTAATTTGTTAAAACAATTTGGTTTCCCACAACTACGAAACAATTTTGGATTTTAAATACATTTTTGGGCAAACTTTTAATTAAAATTTTTAAACTAACCAAATTCCAAAACCTTTGTAAATTAAAAATACGTATAACTTCAGAGCCACTGAAGCTATCGAAAAATTCTTTACGTCTTTGGAAAGGTTTTTAGTGACGATAATATGCTATGCGTCACTGATTTTTTTTTTTTCTTACACGTGCCGAACAAAAATATTTTTTATATGCAATTTTGTACACCTATATAGCATATTATCGTCACTAAAATTGATATCAGATATTTTGGGTTTCGCATGCAGGTTCGTCACCGGTACTTAACCTCGTCAAGAGGTTTTTTTATATGATAATCGATATTGGAAACTAGTAATTAGAACTAAGTTATCAATCATGGCGAAATGTTATCATCAATACTATTTAAATCAGTGTGGTGAGGGTCTAAGACACATTGGTAGTCTATATATATCACCCAGAGTTGTTCAGCAAGGACGAGGCATTGGAAATTATTTTAGTGGACTTTTTAATTACATTAAACCATTTTTAATTTCGGGGATAAATGCATTGAAAAATCAAGCTGCAGAAACTGGAAAGGCTGTTATAAATGATTAAGGTCGGAAACCCTTACGTAATATAATTCAAGAACAAAGTAAAATAGCTCTACATAATTTATCTGATAAAGCAATTAATAAAATTACGAAATTACAAAATGGTAAAGGAAAAAGACATAAAAAGAGGAGACCAAGAAAAAAACGCAGTCATTTAGCATCTAAGCAAGGACGTAAACATACGCATTAAAAAAAATCAAGAAAAAAATCAACATCAAAATTTAAAATTAGTGATATATTTTCAAAGTCAAAATGAGTAATCACATTGAATGCATGAAAAGCGAATTGGATGTTTTTGAACCGCACCCAACTCAAAGCTGTATTTTGAAAACCGAAGAAGTATCACACAATCCTATTGCTTCATTGGATAGTGCCTCATCAATTGAATTCGTTTGTTTGGGAAATGGTGAAACATATCTTTCAAGTGTGAGACCTTTCAAGTTTTTACCTAAAACTTGTTGTGCAACTTAAAAAAAATATTGAAGAAAATGCTGTTGGTGTTGCTAATAATATTTTGCACTCAATATTTAGAAGCTCATCGGTATATTTAAATAATACTCTGGTTTCACAAAGTGACAACAATTATTATTATACATCATATTTACAACCATAAACTATGGTTGTGATGCAAGTGAAAGTCATTTAGCAACACAAGGATATTTTCCAAATTATGGAACTCAAACACCATTTAAAAGTGATGATTGTCTAATTCTTAAAAATATCTTTCAAAATAGTAACAAAGTTGAATTATTTGGAAAAGTTCATGATGATATTTTCAACCAACCAAAGCTGCTTGTAAATAATGTTGATTTGCGTATTACTTTTAATATTGAAAAAACAGCATTTTATTTATTGGAAGACGGGACTGAGTCGAATCTTAAGATATTAGAAGCACAGCTTTTTATGAACCATGTGGTAGTTAACCCCAGTATTTTATTAGCTCATCACCACGTTTTACAAACAAAAAATGCAATATACCCATACAATAAAGTTGAAGTAAAATCATTTACAATATACCCAGGAAATAATACATGATCAATCGATAATGCTGTTATTGGGCAAATTCCAAATTTTTTGGTTTTCTGTATGGTAAATAGAGGATTAGATCCTTTTAATTTTGAAAACTTTAAAATTCAACGATTTAATCTATTAGTTAATGGAGTACAAGTGCCTTCATAGGCGCTTGAATTCGATTTCTCGAATTCTAACAATGTACAAAGTTCAAGAGCATATAATTTACTAATTAGAGCATGCGGAATTAAACATTATGATCGAGGTCTGCAAATTTCTAAGGAAATGTTTGACAAAAATAGTTTCATATTAGCATTTGATTTAACTGCGGATCACTCAAATTCAAGTGTTTGTTCTAACTTAATATCTCAAGGAACAATAAGAATAGAAGGACGATTCTCTGAACCTCTTGCTGAGGCTGTAACATGTCTTGTTTATTGTGAATACGATTCTATGATTGATATTGATAAACATCGAAATATTCGGGTACTTCTTTAAAAATGAATACAATACAAATCATGAACTTGCTTTCAAGCAATCAACAAACTAAAAAAATATTTAAAGGCGTTTTTCCAGCAGATAAACTACCAAAAGAAATAAGTGAATACCCAGCATTATTTGTGGTTAACACTGATTATTCAAACCAACCAGGAATGCATTGGGTTGCATTTTACTTCTATAACAAAAAGTCTGCTGAATTTTTTGATTCTTACGGACAATATCCCCAGAAAAAAGAATTTGTTACATTTTTAAAGAGAAATGCATCAAAATATACTTATAACAAACAGCAATTGCAAGGATACTTTTCCAATACCTGTGGACATTACTGTATGCTATTTGCTCTTTACAAAAGCAACCGAAAAACTTTAAAGAGTTTTATCAGGAATTTCAAAACAAAAGATTTCGCCTATAATGATAAGCTAATTTCAAAAATGTTTAGTAAATGCTTTAAATGAATTTATAATCTTAATATGAAAATAAACAAATTTTTATATATTATATAAAAAATATATTTTTATTTTTCGGGTTCTTGATACATTCTTTTAGTTATTTTATAATATCTTATCATAATATCCATGGCTTCCTTTATTGGAAGTTTGTGGCAATTACAAGTGTCGGGGCCCTCAGTTGCTTCATCATCACTCCAGGGACATATTTTGTAGTGAAATCCATATTTTGAGTACAGGAGCTCCTTTTTTTCCAAATCTTCCAGGGTTGCTTTTAGATATTCAAGTTTTTTTTTGGTGTTCCTTGAAAAGCATATCCTCAAATTGCAGCGGAAATAGTTTGATTTGATGCAAATACATTTTCGAGGTGTTTGTGATTATGTAGAAGACACAAGACTGATGATTCACAATAGGGAATAGACTCTTTTATACCATCACTCTTTTGATATAAATTGTAAAAATGGAGTGCTATATCTAGTCATCTCTTTTCCTTTATATACTTGATGCGTTATTCCATTTTCCATCAATTTCTTAAATGGTGTTTTAGTTGAAAATTTATTTACATAACTCTTTGGTAAAAATATCCACAGTGGTTCGTCATCCTTGCCAGTTAAGTAAATAGCGATTTTAGTTCCATATTTTGTTTTCTTTATCTTTTATACCATCACTCTTTTGATATAAATTGTAAAAATGGAGTGCTATATCTAGTCATCTCTTTTCCTTTATATACTAGATGCGTTATTCCATTTTCCATCAATTTCTTAAATGGTGTTTTAGTTGAAAATTTATTTACATAACTCTTTGGTAAAAATATCCACAGTGGTTCGTCATCCTTGCCAGTTAAGTAAATAGCGATTTTAGTTCCATATTTTGTTTTCTTTATCTTAAACCCAATGATCTTGTACTCAAAATTAATACATAAGTCCTCGATCTTTGTGTAGCCAATAACAGGCTTTTGATCATTCAGAGTATCTACGAAAGACTTTGGTACATAATACATAAGTGATTCGAGCTCTTTTATTGGATGAAAAATATTTATACATACCATTAGATTAAAATTATATACTCCCGGAGTCGATTAAAAAATAAAACTGAATCATTTAATCAGTGATCTCGCTCTTTTATACTTTTCAACATTGGAAAATCTTATTCCATTTCATTGTGAGCACATTTAGACTACGAGACTCCTAATAATTCAATATTTGATAATAAGAGTGAAAGAGATGCTTGTATGACATATTAAACATTTTCCTCATAACATCCTATAAAAGGAGTTCTAGTTTAATCTTTAAATCAGTTTATAACATAAATATCGAAATGAAAACATTCGTTTGTGATCTTTGTATAGACAGTCCCTCATATAAATATCGTTATGGATTAAAACGTCACATTCTAAAAGTACATAACTTCAGCAACACAAAAGCTCGATCAACATACTATAACTGCTACTTCTGTCCTGAAGTGCAAAAGTACTGGCTCCGAGATGAATTATATTTGCATTTTTTAATGCATCATCCCAAAATATTAATAGAATTAATTAACTTAAGATTAAAAACAACCAAATAAATCATATAAATTTCAATATTTATCAATCCATTTAAATAATGATTAATGCTTTATGTGAGATAAAAATAAAAAACCATAATTAAATTTTTATATAAATTTTTATTTTGCCAGACATTTTTATGTATACATAGGTTAGGTTAGGTTAGGGCGGTGATGCAAGGGGGTCATAGAATACCCCCTCGCTTCCACTTGAGCCGCTAGGGCTCCTTGTGCTGCCGCTGGAGCAAGGGTTTCACCGAGATGAACTGAACTTCTCTCTTTCTTTCTAAAAGTTTTTGTTTTTGTTGGGGCCCTCTGGCTTGCCACACTTTTATGACTAACTTATATGAAAGGTGAAGAAAGTATTCAAAGAATCTTATTTTTGCATGCAGTGGAGATAATCCAAACTCGAAATATTTTTTTTTTTTTTTTTGCGCGGTTCCCACTGCATACGCCCACCTCCCGTCCAACCGACCGAGGGACGCTGCCGCGTAACGTACGGCTCGAATCGCGGGAATAGATCCGAGACAGATAAGCGAGGAATAGGAGAAAGATATTACGAGGAAGGGTGTTGCATAGATAAGGCGGTTAATATAAGCGATTTAAGATTGTTAGTAGAGCAAAGTGATAAGATGTGGTAGAGACCATTGTAGTCCGATCATAATACCCTGAACGGATCGTGTTGGGCATATGTCGAACTACAATGGCTGAGGAGTAGAGGACGAAAGTTTCTGGTCCTTCTACTAGGAATGTTAAAATTTAAACGTGTTAGTAAATGCTGGCTGTCTATATTTCCATAAATAAGATTATATAGAAACATGACACCCAGCATCGTTCTACGATTTGTTAAAGATGGTAAGTTGATTAGTAAAAGTCTACTATGATAAGAGGGGAGGTAAAGATTTGCATCCCAATTAAGTCCCCTAAGAGCAAAAGTAAGGAAGTTTTTTTGTACAGATTCAATGTGATCTTGGTGTACTCCATATTGAGGACTCCAGACACACGATCCATACTCTAGAATCGGACGGACCAGTGATGTATATAACGTTTTAGTTATGTACGGGTCATTAAATTCTTTTGACCATCTTTTAATAAAACCAAGCACACCCATAGCTTTATTAACCATGGTAGATACATGGTCGGTAAATTTAAGTTTCAAATCTAATAGGACACCTAGATCGTTAACCTGAGTTAATCGTTCTAAGGCGTTCCCATAGAGAAAGTACATAGCCTGGTGAGGACTAGATCGGTAAAAAGACATAAGTTTACATTTCGATCCATTAAGCTTTAGGTTATTTGCTAAACACCAATTTTGAAGTTTATCCAAATCGGATTGAAGTCTAGACTGGGCGCTAGTGAATTTATACTGAAGGCATAGCTTAACGTCATCAGCGTACATAAGTACAAGTGAATTAGTTAAGGCAAGGGGCAAGTCGTTAATAAACCGAGTAAAAAGTAGGGGTCCAAGATGGCTTCCTTGGGGCACCCCCGATGTGGCGCGGACTAAACGCGAGGTAACATCTTTAAAGAAAACACGTTGGGTTCTCCCTGATAAGTAGCTCGAAATCCACATAAGAAGATCAGTTGGGAATCCCAAAAGACTGAGTTTACTTATAAGAAGCGAATGGTTAACAGAGTCAAATGCTTTACTGAAGTCAGTGTATATGACGTCTGTTTGTAAGCCATTCCGGAAGCCATCCGTGATAAAAGATGTTAGCTCCAATAAGTTGGTAGTGGTGGAGCGGCGCTTCATGAAGCCATGCTGGCACGGAGTTATTATTGAACTACATAGGTGTTGCAAATGTGGAGTGATAAGTTTTTCAAAAAGCTTTGGAATTGCTGACAATTTAGAGATGCCTCTATAATTAGCAGCGTCGGATTTTTTCCCTTTTTTATGCAGCGGAATAATGAAGGATTCCTTCCACATAAGGGGAAAGATCGAAGTTTCCAGC
>JAJJHT010020053.1:257814-291996 GCA_021223865.1 Drosophila pandora | reverse complement strand
AGGGCGGGCCACCAGACAACAACACCATAGAATAGAATTGGTCTGATGATCGCTGTGTATAACCATCTGACCATCTTCGGGGACATTCCCCATTTCAGGCCTACCGCCTTGCGGCAGGTATAGAGTGCTATTGCCGCTTTCTTAGTCCTATCAGCGGTGTTCAGCTTCCAGTCCAGTTTCCTGTCTAGTGTGATAGCTAGGTACTTCGCACTATCACTAAGAACTAGTGTTTCTCCTAGGAGCTTCGGAAGTCTTAGGTTAGGTATTTTGTACTTCCTGGTGAACAGCACGAGCTCTGTCTTGGACGGATTGACTCCCAGCCCGTTCTTTTGCGCCCAGGCCGACAGAACTTTGAGCTTCCCTGTCATTAGGTCGCATAGCGTCTGTGGGAATTTCCCCACGAAGGCAATAGCAACATCGTCCGCGTACGTAATGATCTTACATCCGCCACCCTCTAAGGATCGTAGTAGGCTGTTAACCGCCACGTTCCAGAGTAGTGGTGAGAGTACACCTCCTTGTGGGGTGCCCCTCTTGACGTATCTTCGAATAGTCGAACCTCCAAGTAAGAGTATTAGGTGAGTTGATCGATTGTCTATTCCAAGTCCCGTCAGTGCGTCGATTATTGAGCACGGTAAGATGTTGTTGAAGGCCCCTTCTATGTCTAGAAAAGCCACAAGTGCGTATTCCTTGAAATTAATCGCTCGTTCAGCGATCATAGTGACATCGTGCAGGGCTGTTTCAGTTGATCGGCCCCTTTTGTAAGCATGCTGAGAGCATGAGATGCCATTTGTGTTAATGTTAAGTTGTAGATGGAGACTTAAGAGTCTTTCCATAGTCTTAAGGAGAAAGGAAGGCAGACTTATAGGTCTGAAATCCTTGGGAGTGCAGTGGGATGGTTTCCCCGCCTTGGGTATGAATACAACCTTCGTGCACAGCCATGCCTTTGGTATCATACCAGTAGTGAAGACTGTGCTGAAGATTTTCTTAATCCATTTCCTTAGGTTAATACCGGCTCTGGATAACTGAGCTGGTAGAATACCGTCCGGTCCCGGAGATTTGAAGGGTTTAAAACTGTCTATTGCCCATTTAAGGTTTCTGTCACTAAGTAGGTAGTTGAGCGAGCCCTGGTGACCCTGGCTACGCATCACCTGTGTCGTTCCTTCCGATGAGCAACCCGGGAAGTGTGCGTTGATAAGGGTCTCCAGGGTTTCCAGGCTTGAGGTTGTCCAGCACCCCTCCGTGTTCTTAATGTAACCTGCGATGGGGGCTGTAGTAGAGGGAATCTTTCTTAGGCGGGCGGGCTCTGATGTCTCCTGAATGTTGGTGCAAAAATTGGCCCAGGCAACCCTCTTTGCCTTGCGCAATTCTTTGTTATATTGCCTAAGTTCAGCTTTATAGGTTTCCCACGCCTCGTCTGTGTTGGTATGGTGCGCGTGGTTGAAGGCCCAACGTGCATTTTTTTGTAGGGGGCTAAAGACGAGGTCCACCACGGTGGCTTCTTCGATCTGTTGCTACCTATTCTTTTCTTGGGGCAGGCCTTGTGGTAAGCTTTTGCACTAGTCGCAATAAGCTTGTCTACCATGGCGTTGAGCCCCTCATAGGTCTCGATAGTCTCTGAAGGCGGTTCGCCTAAGGATCTATCTAGTATATTTTTATAGAGCTCCCAGTTTGCCTTTCTAGGATTTCGTACTGCTTGCTTGGTGAAGTTTTCAAAATTTACTACTA
Source organism: Drosophila pandora (assembly GCA_021223865.1). Taxonomy (NCBI): domain Eukaryota; kingdom Metazoa; phylum Arthropoda; class Insecta; order Diptera; family Drosophilidae; genus Drosophila; species Drosophila pandora. Next base: position 290,271 of record JAJJHT010020053.1, on the reverse strand, counting down.
TCTCAATATAGCGATGGTCTGAAAATGAGTGTTTGTCAAGGACTCTCCAGCTGGTGATTGCATCAGCCAGGGAGTGCGAGAATAATGTGACATCAAGAACCTCCCTTCTGTTCTTGACTACGAAGGTGGGTTCTAAACCTCTGTTACCCACTAGAAGCTTAGAGCTGAGGATAAAATCGAAGATTGACTCACCCCTCTCGTTTGTGTCAGTGCTTCCCCACTGATTGTGATGAGCGTTGGCATCGCATCCTATTATTAGGTCGATGTCCTTCCTTTCGCTGTCTTCCACAAGCCGCCTGAGTAGCGAATGGGGTGGAGGTCCTAGGTGGTCATGACCCATATATGCCGAGCATATTCTTAGATGGCCGTCTGGGCCCTCTATCGATGCGGCTACGTGATCTTCATTGCTGAAATTTGGTAGCAAGAAGGTATTAAGGCTTTTCTTTGCGAGTATGCATGCTCGCTTTTTACCTGTTACAGCGGCTGTGTACAGCCTGAAGTCCGACGCCCCCAGACCGAGAATCCTGTCTCCGTGGATCCAGGGTTCTTGGATGAGGGCCACGTCAGCTCCATTCTCTGCAAGATGGAGCAGGAGGGCGGCGGAAGCCACCTTACTGTGATGGAGTTTTATCTGCAGGAATGTCAGGGACATCCTTTAGATTCTCCACCACAGTAACCTCCGCCTCGGTGTCGGAGCCCAGCAATGAGTCCTCCTCCATGCCGACGCCACCAAGAGCCCCTGCCAGGTCACTCTCCTCTGAGGTGTACCCTTCCAGAATGTCCTCCTCCACATCTGACATTCCTTCTGGGCGGACCTCTTCGGTCGGTTCCCCCGAGTCTAGCTCTTGTGCGCCCATCTCCAAGTCGATGCCTCCAGGTTTACTCTTCGCATCCAACTTGTAGATCCTCACCGCAACGTGCTCGAGCCCGTATTTGATACGGCTAGCGGCACCCTCCAGGATCTTCGCAGTCTCCGCATTTAGAGTGAGGACAACCTGCCTTCTCAGTCCCACTGCTTCCTCCACCTTGGCGACTCTCCAGTCCGCCGTAGGGAGTGTGGGATTGCACATTTTGAGCATGGCCAGAATGGTGGCAGGGTCCGCCGGCTTCTCTGTCAGCCATACGCGGGCCCTCGGTTTGCTGGGGATCTTGTCCCAGTCCACCGCCTCCAGTCTGGCTTCTGGGTAGACCTCCCCTAGCGACGCAATCATTCGCTTGTAGAGGCTTACAGACCTCGCATCTTGGCACGCTATCACCTTGATGCTACCCTGGTACCACCCTGCGTCTTCGCAGTCCGGTGGAGGTCCTCCGCTCTTGAGCATCTCCTCCATGAAGCGCCCATGCAGCTCATTCACTACCATACGCCAAAGCTCCTTGGGGATCAGGCCATCTTTGGAGCCATTATCAATGACCCCAATGATGGTCCTCCCCTTGGTAACTTCGGCGAAGGATCTGTTATTTTGTGTCTGCACCTTCTTCTTCTTAGCTAGGGGCGCTCCACCGTCGGTCGACCTCTGCCTTTTCGCACTCTGTGCACTCTCCTTGGCAGAGTCGCCTACTCCTGTCGGCTTCTTTGGGTCCAATCTGGCCCCCGCTCTTGCTGGCTGAAAGTCAGGCAGGATTTCCCTCGCCCACTTTATTATTTCAGCCTGATCGGGATTGGACTCCGCCGATGGGTCTGCCCTCATCAGGATGAAGGCCGCTCTCCTCCTATCTTTATAGGAGCCCTTCCACTGCAGGGGACCAGCAGTCGTCGGACCGGGGCCTTCCTTAGGGGTGCCGCCGGTGCGAAAGGAGCTCGATTCAGGGATCTTACCCCCCACACCGTTCGGTGGTCCCATAGTGGGCCCCGTTTTGGGGGTCGGTGCCTTGGCATCTCCCCCTACACCGGCGCCGCTCGCCTCCGGATGTTGTCCCTCAGTGGGGAGCTTCGCCATCCCAGCATCTCTTTGGCCTCTATCTGCCTTGGAGATTGACGGATCCGAGATCCCATTTTCGGACTTTCTTAGGGAGTTCCGTTCTCCACTGTTTGTTTTTCTTTTGATATTATTGTCATTCATTTTTGGACCCACGAGTAGGCGGGAAGGGGTTCGTCCATCATGACATAGCCCGCTTGTCATGATATGCCTGGTTAAAACTGAGGGGTCGGCCAGTCCCCCAGAGTCCGCATATTAACGTCCGTGCATCCCCCGGACATGCATCCCTAGGCATATGCTGTTCCACCTTGGATTGGGGTGATTTGAGGAAGGGAGTTTTCTTCTCCCCGCCCGACTACAATTCGCCAGCATCCTCGGCAGAGACATGACCTTACCGGGACCTGTTACCAGCCGCCCTCACGTGGAGAGAATAGTCGCACTACCATCGGTGTACACAGTTACGGCACATGAGCTCATGCGTTTCTCCCCCTGTTGTACCCGATTGGCTGACGGCCTTTATGTATACATAGTTTTATTCAATATTTTTCATATATTCATATAATATTGCATCATCTTCTTCATATTGTGTCTCTGGGATAAAACATGGCGTATTCGGTACATCGTCTTCTAATATGAAAATGTCCTGGGTGCTTGGAACGATCCAATCATCATCAAGGCCGATATTTGAGGGTTCTGGATAGTCCCATGTGGGACCTTTATTTTATTTTTTTGCTGTTTTGGGCTTAGTTCAATAACCTGCTTGGGCTGTTAAATTTAAACTAGCCATTGGAGTCCTAAACCCATCGAGACCCATCGATCCTCGAAAACTGAAAACAGGTTGTGACACTTGAAAACAACCCCGAATTTTCCAGGTCAAAGAATTGACCAATCAAAAGACCTGGGAGCCATGAAAGACAGGATAGGAAGATGTGAATTGACCAATCAAAAGACCTGGGAGCCATGAAAGACAGGATAGGAAGATGTGAAGAGAAGGAAACAAGATGCTTTGATTTTTATATATTTGTGATTATTTTATTCATTATTTTTCAAATATTCATTTAATTTATAATTCATAATGCTCATATTCCTTTACCTTTATTTTATTTTTTTGCTGTTTTGGGCTTAGTTCAATAACCTGCTTGGGCTGTTAAATTTAAACTAGCCATTGGAGTCCTAAACCCATCGAGACCCATCGATCCTCGAAAACTGAAAACAGGTTGTGACACTTGAAAACAACCCCGAATTTTCCAGGTCAAAGAATTGACCAATCAAAAGACCTGGGAGCCATGAAAGACAGGATAGGAAGATGTGAATTGACCAATCAAAAGACCTGGGAGCCATGAAAGACAGGATAGGAAGATGTGAAGAGAAGGAAACAAGATGCTTTGATTTTTATATATTTGTGATTATTTTATTCATTATTTTTCAAATATTCATTTAATTTATAATTCATAATGCTCATATTCATAATAACGACATATTCACAATGACGTATTCCTCAACCCGAAAACCCAAAAAATTTTTCCAGAGAGTAATTGATGTTGCATAAATCGCAGGTTACTTGTGGATCCATATTCAAGATAAAATTTTACGTATAAAATGTTCTAACCGGCAATGCGAGATTTAGACTAAAAATTGTATCTCTAAAATAATCATAGAAACCTATTCATCCTTAAAAAATGAGAACAGGTTCTTGTGTTTGAATGTATTGAAGCCATGAATGGAAACACCTGAAAACCACCCCCCAATTTCCACAAGTCAATTAATTGGGAAAACCAATCAAAAGACTCGAAACACGAGATAGTGCTTAGAGCCTCCAGTAGGGAGTAAACAGGCGATCGGCTAATTTCTTGCACGCGTGTGTGTGTGTGTGTTTGTGTGTGCGTGGGATCCTATACACATAACCAAACAAATATACATTTATATATATTCCCATGCCAGCAGGCATCTCCTGCCCTTCTTGAGGCCTTGCCATAAATTTTCCACCTGAGTGTAACTGATAAAAAAGGGCCGCATCAGGTCGATCGTTGTTCCGAGGTTTTTGTTGACCCTTCAGGTTTAACGGAATTTCACTTTCTTATGATAATTTTTTCCTTTTGATACTTGTTTCAACCCTTGTACAATTTTATATTAGAAATTAAATTTCTTCGTATAACTCAAAAAATAATTTTTAAATATTTCAATGGTCTTGGATTGAAAAATCATTTAAAATGATATGCAATAACATATTCTTTTGTTTTCATAATTATTTTTTCCTTATGTTGTACAAATGATCATAGTGATTTGGTTGGATATATTTTTCTTAATCAATTTCATTTATTTTTTCACACACCTAATTTGTCTCATAGGTTGCCCAAGGGACCAAATGATCATGGTGAATTGGGTGAATATATTTTTTCCTGATCAATTTCATTTAGTTTTTCACAAACCTAATTTGTGTCATAGGTGGCGCAAATGATCAATTGAATTGGTAGGGACTTAGGCAAACGGCGTAAAATCGGGGGGGAAAAATTAAAAAATGTGTATACAGGCAAACGGCGTACGCAGCCGATTTACTAGCGCCACCTATGTGTCAAATGTGAAAATGTGGTGAATTTACTAGCGCCATCTACATGTCAAATGTAAAAAATGTGGTGAATTTACTAGCGCCATTTACATGTAAATATTGACATGTAAAAAGATCGGCTAGTCATGAAATTTGACAGGATCATGTAGAGAACTTGTGTCGAGTAAAATGATCTGTCAAAGAGTGCTAGCGTTCGCAAATATAAATACATGTAGAAAAAACTTGAAAGGATCATACCATTAGTTTGCCTGTATACACATTTTTTAATTTTTCCCCCCCGATTTTACGCCGTTTGCCTAAGTCCCTACCAATTCAATTGATCATTTGCGCCACCTATGACACAAATTAGGTTTGTGAAAAACTAAATGAAATTGATCAGGAAAAAATATATTCACCCAATTCACCATGATCATTTGGTCCCTTGGGCAACCTATGAGACAAATTAGGTGTGTGAAAAAATAAATGAAATTGATTAAGAAAAATATATCCAACCAAATCATTATGATCATTTGTACAACATAAGGAAAAAATAATTATGAAAACTAAAGAATATGTTATTGCATATCATTTTAAATGATTTTTCAATCCAAGACCATTGAAATATTTAAAAATTATTTTTTGAGTTATACGAAGAAATTTAATTTCTAATATAAAATTGTACAAGGGTTGAAACAAGTATCAAAAGGAAAAAATTGTCAAAAGAAAGTGAAATTCCGTTATTATAATAGAAGACGATGCACCGAATACGCCATGTTTTATCCCAGAGACACAAGATGAAAATTGTGGCATTCCAACATTTCCAGATGACGATAACATTTTTTCGGAATTAATTCAAGATAAAGATTATTATTTAAAATTAATGAATGAAGAAGATGATGCAATATTAAATGAATATATGAAAAATATTGAATAAAACTATACATAAAAATGTCTGGCAAAATAAAAATTTATATAAAAATTTAATTATGGTTTTTTTTTATTTTTATCTCACATAAAGCATTAATCATTATATAAATGGATTGATGAATATTGAAATTTATATGATTTATTTGGATGTTTTTATTCTTAAGTTAATTAATTCTATTAATATCTTGGGATGATGCATTAAAAAATGCAAATATAATTCATCTCGGAGCCAGTACTTTTGCACTTCAGGACAAAAGTAGCAGTTATAGTATGATGATCGAGCTTTTGTGATGCTGAAGTTATGCACTTTTAGAATGTGACGTTTTAATCCATAACGATATTTAAATGAGGGACTGTCTATACAAAGATCACAAACGAATGTTTCCATTTCGATATTTATGTTATAAACTGATTTAAAGAATAAACTAGAACTCCTTTTATAGGATGTTATGAGGAAAATATTCAATATGGATACAATATACATAGATAAAACAAAATGAAAGAATCATTCAAGCATCTCTTTCAGTCTTATTATCAAATGTTGCATTAATAGTTGCATTAAAATTTAAAAATAATCATGTTGACATCTCTTTCTATCATTTTATTTAAAAAGTATATGCCCACAATGAGATGGGATGGGATTTTCCAATATTGAAAAGTATAAAAGAGCGAGATCACTGATTAAATGATTCAGTTTTCTTTTTTAATCGACTCCGGGAGTATATAATACTAATCTAATGGTATGTAGAAATATTTTTCATCCAATAAAAGAGCTCGAATCACTTATGTATTATGTACCAAAGTCTTTCTTAGATACTCTGAATGATCAGAAGCCTGTTATTGGCTACACAAAGATCGAGGACTTATGTATTAATTTTGAGTACAAGATCATTGGGTGCACCCAAACCCCGCACCCAAAATGGACAGTTCACGGCGTCCAGATCAAACCCTGAAGTCTTCTTCTCGACTGCAGCCAGATCCTCACTAGGACCCATTAACTTTGACAAAAATGTGACATACGCAAGCGCCTTAAAATCAGGACCGGCGACACCTGCCTCAAGAAGCTCATTTCTGCAATCAGCATATCAAGAACCGAACACGGCTCAGCAACATCAACCAACAGAGCAGCCAAAAAACAACTTTGAAGCTATGATATGCAGCCTACAACAAAGCCTGACGGAATTTATGTCGTTTATGCGCACAACTATGCAAGATTTAATGCGAAACCAAAATCTATTGATTCAAATGCTGGTTTCACAACAATCCAAATAATGGCTTTCCTACGGATATCTACGTGGAACGCTAACGGCGTTTCGCAACATAAACTTGAGTTAGCTCAATTCCTACTCGACAATCACATCGATGTAATGCTGCTCTCTGAAACACACCTCACAAACAAATACAATTTTCAACTACGAGGATATTCATTCTACGGAACAAATCATCCAGATGGTAAAGCACATGGTGGGACTGGAATTCTAATCAGAAGCCGCATAAAGCACCATTATCAAAACAAATTTTCTAAAAACTACCTACAGGCCACATCTATAAATATACAACTAAATACTGGCAACCAACTTACACTAGCCGCCGTATACTGCCCCCCTCGCTTCAATATAGCTGAAGATGAGTTTATGCAATTTTTCAGCACACTTGGAGACCACTTCATAGCAGCAGGAGACTACAATGCCAAGCACACACACTGGGGATCCCGTCTCGTTNCATTTCCAGATGACGATAACATTTTTTCGGAATTAATTCAAGATAAAGATTATTATTTAAAATTAATGAATGAAGAAGATGATGCAATATTAAATGAATATATGAAAAATATTGAATAAAACTATACATAAAAATGTCTGGCAAAATAAAAATTTATATAAAAATTTAATTATGGTTTTTTTATTTTTATCTCACATAAAGCATTAATCATTATATAAATGGATTGATGAATATTGAAATTTATATGATTTATTTGGATGTTTTTATTCTTAAGTTAATTAATTCTATTAATATCTTGGGATGATGCATTAAAAAATGCAAATATAATTCATCTCGGAGCCAGTACTTTTGCACTTCAGGACAAAAGTAGCAGTTATAGTATGATGATCGAGCTTTTGTGATGCTGAAGTTATGCACTTTTAGAATGTGACGTTTTAATCCATAACGATATTTAAATGAGGGACTGTCTATACAAAGATCACAAACGAATGTTTCCATTTCGATATTTATGTTATAAACTGATTTAAAGAATAAACTAGAACTCCTTTTATAGGATGTTATGAGGAAAATATTCAATATGGATACAATATACATAGATATAACAAAATGAAAGAATCATTCAAGCATCTCTTTCAGTCTTATTATCAAATGTTGCATTAATAGTTGCATTAAAATTTAAAAATAATCATATTGACATCTCTTTCTATCATTTTATTTAAAAAGTATATGCCCACAATGAGATGGGATGGGATTTTCCAATATTGAAAAGTATAAAAGAGCGAGATCACTGATTAAATGATTCAGTTTTCTTTTTTAATCGACTCCGGGAGTATATAATATTAATCTAATGGTATGTGGAAATATTTTTCATCCAATAAAAGAGCTCGAATCACTTATGTATTATGTACCAAAGTCTTTCTTAGATACTCTGAATGATCAAAAGCCTGTTATTGGCTACACAAAGATCGAGGACTTATGTATTAATTTTGAGTACAAGATCATTGGGTGTAAGATAAAGAAAACAACATATGGAACTAAAATCGCTATTTACTTAACTGGCAAGGATGACGAACCACTGTGGATATTTTTACCAAAGAGTTATGTAAATAAATTTTCAACTAAAACACCATTTAAGAAATTGAAGGAAAATGGAATAACGCATCTAGTATATAAAGGAAAAGAGATGACTAGATATAGCACTCCATTTTTACAATTTATATCAAAAGAGTAATGGTATAAAAGAGTCTATTCCTTATTGTGAATCATCAGTCTTGTGTCTTCTACATAATCCCAAACACCTCGAAAATGTATTCGCATCAAATCAAACTATTTCTGCTGCAATTTGAGGATATGCTTTTTGAGGAACACCAAAAAAAACTTGAATATCTAAAAGCAACCCTGGAAGATTTGGAAGAAAAGGAGCTCCTGTACTCCAAATATGGATTTCACTACAAAATATGTCCCTGGAGTGATGATGACGCAACTGAGGGCCCCGACACTTGTAATTGCCACAAACTTCCAATATACATAAAGGAAGCCATGGATATTATGATAAGATATTATAAAATAACTAAAAGAATGTATCAAGAACCCTAAAAATAAAAATATATTTTTTATATAATATATAAAAATTTGTTTATTTTCATATTAAGATTATAAATTCATTTAAAGCATTTACTAAACATTTTTGAAATTAGCTTATCATTATAGGCGAAATCTTTTGTTTTGAAATTCCTGATAAAACTCTTTAAAGTTTTTCGGTTGCTTTTGTAAAGAGCAAATAGCANAAAATAAAAATATATTTTTTATATAATATATATAAATTTGTTTATTTTCTTTTAAAAATTTTAAAAATTTATTTAAAACATTTACTAAAAATTTTTAAATTAGCTTATCATTATAGGCGAAATATTTTGTTTTGAAATTCCTGATAAAACACTTTAAAGTTTTTCGGTTGCTTTTGTAAAGAGCAAATAGCATACAGTAATGTCCACAGGTATTGAAAAAGTATCCTTGCAATTGCTGTTTGTTATAAGTATATTTTGATGCATTTCTCTTTAAAAATGTAACAAATTCTTTTTTCTGAGGATATTGTCCGTAAGAATCAAAAAATTCAGCAGACTTTTTGTTATAGAAGTAAAATGCAACCCAATGCATTCCTGGTTGGTTTGAATAATCAGTGTTAACCACAAATAATGCTGGGTAATCACTAATTTCTTTTGGTAGTTTATCTGCTGGAAAAACGCCTTTAAATATTTTTTTAGTTTGTTGATTGCTTGAAAGCAAGTCCATGATTTGTATTGTATTCATTTTTAAAGAAGTACCCGAATATTTCGATGTTTATCAATATCAATCATAGAATCGTATTCACAATAAACAAGACATGTTACAGCCTCAGCAAGAGGTTCAGAGAATCGTCCTTCTATTCTTATTGTTCCTTGAGATATTAAGTTAGAACAAACACTTGAATTTGAGTGATCCGCAGTTAAATCAAATGCTAATATGAAACTATTTTTGTCAAACATTTCCTTAGAAATTTGCAGACCTCGATCATAATGTTTAATTCCGCATGCTCTAATTAGTAAATTATATGCTCTTGAACTTTGTACATTGTTAGAATTCGAGAAATCGAATTCAAGCGCCTATGAAGGCACTTGTACTCCATTAACTAATAGATTAAATCGTTGAATTTTAAAGTTTTCAAAATTAAAAGGATCTAATCCTCTATTTACCATACAGAAAACCAAAAAATTTGGAATTTGCCCAATAACAGCATTATCGATTGATCATGTATTATTTCCTGGGTATATTGTAAATGATTTTACTTCAACTTTATTGTATGGGTATATTGCATTTTTTGTTTGTAAAACGTGGTGATGAGCTAATAAAATACTGGGGTTAACTACCACATGGTTCATAAAAAGCTGTGCTTCTAATATCTTAAGATTCGACTCAGTCCCGTCTTCCAATAAATAAAATGCTGTTTTTCAATATTAAAAGTAATACGCAAATCAACATTATTTACAAGAAGCTTTGGTTGGTTGAAAATATCACCATGAACTTTTCCAAATAATTCAACTTTGTTACTATTTTGAAAGATATTTTTAAGAATTAGACAACCATCACTTTTAAATGGTGTTTGAGTTCCATAATTTGGAAAATATCCTTGTGTTGCTAAATGACTTTCACTTGCATCACAACCATAGTTTAAAATGGTTTGTAAATATGATCTATAATGATAATTGTTGTCACTTTGTGAAACCAGAGTATTATTTAAATATACCGATGAGCTCCTAAATATTGAGTGCAAAATATTATTAGCAACACCAACAGCATTTTCTTCAATATTACTATTATCAATTTTTTTAAGTTGCACAACAAGTTTTAGGTAAACACTTGAAAGGTCTCACACTTGAAAGATATGTTTCACCATTTCCCAAACAAACGAATTCAATTGATGAGGCACTATCCAATGAAGCAATAGGATTGTATGATACTTCTTCGGTTTTCAAAATACAGCTTTGAGTTGGGTGCGGTGCAAAAAGATCCAATTCGCTTTTCATGCATTCAATGTAGTTACTCATTTTGACTTTGAAAATATATCACTAATTTTAAATTTTGTTGTTGATTTTTTTCTTGATTTTTTTGAATGCGTATGTTTACGTCCTTGCTTAGATGCTAAATGACTGCGTTTTTTTCTTGGTCTCCTCTTTTTATGTCTTTTTCCTTTACCATTTTGTAATTTCGTAATTTTATTAATTGCTTTATCAGATAAATTATGTAGAGCTATTTTACTTTGTTCTTGAATTATATTACGTAAGGGTTTCCGACCTAAATCATTTATAACAGCCTTTCCAGTTTCTGCAGCTTGATTTTTCAATGCATTTATCCCCGAAATTAAAAGTGGTTTAATGTAATTAAAAAGTCCGCTAAAAAAATTTCCAATTCCTCGTCCTTGCTGAACAACTCTTGTAACATGTAACCATGTAAGCGGGCAGATGGTTGTGTAGCTGCAAGGAGGTTGCACGCGCTGGTTCCGGCTTTTTGGTCGGTAGAAGGGAGCGGATCCCTAGGGTCCTTGTGCTACTCGCTCGCAGTTATCAATCGATTATTTAAAAGATATTCGCGTGCGGGGGGGTTAGTACGTACTGAAGGAAATATCGGGAAAGGGGATAAAAAGGATTCTTGCATTGCTTTCGACATTCAGAGTAATTAAGGCCGTTGCGACTGCGCTGGTGGAGTTGCAGCAGACGATGTAAAGCTGAGCGGATGTTTTGCCACAGCCGTTGCCCACCCTTCCATGATCACCAAGTCCGCGAAATAATTATTGATGATCCCAAAGAAAATCCGGCTATTTAATTTCACCTGCCATTTTCATCCTGCATGACTCCTCTAGATAATAGATTAGCAATTCATTTTTAAACGTTATAAAATTTATTCATGGTTATTAAGTTGCATAAGGCAAAAGAAGGAAATTTAAATCATCGTATGTATATCGTAAAATGTCTCAAAAGTAACTTATTTATTTTCAATTCAAATTTGATAGCAAGGGTTTATGATTAACTTTAGCAAGGTTTTTAATGTTGGAACACGGCAAGAGCATTAAAAATAATGTTCCAAGATTCCATTAATTTTTATTAAATATTTATTAATTTAAGAAAAAAAATGTAATTCATTTTTCTTTGTTGTCATTGCTGAAGGCTATTATTAAATATTGGAATAAAAAAAAGAAAAATATATATATATAATCAACTGTTAGCCAGCACGTGCCAGAAAAATTTACATTTTTTTTTTCTTTTCTTTCAGTGTACCGTTGTTCGGTATTTTAATTGCAAACCGCGTGGTTCGATTTTACCGTATGGGAGATAAAAATCTTTCAGGTAAAGCTTTTATTACACTGAGAAAAATCAGCCTAACCACCAACAATATTTAATTTGGGGTAATGAATATATTTTTTTTTCACTTACATCGAGTTTAATTTCCACGTCCAAAAGATCTTTTGTCGGGTTGAGCGATGAATCTATAATTTTAGGGCATAGAGGTTATTTTTATGTATGTATATATATATATATTCACCAATCTAATTAATATTTCCATACCGTTCAGTTTTAGTATTTAAGTAATAAAAAAAAGAAATACAAAATTAAGGGAACTGGAAACGTTATTTTCTTACATTATTAAACTCCAAGCTCCAAAAAAACTAAATACTACCAAAATAAAAATAGCTAAATCAAATTAATAATTCCGGAAACCAATACGGGACAGGCGTAACTGTCTTGGGGCGATGAATGACGTCATTGGATGAGAATAATTTCGGGTGCATATGCTGGCCATTGGCGGGTTTTAATTAATGAGGGAAAATTATTGCACATGCACCTTAATCCCAAAAGAAAATTGTGGCTTTCACACTAATTTATAATAAATCCATCAGATCCCGCGGCGTGGCGCTGGAAACCCTTCTTAGGGTAAAACTGGCTGCTTGGGAGCTTATAAACTTATTCCCAATGTAAGAACAATACAAAAATGGGTTCTTACTGGGTGCCAATTCGACCTAAAAAAAGTCGAATTAAAAAAAGGCGTGAGGCCGAAAACAAAGGTTTTATTTACCTTGAATTGGCACCGCAAAAATGTAATTCACTTTTAATACACTGAGCGCTGCTCACTTCCCTCTGTGTTTAAGTTTTGGGAAACTTATGTGGAAATTCCCCACCACGTGTCTTTTTTTTTCCGGGGTTAAATATATACTGGAGTTTAACCGCGAGCGATGCGCTTATCTTAGCAGCCACAAGAGAAAAGAAGTTGGCCGCTGATTATTCTATGCTTAGACCGATACTTAAATGCTCAATTCTAGGTAGATAATTGATTATCAATAGATAAGGAACTTTAAGCTTAACCAAGCTTTTTGTTTTTGTTTTGTATTTTTGGTTATTCCAAGCTTAACTAAATGAGGTTTACTTTTAGGCATATGGTTTGTTGTTAAGTTACAACAAGCGCATTACATTTTCCCCCCCACTAAAATCTAACTTGGGGTGGAACAACACAAGGAAGATTCCCGCTTGTTGTCTACGCTTATGGCTTAATATCTTTGGCATGGAAATTTCCGAACAGGCGGCCTTGTAGATCTTCTAGCTCGTAATATACCTTCCCTAACTTCCTTCGCACTCGCGCTTTAAGGAAATTGGGAGCCAGCTTGGAGCTAAACCCTTTTGCAAAATTGCTTTGTTGGAAATTGCGTCGGAAAATTTCTTGACCTACTTTAAAAGAAACGTCCCTTGTGCGTGTGTTGTAGAACTTTTCATTCCGATTGCGTTGGTCTATCATGGTTTTCTGGGCTTTGCTGCGTAAAATGTCTAGGGAGTCTTCCTTATTAAATTGGACACTTCGATCTTCTAGCATACCTAAATCTCGTAGTAGTTGAAAAGTTTCGCCATTCGTGACCATATGTTGACCAAACGTTAGCTTATACGGGCTCGTGTTTATGGCCAGATGAACTCCCGATCGTAGAGCGCAGTTGATGCTACTAAGGTTTTCGTCCCAGTTACTCTGATTTGGGTTTATGTAAGCCTTTATGGCTGAAAGAACTGATCTATTCACTCTTTCCGACGCGTTTGCCTGTGGGGAATAAAAGGCCGTATATGTATGTCTGATATTATATTTGTTTAACAAGCAATTAAAAGTTTGCGATTTAAACTGAACTCCATTATCAGAAACCACATATTCTGGAACCCCAAAACAATGAAAAAGATCTTCTTCCAAATATCGCACAATCGAGTCGGCGGTAAACTTGCGGACTGGTTTCAAAAAAGGAAACTTAGTGAGATGGTCGAGCACCACAAATATACCTACATTTCCCGATTTACTGCGTGGATAGGGTCCTAAAAAGTCAACAAATATCTTCTGAAAGAAACGCTGGGGGATTCCAGTGTTTCCCATAGGAGGTTTAAACGATCGATTAGGGTGTTTCGTGGCCTTACAAATATCACAACTATTGATGAAAGTTTTTATGTCGTTAACCATGTTAGGCCAGAAATAATAACGTCGGAGCCTTTCTATGGTTTTGTTTATACCTCCGTGGGCATGTAATGGGTCTCCATGAGCAGTCTTAATGGCATTCGGTACGAGTGGGCGTGGAACCACAAGTTTCCAGCATTGGTCATCGGAAATTTTGGTATCCTCTGCATGTTCGGAGCGTCGGTATATATGTTTACCTTGAATTTTGAGATCCGGTAGGGAAGAGTTATTAAGTCGGATCTTACTCCTAAGCGAATCGTATTCGGTTGAATCGAATTCGGTGGAATTAACGTCAACTATTAGACTATCACAAGCAAGGGTTGACAAGTCTTCGGTAAAGGTTCGCGAAAGAGCGTCGGGGACTACGTTGTGAGTACCTTTTCGATGAAGTATCTTGAATTGGAATCCTTGAAGCTTAAGAGACCAACGGGCGAGACGCGAGCTTAGATCTGCCTGGGTCATAAGCCATTTTAAGGAGGCATGATCTGTGACTATTACGAAATCCTGTCCTTCGACATAAGCTCTAAATTTTTTCACGGCCAACACAGCGGCATAACACTCCTTCTCGGTAACGGTGTATTGACGTTGACAACGATTTAGTTTCTTTGACATGAAAGCGATCGGCACCTCTGCGCCATCTTTATTCACTTGCATTAAGACTGCACCTACTCCTGTGTGGCTGGCGTCGCAATGAAGTGAGAACGGGAGCGAAAAATTGGGACTGTGCAGTACTGGGGCTGCACACATGCTTGCCTTTATGGACTCAAAAGCCCCCTGGGCTTCACTTGTCCACTCAAACTTCCGATTGGTTTTCAAGGTGTCTGTCAAAGGGGAAGTAATAGCGGAATAATCCTTAATGAACTTATGATACCATCCGGTCATTCCAAGGAATCTTCGAACCTGTTTAACCGAACGGGGTGTTGGGTAATCTCTGACTGCGGCTATCTTATCAGGATCGGTGCTAATAATACCATTACCTATCACGTGTCCTAAGTACTTCACTTCTTTCCGACAGAATTTACTTTTTTCAACATTAATTGTAAGATTTGCACGAGCCAGGTTGGAAGCGACTACCGATAAGACTTCAAGATGTCGTTCGAAAGTATCGGAGACAATGAGTAAGTCGTCTAAATATATAAAAACCTCATTACGTAAGTAGGCTGAAACTATTTTATCCATAAGTCGCGACATAGACTGCGGGGCATTAGTGAGGCCAAAGGGCATGACCACAAATTCATACAACGGACGTCCGGGTACTGAGAAGGCCGTTTTATCGCGAGATTTCGGGTCTAGCGGTATTTGCCAAAAAGCATCTTTTAAATCGAGGCTAGTGATGAATTCGGCTTTTGGTAATCTACTTAGGATACCATCGATTATCGGCATTGGATATGCATCCTTTACGGTGACGGAATTCACCTTCCTACTATCTACGCAGAGTCTTACTTTTCCTGGTTTCTTCACTAACACTACTGGAGATGACCAAGAGCTGTTAGATTCTTGAATAACTCCTAATTCGAGCATTCGATCGAGCTCGTCATACATAAGTTTCTCAATTGCCGGTGACACGGTTTAGCTTCTCCCACATCGATCGAGTGTGAAATTAACGATGTACGTCCTAGTCCCTGCTTAGAAAATGACGGGAATAATTTGATAACGTTCTGCAATGAATTCTGTTGATCCTTTGAAAGTTCTCTCATACTTGGATCGCTAATGGAGGCTAAATTATGATTTTTGGTTAACAGATGCATTGGGAGTAAGTCANAAGGAAATCGAAAAATGTTCGGCGTTTCTTATTTCGATCATGATTTCAGATAATACTGAGGTTGCCATCAAATCGAGTATTTCATTCTGAATATCATGATGGAGCCATCTGTGATTATCCCTTTGCAGCCAGTTTTTTAGTTCCACCACATCATCTACGCTCTCGTCGTTATTTCTTTTCAGACGAACTACGAACTTATCCATGTCTTTTTCCGCCTATTTACTTGAACTTTCTTTTCACCACAAGTACATAAAATCACCGGTATCAGTTGTTTCGAGCTGACAAAGAAATTTTCTGTATGGTTTTCCGGCCGCTATTTGCTCTAGAAACAATGACTTTCTGATCAACAACGACAGTTACGTTTTGCCCACTAAAAACTATGACGTAGGGTAGGGCTACATTACTTAAAACGTAAAGCTTAATAGCTAAAAATTATGCCCGCTACGTGTCGCTTTCTTACTAGCGCCATCTAGGGATCCTACATGTAATAGGTTTTTTTTATTTGTATAAATTTACATGCCAGCTGATTTGCAAAACTTAAGCCACCGCGGCAGAAAAAAAAAATTTGGCGAGTGAGAAGGATTCCGAGTGGGTATTTTCCCCACTCGGAAATTTCCGAGTGGGTACAACTACCCACCATACCCATATTATCCGCCGGGCCTGTCCGTGGGCATGTAATGGGTCTCCATGAGCAGTCTTAATGGCATTCGGTACGAGTGGGCGTGGAACCCAAAGTTTCCAGCATTGGTCATCGGAAATTTTGGTATCCTCTGCATGTTCGGAGCGTCGGTATATATGTTTACCTTGAATTTTGAGATCCGGTAGGGAAGAGTTATTAAGTCGGATCTTACTCCTAAGCGAATCGTATTCGGTTGAATCGAATTCGGTGGAATTAACGTCAACTATTAGACTATCACAAGCAAGGGTTGACAAGTCTTCGGTAAAGGTTCGCGAAAGAGCGTCGGGGACTACGTTGGGAGTACCTTTTCGATGAAGTATCTTGAATTGGAATCCTTGAAGCTTAAGAGACCAACGGGCGAGACGCGAGCTTAGATCTGCCTGGGTCATAAGCCATTTTAAGGAGGCATGATCTGTGACTATTACGAAATCCTGTCCTTCGACATAAGCTCTAAATTTTTTCACGGCCAACACAGCGGCATAACACTCCTTCTCGGTAACGGTGTATTGACGTTGAAAACGATTTAGCTTCTTTGACATGAAAGCGATCGGCACCTCTGCGCCATCTTTATTCACTTGCATTAAGACTGCACATACTCCTGTGTGGCTGGCGTCGCAATGAAGTGAGAACGGGAGCGAAAAATTGGGACTGTGCAGTACTGGGGCTGCACACATGCTTGCCTTTATGGACTCAAAAGCCTCCTGGGCTTCACTTGTCCACTCAAACTTCCGATTGGTTTTCAAGGTGTCTGTCAACGGGGAAGTAATAGCGGAATAATCCTTAATGAACTTATGATACCATCCGGTCATTCCAAGGAATCTTCGAACCTGTTTAACCGAACGGGGTGTTGGGTAATCTCTGACTGCGGCTATCTTATCAGGATCGGTGCTAATAATACCATTACCTATCACGTGTCCTAAGTACTTCACTTCTTTCCGACAGAATTTACTTTTTTCAACATTAATTGTAAGATTTGCACGAGCCAGGTTGGAAGCGACTACCGATAAGACTTCAAGATGTCGTTCGAAAGTATCGGAGACAATGAGTAAGTCGTCTAAATATATAAAAACCTCATTACGTAAGTAGGCTGGAACTATTTTATCCATAAGTCGCGACATAGACTGCGGGGCATTAGTGAGGCCAAAGGGCATGACCACAAATTCATACAACGGACGTCCGGGTACTGAGAAGGCCGTTTTATCGCGAGATTTCGGGTCAAGCGGTATTTGCCAAAAAGCATCTTTTAAATCGAGGCTAGTGATGAATTCGGCTTTTGGTAATCTACTTAGGATACCATCGATTATCGGCATTGGATATGCATCCTTTACGGTGACGGAATTCACCTTCCTACTATCTACGCAGAGTCTTACTTTTCCTGGTTTCTTCACTAACACTACTGGAGATGACCAAGAGCTGTTAGATTCTTGAATAACTCCTAATTCGAGCATTCGATCGAGCTCGTCATACATAAGTTTCTCAATTGCCGGTGACACGGCATAATGCCGCTGCTTAATCGGTTTAGCTTCTCCCACATCGATCGAGTGTGAAATTAATGATGTACGTCCTAGTCCCTGCTTAGAAAATGACGGGAATAATTTGATAACGTTCTGCAATGAATTCTGTTGATCCTTCGAAAGTTCTCTCATACTTGGATCGCTAATGGAGGCTAAATTATGATTTTTGGTTAACAGATGCATTGGGAGTAAGTCAAAGGCGGTCCAAAAGTCAATTCCCAGATATAGGTCTTCGACTAAAGTAGGAACTAAATAAAAATACAAGGTTTTTGTTTCTCCTCGGTAAGTAATGTCAGTTGAAAATTTTCCGACTATAGTTTGACTTTTCCCGTCAGCAGTTTTGATCTTGGAGGTCATTAACTTGTATTTAAGGTTTTTCTGAAGTAGATCGTTTGCAAACCTACCACCTATGCAACTTACAGAAGCACCAGTGTCCATTAATCCAACTACAGACTTTCCACAAAGCATCACTTGAGCGTGAGGACGTAAGTCAAGAGGATTATCTAATATGGATGAAAGGATTAATTTCTTTTCTATTTTACATTGTTTTTTAAAAGCTTCTCGACGTACTGGTCGTCGACGTACTGGACCGTTTTCTCTTAACGTCTATCTTAGATGTAGGAAATGGTATACATTTAGGTTGCGGTAGGGGGCCTACAGAAATGGGGTCGTCGGAAAGTGTTACTCTGTATTGGTCGCTCTGCTGATTAACTGTTTGCGTGCACTTTTCTGTGGTGCACGCCCTTGATAGTTTTTTTGAGCGTTTGGGTTACAAGTCCGACATGTAGGTTTATACGTATCGGCCTTCCCACAACCATAGCAAAATATTTTTCGATCAGCCAGACATTCTTGATATCTGTGACCTTTAGCGGAACAATTCCAGCAGGAAACCTCAAGCACAGAGAGCTCGTATTCGTCCTGACCTGAATCCTCATCTGATGAAGGTGCCACCTCTGGGTTCTGAAGAGAATTGACTTGTCGCCTAGGAGTGGGTCGAGAAGTCGATAGGGGATTCGGTTTTGAGACAGTTCTTAAGAACATTTCTCTAGTGCGGACCACTGTTCTTAACTCCTTGAGAGTAGTTGTAGGGACGTACAATATTTCATGTTGAATTTCCGGTAACAAATTATATCTTAATGTTTCCACTAGGGAAGCTTCAGACAATGGGTTCGAAAGTTTGTCGGCTAGGGCCGCTATGACACCATAGAAATCAAACAGTTCATTATGACGTTGCTTGCGGTGTTCTATTTCTGACCTAATACTCCTATCGGTCCTATCATCGCTAAATTGTCCACGAAGGGCTTGACACAGACCTGGCCAAGTAAGTACAGTGACACTTTTGTGATATCGCCAGAACCATTCGCTAGCGCTACCCTCGAACAAATTACTGGCATATTTGGCCGTTAAATTAAAATCCCCCTCTAAAGTTTGGATCGTCAGAGCCTCTACACGATAGATAAAGTCTTCAGTTGACATAGAAGACCTTCCAGTGAATCTGAGTTTCCAATTTGCCATTATTTGGCTTATCCGATCGGGTCGTACTTCATAATGATTAGGATGCGGCGACTGAGTTGGTAATCCCATGGAAGTTTCTGATCTTGTTTCCGGTGGATTCTGTAATGGCAAACCCGATTGTGCCCTTGCTTGCCTACTAGATGGAGATTCATTGGCTGAACCCGCTAAACTACTATCACGAAGACAACCTGAGAGTGCTTGAATAATCTTGTTAGTCTGATCGGTTAAGCTAGAAGCTATCATCTGAGTTTGTTCTATCATGGCTGCTTTTATTGCTTCGGCAAGAGTTGAAGGTACCGTTTCAGCCGTGTTGGTGGGTTCTTGCGGTTGGTTGGTGATAGTCTGAACCATATTATTCGAGTCTGAATTAGGAACCTCTGACTGTTGTACGGCAGCCATTCGTTTTGTTTGAAGTCGAGTCTGTAGGGATTGAGATGTTGAAGCCATGATGGAGCTTGTAGTGGATAATCGATCTGAACTAAGGTTTTCCACAGACGCTGAATTAGATTGCGTTAGTTCCTGCTTACAGACGGGACACTTTTTTGACTTTCCTACTTTGGAATTGTAACACGCACGGTGAAAGATATGCCCACAAGATGTAGATAATAATTGCGCTTGGTAAACTATTATTTCGGAGCAAATGAAACAATGTTCTCCTGTATCACTCGTATGAGACAAATTTTCCGTGCTATGGGATAACACCATTTCGGGGTTTCCTAAGTATAATTTGTTTACCTAATAATTTTTCTTTTTTTTTTAAATTTAAGTTTACTTCTAACCTACTATGTGGAATATACTGTTTTCAACTTCATAGAATGAATTTATAAAAATAAAAATATAAGAATATAAAAATTTAAGAGTTAAAAATTTCAAAACAAAATCTAGGAGTCATGCATTCTGCTTCTGGCTGATAGGAATTAATTTGTATCTTTGTCTTTATATGAACGAAAGTGTTGCAAGATCCTAATTCTTTTTATAATCGTTAACCTCGTAAAACTTCGGCGGCCCATCTTCCGAATCATTGGACATCTTCCAGAAGTATTTACAAGGCTTTGAATATAAGGATTGAGCCATGGCCATTAAGTATTCGGTTGGAAAAGTGTCTCTATCAAAAAGATATATTCCTAGTCCGTATACTCTTCGAGCCACAACAGAGGATTAGGTTAGAGAGGATATTCTGTTGGAAAGGCGCCTGCATCAGACAAAGATATTTTCCAATTCAGATTTATCTCTCAACCACAACGGAGAACAGCACAGGATGGAAATTTTAAGGGATGACTGCGGCTTGAAATCCGCCAATTCAATTACGCTTAAACTTTACCAGCCCTGCCTAAACACCGGACTAGGTTAAGCCGCGATGACTCCGGAGTTATATCCAATTAAAGATGTAACGCATCCAGGTAGTCGAAGCTTAACCACAGTATCTAGTTATCGGAGTTAAACACTTGGCCTTGAAGTCTATGAGAATTTCTTGGATCCGAAGTGGCATCCGAAACTAACTAATACGTACGAGGGTATATGTCGGATGGAATGACATAGATATTTTAATTTTTGTACATTTTATTTTCTTGGGTAGCCTTAAACGGCGGGCCCCACGTTGGGCGCCATTTTAAATAATATTGTAACATGTAACCATGTAAGCGGGCAGATGGTTGTGTAGCTGCAAGGAGGTTGCACGCGCTGGTTCCGGCTTTTTGGTCGGTAGAAGGGAGTGGATCCCTAGGGCCCTTGTGCTACTCGCTCGCAGTTATCAATCGATTATTTAAAAGATATTCGCGTGCGGGGGGTTAGTACGTACTGAAGGAAATATCGGGAAAGGGGATAAAAAGGATTCTTGCATTGCTTTTGACATTCAGAGTAATTAAGGCCGTTGCGACTGCGCTGGTGGAGTTGCAGCAGACGATGTAAAGCTGAGCGGATGTTTTGCCACAGCCGTTGCCCACCCTTCCATGATCACCAAGTCCGCGAAATAAATATTGATGATCCCAAAGAAAATCCGGCTATTTAATTTCACCTGCCATTTTCATCCTGCATGACTCCTCTAGATAATAGATTAGCAATTCATTTTTAAACGTTATAAAATTTATTCATGGTTATTAAGTTGCATAAAGCAAAAGAAGGAAATTTAAATCAAGTATATAATTAAATGTATCTATTAGATATGTTATAATCGAGAAAACAAATTATCTTAGAATTTATATCTTTATAAGTAGGTATAAGAAATAATAAGTCGCATTAATAGGCAATAATATTATATATGTTTATATAAAAATAATATCAAGAATCATGTTTATGAAGAGAATCTTGTCTTCCATAGCGGGTATTCTCTAATATTATTTCCTAAATGTATATCGTAAAATGTCTCCAAAGTAACTTATTTATTTTCAATTCAAATTTGATAGCAAGGGTTTATGATTAACTTTAGCAAGGTTTTTTAATGTTGGAACACGGCAAGAGCATTAAAAATAATGTTTCAAGATTCCATTAATTTTTATTAAATATTTATTAATTAATTTAAGAAAAAAATGTAATTCATTTTTCTTTGTTGTCATTGCTGAAGGCCATTATTAAATATTGGAATAAGAAAAAAGGAAAATATATATATATAATCAACTGTTAGCCAGCACGTGCCAGAAAAATTTTCGTTTTTTTTTTTTCTTTTCTTTCAGTGTACCTTTGTTCGGTATTTTAATTGCAAACCGCGTGGTTCGATTTTACCGTATGGGAGATAAAAATCTTTCAGGTAAAGCTTTTATTACACTGAGAAAAATCAGCCTAACCACCAACAATATTTAATTTGGGGTAATGAATATATTTTTTTTTTTCACTTACATCGAGTTTAATTTCCACGTCCAAAAGATCTTTTGTCGGGTTGAGCGATGAATCTATAATTTTAGGGCATAGAGGTTATTTTTATGTATGTATATATATATATATTCACCAATCTAATTAATATTTCCATACCGTTCAGTTTTAGTATTTAAGTAATAAAAAAAAGAAATACAAAATTAAGGGAACTGGAAACGTTATTTTCTTACATTATTAATCTCCAAGCTCCAAAAAAACTAAATACTACCAAAATAAAAATAGCTAAATCAAATTAATAATTCCGGAAACCAATACGGGACAGGCGTAACTGTCTTGGGGCGATGAATGATGTCATTGGATGAGAATAATTTCGGGTGCATATGCTGGCCATTGGCGGGTTTTAATTAATGAGGGAAAATTATTGCACATGCACCTTAATCCCAAAAGAAAATTGTGGCTCTCACACTAATTTATAATAAATCCATCAGATCCCGCGGCGTGGCGCTGGAAGCCCTTCTTAGGGTAAAACTGGCTGGTTGGGGTGCATAAACTTATTCCCAATGTAAGAACAATACAAAAATGGGTTCTTACTGGGTGCCAATTCGACCTAAAAAAAGTCGAATTAAAAAAAAGGCGTGAGGCCGAAAACAAAGGTTTTATTTACCTTGAATTGGCACCGCAAAAATGTAATTCACTTTTAATACACTGAGCGCTGCTCACTTCCCTGTGTTTAAGTTTTGGGAAACTTATGTGGAAATTCCCCACCACGTGTCTTTTTTTTTTCCGGGGTTAAATATATACTGGAGTTTAACCGCGAGCGATGCGCTTATCTTAGCAGCCACAAGAGAAAATAGATAAGGAACTTTAAGCTTAACCAAGCTTTTTGTTATACCCTTGCAGAGGGTATTATAATTTTGGTCAAAAGTGTGCAACGCAGTGAAGGAGACATCTCCGACCCTATAAAGTATATATATTCTTGATCAGGATCACCTCCTGAGTCGATATGAGCATGTCCGTCTGTCCGTCTGTCTGTCTGTCCGTCTGTCCGTCTGTCTGTCTGTCTGTCGGTTTCTACGCAAACTAGTCTCTCAGTTTTAAAGCTATCGAGTTGAAACTTTGCACACACCCTTCTTTCCTTTGCAGGTAGTATATAAGTCGAAACGGCCGGGATCGGTCGACTATATCCTATAGCTGCCATATAACTGATTGATCGGAAATGCCATAACTTTAGTGTTTTTTAAGTTAGAGAGTTGGGACTCTCCACACATGTTATATTTGACCAACATATCTTATGTACAAAATTTCATAAGGATCGGCCGACTATATCCTATAGCTGTCATAGAACGATCGGAATTGGCATAACTTTGGTGTTTTTTAAGTTAGAAAGATGGGACTTGGTACAGATTTCTCTTTGGGCAAAATAATTCAATATGCCAAATTTCATAAAGATCGGCCGACTATATACGATCCGCTATATATCTAATAATATAAAATGCGTGGCGCCACCTAGCGGACTGCGACTGAACTGCAAGGGTATATCAACTTCGGC
Organism: Drosophila pandora; assembly: GCA_021223865.1. NCBI lineage: Eukaryota > Metazoa > Arthropoda > Insecta > Diptera > Drosophilidae > Drosophila > Drosophila pandora. Next base: position 266,323 of record JAJJHT010020053.1, on the reverse strand, counting down.
TCCGCCCGAAGTTAGCTTTCCTTTCTTGTTTTTGTTTTGTATTTTTGGTTATTCCAAGCTTAACTAAATGAGGTTTACTTTTAGGCATATGGTTTGTTGTTAAGTTACAACAAGCGCATTACAAAATCCTCGATCAAGACCAATGCTTCATTGTACATCTCTGGTGTATAATCTATATTTTGGCGTCGATTTGTTTGTCTAATTCGATGCAAGATGTCTTCTGTCATACAATTTTTATATTTTCCCACAAAGTTTGTGCTTGCGAGGAATAACATGTCGTCAAAATAATTGCAAACTACTGACGAATGTTATTCGGTGTCGATGTCAACGCAGCATCAGCAAGCGTTAAGTCCCAGTGGTTATCGTCTTCTAGCAATCGCAGTTCACGACATGCATCCTGGTATGTATTGAATACTCGACCATTAACTGTTCGTAAAAATTCAAAAGACGTTGATCCGGGAACATTCACCAATAACAAACGTAAATAGAAGCACTCACGTTACTTTGGATGTACCGTGTAAAGTCTCCCCAATGTCTTAGCTTTGAATATGCCTGTAATGGAAGGATGTGGCTTTCCTTGTTTTCGTGGCTCCCATTTTTTACTGGATTTGTTGCATGTGAAATAACGTGGAACATCACCATACACCAACGTCTTCGCGAATTGGCTAAAAACATCAGGTTTTTGACACAATGTAAAAAATTCAGTAAGAGTCGTTTTCGGAGCTTCCAACGCTCGTTCTCCAAAGAGAACGTTTCTTCTTTAGTGAAGTATACACGTTGACCGTTTTCAAGATGTATTGCCAGATGTTGGACAGCAGGATCTCTTTCGTGGATGGGAAAGCTGAGTATATGCCAAATAGCTTCATTGCTGCTAATGTATCTGCCCATTTGTTATCGTGGTATTTCGTCATTTTTATTTATGTTTTGTACTTTAAGTATCACTCTCTTCCTTCACTTCATAGCGAACGGTCGTGATTATTTTTTACACTTGCGATAAATTTTATTCTTGTCAAACGCGGGTTTGAAACCTTAATTTAAACACTTGGTTTTTAATACTAATATTTGTAGGGATACAAATCGCTGCTTCGGATCGCTGCTGGTGTTCGACTGACTCCGCTCTCATCCCACGATCTGCATCAACCCTCATAATTCGCTGAAAGAGCAATGAGAGCGATGAGAGCACAAAAGAGAGAGAGGAGACAGGCAGAACCAACAACAAGCAACAACACCGACTTATACTAACAACAGTACATTTATACACTAACACACTTATATACACTTCTCGTTAATAGCAATACATATATACATTATGTAGCAATCCTGCTACAACTTCTAGTTAATAGCAATACATATATAAGTTAACTGAAGTTAACCGCGCAACGGCAGTGTCCGATTGCTTAAGAGCTCGCTCTGGTCAAACTGCTGACACAGCGTCTGGCCGGATGCTCGTGCATAGCCGGCGAACACTGCATATTTGCGTGGCCGCTATGAAATACATTTTTGTTAGCTTTAAGTTTCAGTTTGTACTTAAGTCTCATACAATAAAGAACTCCTTTACCTAAACTCCGGCACAAGCCGTAAGATTCAATTCTTTTGTACTTGATTGGTTACTCAGCCTCAAGGGCGGTAGCAACGGAGTTAGTAACTCCCAACATAACCTCCTGTCAGAAGAAGGAACCCTAGGCAACCGCCAGGGACATTAAATCACCCTCCACTGAAGATCCTCTCCAGCGAAGAACACACAACTATCCTCACCACCTTAATTTAATTAATTGGCGCCCATCGTAAAAACATGTAAGTGAGCATTTTCATTCATAATTCCTTTAAGTCTGCATGGGTTTTATGTTAAATAAAAAATATAAAAATAGTGAAAATGTGTTACACTGACAGCTAAAAAACTGCAGCCCCTTTAACTTTTTTTAAAAAATAAATAATTTCCAATAATTGCCTGACAGTTTGGCATTGTATTTTTATACAACTTTTTTATATAAACCATTTTTGGGATATCTACCTCCCAATATTGTTTGCATTTACTTTTCTGTATAATTAAATAAATAAACATTTTTAAACAACAACACAAAGTTGAAGAATAGAAAATTCTTAACCAAGACAAAAAAAGTCACTAGCTAAAAATTTAATTTACATTCAAAAATAAATTATATAATTGTGTGCATTTAATTCAGCTTTTATATGTCTCTTTTGTTACACAAAAATTTTTGGTATTAGCTGCACTGTCTTGGTTATTTTATTTTCCCTTTCTGTTTTGTTTCCCCACTCCATTTTTGGGAATTCGATACGGCAGCGCATGCAGTTTATGGCACTTTGTTATTTTTATTTTTTTATCTTTGTGTCATAGCGGAGGCTCAGTCCGCGCATACCCCTCACCTTGCCTCTACTTGGCAAAACAATAGTGCAGCTCGACGAGGGCTCAGCCCTCGCGAGCCCCCTCACCCTACCAATCGCCTCTGTGAGCATGCAATTCGAGCATGAAATTGTTTTCTTTTTCTCGGGTTTTATACATAACTGCAGCTCCACATGAGCAATCCCTTCCAACGATATAGAAGCGTAAGACAATTCTCCAGTGATTCTGAGCCGAGTCCGAAAGACCGGCCAGATCTTCCACCCCAAAAAACGCTAGAGCACTCAAACACGCGAAAATGGCTTTCAGCATGGAACAAATAACAGCCACTATACAGGCGGCATGCCGTCCAAGAAGCCAATATTGAGAGCCAACGTAGGGAAAATGAACTTCGCCTGGCTATACAGCGGCTGACCGAACAAGTCAACGCAGTACAAATCACTCCCGCGCAAGCGGAAGCTCCCATAATCAAAGTATATGAACCCATAGAAATTAGGGACAACGTAAAATGTGCCGAGCCCCTAGATGCCGTCAAGTGCCTGCCCGAATTTACTGGAGCGTAGGAAGCATACGTTTCCTGGCGGCAAGCGGCGGTAGCCACATATTATATTTTTAGGAACTATGTAAATAGCTCTCACCATTACCAGGCAGTTATAATTATTAGGAGTAAAATAAGAGGCCCTGCCGATGCCGTGGTATCCTCGTTTGGCACTGTGCTAAATTTCGACGCGATTATAAATCGACTCGACTTCACGTACAGTGATAAACGCCAGATTCACGTTATCGAGCAGGAGATGGACTACTGCAGTACTATGACGAGGTCGAGAAAAAACTGACCTTGCTCACCAACAAAGCCACCATGTCGTACGAAGCCTCGGCGGCAAAGGTTTTGTGTGACAAATTCCGGGACGACGCACTCCGAGTATTTATCTCGGGACTTAAGCGTAGCCTTACGGATGTCCTCTTTTCGGCAAAGCCGAAAGATATGCCTTCAGCCCTCGCTTTGGCACAAGAAATAGAGGCTAACCACGAGAGGTACTCCTTCGCGGCTTCGTTTGCCAGAAGCCAGGAGGACAAGGATAAAAAACACTATCCAAAAACACAAGACCACCGTCAGGCTCCTCCGCCGGCGAATGCCCAGACAAATACTGGCAAAAATCCGTACTACGCCAAGAAACACAAAGCACAAGTGCACTCTGCCCCACACAGCGGAAGCACCCCTGAACCCATGGACATTGACCCATCACTTTCCAGGATGCTCAAGCCGTCCCTAGCCCCGGCATACCAAAACAGGAAGCCGGCAGAGTCCGATCGATCGGGCCCACACAAAAGGCAGAGGGTTAACCACATCGTGCAGGCCGCAGATGAATCCGGGGGGAAATATACCGCCGCAGCTTCAGACGCGGCTCAAGAAATTGACGACGACGCCATTAGGGAATACGACTCGGACGTCATTAATTTTTTAGGAGAAAGTCCCTGCTACCCGTCATCAGACGAAAAGTAGCGGGGCTAGAAATGAAGCTTCTAATAGACACGGGCGCGTCAAAAAATTTTATCCGTCCATACGAGGGGTTGAAAGGCGTTCGCCCAGTGGATTCACCATTTTCGATACATTCTATCCATGGCGTTACCACAATCACAAAGAAATGCTTCATATCCCTATTTAACTTGAAGGCCACGTTCTTCATTTTACCAGATTTGTCCTCCTTTGATGCATCATCGGCCTTGGCCTGTTAAAACAGGCAGGGGCAACGCTTTGCCTAGCTTCCGGACATCTCAAATGGAGTTCCGAAATAGAAAAGCTAGAACTCCAAGCATGTCCCAACGTAAATTTTACTGAAGTGGACTGCTCCAGTGCACCACCTTCAGTCAGAAAAGCATTTTCAAAAATGCTAAGCGACAGGAAAAATGCCTTCGCTAACCCAAATGAGGCGTTACCTTACAACACTTCAGTGGTTGCCACCATTAGAACAGTTGATGAGGAGCCCATTTATGCCAGACCCTACCCGTACCCGATGGGGTCAGCCGATTTCGTCAATGGCGAAATTCAAGACCTCCTAAAAAACGGCATAATCCAGAAGTCGAGATCCCCCTACAAAAATCCAATATGGGTAGTAGACAACATGGGCACCGACGAGTCTGGCAACCGTAAAATGCGGCTGGTATTAGACTTTCAAAAGTTAAATGAGAGGACAATACCGGATCGCTACCTCATGCCAATTATCTCTATGATACTAGGGAGTTTAGGCAAGGCAAAGTACTTCACAACGCTCGATTTGAAGTCTGGCTACCACCAAATTACACTGGCGGAACGTGACCGTGAAAAAACTTCCTTTTCCGTAAACGGAGGAAAATACGAGTTCCGCCGACTGCCATTTGGGTTGAGGAATGCTGCCAGCATCTTCCAGAGAACCATCGACGACATACAGCGAGAGCAGATTGGCAAATTTTGCTATGTCTATGTCGATGATGTTATCGTCTTCTCAGAGGACAAAAACGCCCACATACGGCACGTAGACTGGGTACTAAAGAGCCTGCACGACGCCAACATGAGAGTGTCGGCGCAGAAATCGGTCTTCTTCAAAAAAAGCGTCAATTTTTTTGGGTTTATAGTCACCAGTGAAAGGACTAGAACAGACCCAGAAAAGGTCCGGTCCATCAAGGAATTCCCGGAGCCTAAAAACGTATTTGAAGTAAGGTCATTCATGGGCTTGGCTAGCTACTATAGGTGCTTTATCAAAGATTTTGCATCAATAGCTAAGCCCATTTCAAGCATCCTAAAAGGGGAACATGGAAATGTCAGCAGATACAGATCCAGAAACATCCAGGTACAGTTTACCGAGTCACAATGGCTGGCCTTCGAAAAGCTTCGAAATATCCTGGCCTCTGAGGATATCATACTCAGATACCCCGATTATAAATTGGCATTTGATCTACCGACAGATGCCTCAGCATACGGCATTGGCGCTGTGCTTTCCCAAAAGGGACGACCCATTACTATGATCTCTAGAACCTTAAAGGACAGAGAGGTTAACTACGCAACCAACGAAAGGGAGCTTTTTTGGGCTCCAGAAAAGCTTCGTCACTACCTATATGGGGTCAAAGACATAAATGTCTACACTGACCACCAACCACTAACCTACGCAGTTTCGAATTCTAATCCAAACACGAAAATTAAAAGGTGGAAAGAACGCATCGACGAGTGTGGTGCCAAGGTTTATTACATGCCTGGCAAAGACAACCTCGTTGCAGATGCCCTCTCGAGGCAACAACTCAACGTTGTAGAAGAGGAAGAGGCATTTTCAAGCGCGGCCACAATCCACAGTGAGCTGTCGCTAACTCACACCATCCCATCCACGGATAAGCCTCTCAATTGCTTCCAAAACGAGATAACTCTGGAGGAAGCTCGCTTTTCGTCTAAACGCAGCTTTCTTCTCTTTGGAAACAAGAGACGGCATAACATTGACTTCACTTGCGAGGAGTCATTGCTGGAGGAGCTCGCGGACGTGATAGTTCCTAAAGGCGTAAACGCCATCCATTGCGATTTGCACACGCTAGCAATGGTACAGGACAAATTGGTTCGGCAATTCCCTGCCACCAAATGTTGGCACTGCAAAAACCGAGTAACGGATATTTTTGCAATTGACGAGAGGCGGGAGATTCTCACTGTCGAGCACTACATAGCTCACAGGTCTGCCCAAGAAAACGTGAAGCAGGTATTCTCCGAGTACTACTTCCCAAAAATGACCAAAATGCGAACGAAATAGTCGATTCCTGCAGGACTTGCGCCAAGGCTAAATAAGAAAGACATCCAAAGAAACAGGAGCTTGGCGAAACACCAATCCCATCTCATGTAGGATAAATGCTACACATAGACATCTTCTCCACGGATAAAAAGTATTTCCTTACGTGCATCGACAAATTCTCGAAATTTGCCGTCCAACCGGTCCCCTCTAGATCCATAGAGGACCTCAAACCAGCGCTACTACAGCTGATGAACATTTTCCCTAAGGCAAAGGTCATACATTGCGACAACGAACCATCTCGTTGAACTCGCACACCATCGTGGCCATGCTGGAAAACCAATTTAGCGTTAGCATTTCAAATGCTCCGCCCCTCCACAGTGTCTCAAACGGACAGGTGGAACGCTTCCACAGCACTCTGGTAGAGCTTGCTAGATGCCTTAAAATCGACAAAGGCATCAGCGATACCGTAGAGCTGATCCTACTGGCTACAACCAAGTACAACAAATCTATCCATTCGGTCATCGACAAGAGGCCGGCTGACGTGGTTCAGACTCAGTCAAATGGGCCACAATACGAAATACAGGATAAGATTAAAATAGCTCAGGACAAGCTCCGAAACAGGGAAAACGCTTCCCGACAAAGTAGAGTGTTCGAGGTTGGCGAAAAAGTCCTAGTGAAGTCCAACAAACGCCTGGGCAAAAAACTCTCACCTTTGTGTGAAGAGAAAACCGTTGAAGCGGACATGGGGACCACAGTCCTCATTAAGGGGAGGGTGGTCCACAAAGACAACCTTAGGTAGGCCGAGCGTGACTATATTATCCCTCGGCTGATAATTTTTAAATTTTTTATTTTCCATTTTTTGTAGCCACTTGGCATAAGTTTTGCTTCCATTATTTTAATCACGCTTTGGTGGTGGGCTACCCAAATTTCAACAAACTCACAGCACTTCCAAATTACAGGTTCACAACCATATCCCTGATTTTCCTTTTGACCACAACATCGGCACGCGTCACGGACTATTCTAAAGCTAAATACAATCCCATCGTTGATGGCCGAATTCTAGTTTGGGAGGAATTTGCGTTTGTGAAAAATTCAGCAAATCTCTCGGAATATAGGCGCGTCATAGGAGAAACTAATGGGATGTCCAGCATGTTCTCTCAGTCTCACATGCAGAAACTCTTGATTGTTGATGTCGCCCATCTGCGCGACCTGCTCGACTCATCCATCGAGCATCCATCATAGGGTAGCAAGAAGCTTAGACTTCAAAGGGACCGCGTTGAAAGTAGTGGCGGGAACGGCGGACGCGGAAGACTTCGAGTAAGTTAAATTTAGAGAATTCGAATTAATAAATGCAAACTATAGGCAGGTTAATATTAACAACAAGGTACAAATTCAAATTAATAAAATTTCCGCTACCGTCAACCAACTTCTGAGGTCAGCTAAAAAGTCCCAAATTGATACAGGGCACCTATTCGAGATGCTTTTAACTCGAAATAGGATGATAACAATGGAGCTGCAGGGTTTCTGGCAGTAGCTCTTGCCAAAATTAATGTCCTTAGCCCTAGCATCTTAGATCATGCAGACCTGGAAGGTGTGTGGATGGAAGAGCCCACCGAGACCGCGATTAGGGATGTTTTGTCCGTATCGTCCGTTAAGATATTACAATCCAATAACATTTTACACTTTATTATTAAGTTTCCAAAGATTAAGTCGGCCTGCAACAAGATCACCGTTTTCCCGGTATCACATCACGACACCATACTCAGGCTGGAGGACAATATTATTGCTGAATGCGACGGCAATATCCACAGGGTAGAAAACTGCTCTTTGACAGCAGGGGCTACATTTTGTCGGCTGGCGCGAAGAAGATTATGCGCTCAAGAGCTCCTCGCTGGAGGCACGGCACATTGCGAGATCCAGCAAAGCGATTTACACCCTATCTCCTATGTTGATGAGGGAATTGTAATCATAAATGATAGCCCGGCTCGAGTATGTGTGGATAATGGCACCTGTGCCCAAATAAGGGGCACATACCTTGTCACCTTTGAAGAAGGTGCCACCGTCAACGAAACCCGATTGGTCAACCATGACACAGCCCAGAAGAGGGCTCCAGGAGTGGCCAGCTCACCTTCCCTAAACGTCACTATGGAACGCAACGTTCTCAGTCTTCCTTACCTTCACCGGCTGAGTGAACGTAACTTGGAACACATCAAGGAGTTCGGGGAGAAGATCAACCATCATCAAATATATCAGATGGTGTTCATAGCGGGAGCAATATGCTGCGCTTTGATTTGCATCGGCTTGGCCTATCGGCGGGTCACTCAGGCCCGAAGAACCGCGGCCCAACTAAAGGAGATGATCGCCCAAATAGGGTCGGCCGAGGGCGGCCTCATTCTTGAAGGGG
>JAJJHT010020053.1:109183-248143 GCA_021223865.1 Drosophila pandora | reverse complement strand
GCCATCGGAAGTGAACGGTCATAAGGAAGAATATCATTGCGACTCGCTGCGTGTAAAAAATAGAAAATGACTGAGAAAAACGACCAACATTTCCCGACATCAGAAGTGGGATCACCGCCCCTACAAGATAACTCGGAAGATAGCTGGCGCAGACTATTAGAATCGCAAAATAGAGTGATAACCGAACTATTAAAAGCAACGCCGCAACCTGACACGCGTGCCGCATCCGCGATGTTACCGATATTCAACCCCGAAGCTGCAGAAGCCGACGCGGCAGCATGGTGCAAAACGGCGGATATGATTTTAAGTGAACATCCACAAGAAGGTGCATCCTTGGTGATGACGCTCAGCAAATCGCTACTCGGTAGTGCATCGCAGTGGCTTTCGCAAATTTGTTTCCCCGGAATGAGCTGGTCGCAATTCAGAGATTTGTTCATGGAACGCTACGAAGGCAACGAGACGCCGGCAGCAGTGTTGCTCAACATGCTCAAGGGACGTCCTAATGCAAATGAATGCCTCTCGGTGTATTCAAGCCGACTAATTACATCGTTATTGACCAAGTGGAAATCAATGACCCATGAGGAGATCGCTATATCCCTAGTCTTGGCCCATGCTTCCCAAATTGACCCCAGACTGCAGCGTGTAGCGTTCACCACAAACATAAAAACACGTGCTGAACTGCAACAACAACTCAAGGCGCACACGTTCAGCAGGAATTTAGAATTTTCTGGATCAGAGGGACCCGAGAGGAAGAGATTCAAAATGCAGACGCCGATTAGATGCCATAATTGCGGAAAACTTGGACATAAGGCAATGGAGTGTTGCAAGAGGAGAACAGAAGAACGAAACGAGACTAGACATGGCGAAAGCAACAACAGAACAACGATGGTACGAGAGAGATCCACAATAACTTGCTTCAAGTGTGACGGCGTTGGACATATCGCTTCAGTGTGTACGAGAGGAACAGCAACAGCGAGCCGAAGCAGCAACGAAAGGAGAGTAGACATGTGCGCAGTACATCAGCCAAATGGGACTGCAATTCAATTTGGTGAGAAGTTTCCATTTTTCTTTGATTCTGGATCAGAATGCTCTTTGGTTAAAGAAACAGTTGGCGCCAAGCTGGCTGGAAAGAGAATCCATAACATGGTTGTTTTGAGAGGCATAGGCGACAATGTTGTCAAGAGCAATATGCAGATTCTGTCCACCATACAAATTTCTGAATTTAATTTTGAATTGTCATTTCATGTAGTAGATAATAAGTGCCTCAAATATGATATGATAATTGGACAAGACATTTTTGAGCTTGGTTTTGGAGTAACTTTAGAAAGAGATAGATTCGATATCTACAAAACTCAAACCGTATTGTCTTTAAATAATGATAAAAATGTAAACGAGATAGATCATAAAAGTAATGTTAATTTGGAGCTAAGTAATAGTGATAAGTTAAAATTAAACGACATACTGGCCAAATATTCCAAATTTCTCATTGATGGCATTCCAAATAGACGTGTTACGACAGGTTCTTTAGAAATCCGTTTAGTGGACGTAAACAAAATAGTACAGACACGACCAAATCGTCTTAGCGAGAGTGAGAAAGAAATAGTAAGAGAAAAGATTCAGCAAATGCTAGAATCCAACGTAATTAGACCAAGTAGCTGCCCTTTCTCTAGTCCAATGTTACTTGTATAAAAGAAGGACGGCAGTGACAGACTGTGCATAGATTATCGAGAACTCAACGCAAATACTGTGTCAGATAGATACCCCTTGCCATTAATATCAGACCAAATAGATCGCCTGCAAGGCGGTAAATATTTCTCTAGCCTAGACATGGCCAGTGGCTTCTATCAGGTGCCAATTCACCCCGATTCGGTTGAGCGAACTGCATTCGTGACACCAGAGGGTCAATATGTATTTTTAGCTATGCCCTTTGGCCTCAAAAACGCTTCGTCAGTCTTTCAACGTGCCATAGTTCGAGCTTTAGGGGATTTGGTTAATAAATATGCAGTAGTCTATATCGATGACGTATTAATTGTTTCTAGTACTATAGAGGAAGCATTTAACAGATTGGAAACAGTTCTAAGCGTATTATCAAAGTCAGGCTTTTCCTTTAACATTAAAAAATGCAAATTTCTGCAAACGGAGATAGAGTACTTAGGTTTTCTTATAAGAGATAGCGAGCTAAAACCCAATCCTCGAAAAATACAAGCACTAACCCAACTTCCCAAACCAGAATCAGTCACACAAACTAGACAGTTCATAGGTTTAGCATCTTACGTTAGGAAATTTGTCCCACATTTCTCAGAAGTAATGAAGCCTCTTTATCTGCTAACATCAAAAATAAACGAATTTGAGTGGAGCGAAAAGCATGAGGAAATTCGAAAAAAAATTATTAAGGTGCTAACTAGTGATCCCGTTTTGATCATATTCGATCCAAATTTACCAATAGAGCTGCATACGGATGCTAGCGCCAATGGGTATGGCGCTATGCTATTGCACATGGTAGATGGTCAGCGCCGTGTAGTTGAGTATTACAGTAAATGCACCACAATATCCGAGTCAAAATATCATTCGTATGAACTCGAGACATTGGCGGTATACAATGCTATTAGAAATTTCCGACATTATTTAAGCGGCAGAAAGTTCACAGTATATACGGACTGTAATTCTGTTAGTGCAAGTCAAAAGAAAGCGGCATTGACGCCGCGAGTTCATCGTTGGTGGTCATTTCTGCAGTCATACGAATTCCAGGTGGAATATAAAAAAGGGAGCCGAATGGCTCACGTTGACTGCTTGTCTAGGAATCCCGTCACCATAGTAGAGCAATAAAGTTTGAGTAAGGTAGTGGAGGTACGAGTTGACTTGGCAACTAGAACCCACAACTGGCTTATATCCGAACAGAAGCGTGATCAAGGCATATCGCAAATCATGACCGAGTTAAATAGTGATGAAATGCAGAAAGAAACAGCTAATTCTTATTGGGGTGGCAAAAAACCCTAGATAAGATTTACGAGCAATATTGGTTTGATGGAATGTCAAAATACGTGCGAAGATTTGTAAAAAATTGTGTGACATGTAAATTGTCAAAATCGGTGTCAGGTAAAATACAATCGGAGTTACATCCCATTCCCAAAGTAGAGATACCATGGCATACGGTGCACATTGATATTAGTGGGAAATTAAGCGGAAAAAAGGACGAGAAGGAATACGTAATAGTTCAAATTGATGCATTCACCAAATTTATTTACCTGTACTACACGTAGAACTTGGACACGGTGAACTGCATACAGTCAGTAAAGTCTGCGATGTCAGTATTTGGTGTTCCTAACAGAATTATAGCGGACCAAGGTAGATGCTTCACGAGTAGCGAATTTCGAAAATTCTGTTCCAATAACAAAATTGACCTTCATGTAGTAGCAACGGGTGCCAGTAGGGCAACTGGCCAGGTGGAGCGCGTTATGAGTGTGCTAAAGGTCATGCTAACGGCTGTAGAGACAAGTGAGCGAACATGGCAAGAAGCATTGGGCGAAGTACAATTGGCAATAAACTGTACCATGAACCGGGTAACTAACCACAGTCCATTAGAGCTGATATTTGGCAAAGAAGCGAGACCCTTGGGAATGCTCACTGTAAATGAGGAAGAGCGTGTAGATCTGAATAAGGCTAGGAAGGAAGCTAAGGAAGGCATAAGTAAGAATGCTCAGTATGATAAGGCAAGAGTAAATAAAAAGCATGCTCAGGTAGTAAGGCATAAAATTGGCGATCATGTATTGCTGAAAAGCGAAGAGCAACACCAAACGAAGTTGGATCCAAAGTTTAAGGGACCATTCGAAATTGCACCATTGCTAGATGGTGACCGATATATGTTAAAATCATTGACAACTAGAAGGGTGTATAAATACCCGCATGATAGTGTGCGTAGTGTGCCTAAAGATCAAAGACCTTGGAATTTAAAGAAGAGCTTGACGACGGCAAAAAGTAGTGCGTGCAAGCAAGAGATCTGTGACCCAAGAGGGGTGCGAGGAAATATTTTATGCAGAAGAGAGCGTAGTACTCTGATTTGTATGAGAGAAGCCTGCTAAAATTATGATTTGATGATGATTGAATTGGTAACCAGATGATTGAGCTTGAGCGGAAGAGAGCGTGTACTCTAAGATATGTGAAAGAAAAGAAAGTTATCCTGCTAAGCTAATCTCTGATGAATATCCAAGTGTTTGGGTTTGTACGGAAGAGAGCTTGTACTATAGAGAATTTGAGAAGTGTCATCCCGTCTAACTAACGCTTGAAGGCACAAGAAGTGCAATTGATTTTGTTTTGAAGTATAAGTAAGCTTTGTAATCATAGGGATAAGCTAAGTAATATAAAATATTGACAATGTTGTGTTCTGATAAATCTTGTACTATGCAAAGCAACACGAGGACGTGTTATAGTCAGGAAGGCCGTGTCGGAGATAAGATAGATTTAATTCAAATAATATTTACTGATTAATTATAAGTTAAGTGTATGGTCCAAAAGGAAATAAATGATCATTGAAAATGAAGAGAGAGAAGCTTATTAGAATAAGAGCGCGGTAGGGAAAGAGAGTAAAGCCCTGCTTAGCGTGGCGCAATGATGGAAGGAAGGAAGTGGAAAGGGAAGGCAATCGAGAACAGCAATCGGAAGTGAAAGGTCATAAGGAAGAATATCATTGCGACTCGCTGCGTGTGCAAAATAGAAAATGACTGAGAAAAACGACCAACATTTCCCGACATATACATTCTGTAGCAATCCTGCTATATATTGTGTCTTAATGTTAAAGTTATAACCGTATCGCTACGCGCTTGTGCAGTGCCATATTTGGGTGAGCATTTAATAAAATTAAAAAGTCGCAATCCAAATATAGCTCTGCTTCTTTTTTACTCTCTGCCTTTTCAATTTTTGCAGTTAATTCTGCTCTTATCTTTTTGCGCGCATTTCTTTACACTTGCGCTCTCCCATAGCTCTCTCTTTACTAACTCTCTCCTCTACCTACCTTTTATTAACCTTAGTGGTAAAATGGTTGAAAGCTAATTTGCTTAAAATAAAAAATTATAGAAAATTTAAAAAAATTATAAATTCATTTTTGCTAATTTGTAATATTTTAATTCTGCTCATTAAAATCGTGCAATAAGCCGATATCTTCGTCCCAGGCCAGCATCTATTGTTGGCTGTGCGAAAGTGTCTCACATGCCAAATGTGCTGGCCTTACTACATCTGTGTCTGATGCCATATTCCGCCGTGTTGGCTAGCCCCCGATACCTCGGAGATTGATATCTCGGCTTAAATCAAAGCCAAAACCAAGGCCGTTATTAGAGTGGACATTAGGAAATTTAAATACTCCTACTTGAGGCGCATGTCATCCTTTATGATACGTGTGCCAGTGCCGATGTTTGTGACGATATGTTCGCCTGGCTTCTGGCCAGAGGACATATTTGTACATGAGCAGCAGCCGAGTAAGGTAAAGAAAAAAAATTCGAAGCCTGCTGGAGTCAAGCTCCCAACATCTGTCCAATCCGACTCTTCAAAAAACCAACATCTTCTATCAATCTTACCTATCAGAATTGTCTGGGCCTACGTAGCAAGCTCCCTAGACTCTATTCTGATAGTCTTCCCTTTGAAGATCCATACCACCCTACGCTTGAAGTTTCAATTGAAACCAATTCTGGTGTCAATCAGAAGCCTTCCCGCGTATCAAAGAAGATTCGTTGTTTTCGTAAGGCTGATTTTCGTAAACTTAATTCGTTAATCGATACTTTTGACTGGTCCGATATTCTGGCATGCACTGATATAAATATCATCCTAGATAAATTTTATTTGACATTAAATACATTCTTTGACTTAAGTGTGCCGTGAAAATATACGTCCGCTACAAATAATCCTCCTTGGTTTACAAGGGGCCTAACAAAATTAAAAACAGATAATGACAGGCTTTTAAATAAATATAAAAGAACCTGTAGCAGCATATATTTCTCAAGATACTTAATAGCTCGGCTAAATTTCACCTTGCATAACGCCGAATGTTATTCAAATTATATTCGAATGTTATATATAATTATAAAAATTTATCAGCGACTTCAGGTCAGGCCATTGCTGATTTATTCCCAAAATTTTTCCAAACAACGTATTCACCTCCTAAAACTTGAGATCAGCCATACGGCTACAACATTCAACCGACTAATCGTATATTTGTTCCATTTCTTTCTGAAAACAATTTATTATTGGATCTTCAAAAGGTAAAACCAGTTTATTCACCAGGCCCCGACAGAGTTCCAGGCTGTGTGCTAAAATACTGTGCTAGGGCTCAGTGCAAACCTCTTCAAAAACTTTTCAACTTATCTTTGGAATCTTCGATTTTCCCCTTTAAATGGAAGGAATCATTCATAACTCCTCTGCACAAAAAGGGGAAAAAATCTGATGCTGCCAACTAAAAAGCCATCTCAAAATTGTCAGCGATTCCAAAGTTATTCGAAAAATTAATAACTCCTCATTTGCAACACCTATACTCATCAATAATTTCTCCATGTCAGCATGGTTTCATTAAGCTCAACCACCACTAATTTATTGCAGTTGACATCCTTTGTTTTAGATGGCTTCCAAAAGGGACTTCAAACTGATGTTATTTACACAGACTTTAGTAAAGCATTTGGTTCAGTTAATCAATCACTCTTATTTAAAAATCAATACTCCCGCTTAGTCCGTGCCACATCTGGAATCCCTCAAGGAAGCCATCTTGGCCCATTACTATTCACTCTTTTTTTAAATGACTTGCCCCCATCCTTAACGAACGCGCTGGTACTAATGTACGCAGACGATGTTAAGCTTTGTCTGCAATATAAGTTCCTGTCTGCCCAAAACAGACTCCAGTCCGATTTCGATAATTTTAAAAAATGGTGTTTAGCTAATGACTTCATACTTAATGGATTAAAATGCAAACTTATGTCTTTTTATCGTACTAGTCCTCACCAGGCTTCGTACTATCTCTCTGGGATTGCCTTAGAAAAATTAACTCAGGCTAATGATCTTGGTGTCCTTTTAGACATAAAACTTAAATTTTCCGACCGTATTTCTTCAATGGTTAATAAGGCTAAAGGTGTTCTCGGTTTTATTAAAAGATGGGCTAAAGAATTTAATGACCCTTATATTACTAAAAGCTTATTTATATCCTTGGTCCGTCCGATACTGGAGTACGGTTGATGTGTCTGGTGTCCCCAATACGATGTTCATCAAGATAGATGAACAGAATCCGTACAAAAGAACTTCTTATTATTTGCTATTAGAGGACTTAACTGGGACGCAAATCTTCACCTTCCTTCGTATAATAGTAGACTCCTACTAATAAACTTACCCTCCTTAACAAATCGTTGAACAATGCTGGGTGTCGTTTTCCTATACAACCTTATTAATGGTGATGTAGATAGCCAGCACTTACTAACACGCTTAAAGTTTAACGTTCCGAATAGAAGAACCAGAAACTTTAGTCCTTTATTCTTAAGCCATTGTAGATCGACACTGCATGATCCCCTTAGGATTTTATGTTAGAACTATAATGGTCTGTATCATATTATTTCTCTTTCTTCCCTGTCAAATATGAAAACCTAAATTTCAAATTACCTTCAAGAGCACACTAATTCTTCCTCGTTCTCTTTATAATCCTTCTAATTAAACTTATATTTACTGACTCGAATTTATTTCCGCGATTCAAGCCGTATGTTATGCGGCAGGCGCCCCTCGGTCGTTTGGCCGGAAGGTGGCCTGTACGTATGCAGTGGGAACCGCACGAAAAAAAAAAAAAAAAAATTACTGCCTTTGTTTACATATTTACAAATATACTTAATTGATTTAAAAGAACTGTAAAGCTCAACATTGATATGAGATTTGTAAGTTTTTGAAAGTAGTGGTGAGTCACCCACTGATTATCAACGTCAACTTGATTTGAAAAGATCGGCAGTCGCATTGTAATAGTGAGGCCACCATTCTCAGTACTTCTGCAGCGATATATTGGATAACCATCAATATCCGTGATCGTGTCATTCGTATGCGGCTTTGGAAATTTTTTTTTACGTTTTCCATTTTTTATGCACGGTGACGTCATGTTGAAAGCACCGCATGGCCCATAGATCATGTTTTTGGTGAAAATATCAAATAATTCTTGATCAATTAATGGGTCTTAAATTTCAGCTGAAATTATTTGATCGTTTTCTTTAGGACGGATACTTTCTTTAAACCAAACCAAAATGTGGGCATGAGGCAAACCTCGCTTTTGCCACTCTATCGTATACAGCCAACAATGTGTGATACCAAAAATTGAATATTTAACAATAAAATCAATTAATTAATTCAACTTTTGTTTCAATACCCTGCAGTTAATTCATGACGATGAATGGCTTTTTGTCCTGGCAATAGTAAAGTTTGTATCTCTTCCCAATTCGGATTACATGTAAATGTAATAAATAAATCCGGTCGGCCGTAATGACGTACGTAAGTCATCGCATCTTTTATGTATTCCTGCATGTTCCGTGGACTGCCGATGTAGCTTGAAGGTAAAATGATTACCGATGTCATTGGGACTTAAATTTCCATCGATGTTTTCAGCAACAGCATCTCGTAAGTGAATATATTCTTCCGATCTTAGTTTTGCCTGGTTGAATCGAAGGAATCGCAAGCGTACCTTAGCATACATATCAACCATGTACTGATGGAACAGCTGACGATATCGAAGGATATAATGGTCTTGATGTTGTCTAATCATTATTCGGTGTGCGTAGTAGTTCATTGAGCTAACTTTCTTATTTTTGTAATCACCTAAGAAAATAAAAGATAAATTGCAATACGAAATTAAAATCTATACACACAGTTGGAGCGTTGAATCTACCAGCATGTTCACCTAATGGTACTTTGTCGGCTTTTCTGACGATTTGATAATTGTCATTTCGCAGTCGTGGCGAAACTCTTTTGATCAACTGAATTAGTTGATTGCGATCTTCTAAAAAATTTTCCAATAATATCACAATTTCTCTTTCCTCTGTTTGTTCAATAAAATTATACAGGCACCGAGTCGTCAAGCGCTCTTCACAATCGCCCATAAAATAAATTTGAAGAAATTTCGGATTGTTATCAGGCATTGGCATCAGTGATCCGATTTTATGGTACACTTGGCCTAGAATTTTGAATGTATTTTCAAAGTTACGTCCATCGGATGCACGATCGAAAATTTAAGTTGCCCCAAATTACGTCATTTGGTAGCAAGAATTAAATTTGCGTATCTTACGCAAAAATATTTTGGAATCATTTGAATTGCCAGTAACAAGGGATAATAAAGGCTCCGACGGAGCGGGTAGAGGTGACGGCACAACTTTTCGTGATGCGCAGCACATGCTGGCTGCTTCATTCCGAAATTTCAATGCCTGACAATATTGACATACCTTATCAATTCCAGCGATAGCAATTTTTGAATGCGCTGAGTAGTTAATATCTGATGCATATTCAAAGGCAAGCCGAACGAATGATGCACGTGTTAATGAGCGGCTGAATCGTTGCCTTCGTCGATCTAGTCCTCGTACTGTAGCTATGTTTCGTTCTCGTGCCGCTCTTATTCTCCTAATATTCTGTTGCAGACGTTCGTCACGGTGTTCTTGAGATTCTTGTGGACGACTTTCTGCAGTCCTGATTCTTTGAGCTGCATTTATTGTTTCGATTTGTTGTGGTAATTGCTGAGCTCTTTCAACACGTTTGCGTCGTGACCCATTGCTGTTGGCGTTGTTGAGGTTAGATTTTTTCGGTGGCATATTCACTGTATTATCTTCATTATAATATGAATTTAATTTAAACTTCAGTCTAAGTAACACGTGGCCGGTTATACCAACACCAACAAGAAAGGAAAGCTAACTTCGGGCGGAGCCGAAGTTGATATACCCTTGCAGTTCAGTCGCAGTCCGATAGGTGGCGCCACGCATCTTATATTATTAGATATATAGCAGATCGTATATAGTCGGCCGGTCCTTATGAAATTTGGCAAATCAGATTCATTTGTCCAAAATAGAATCTGTACCAAGTCCCATCTTTCTAACTTAAAAAACACCAAAGTTATGCCAATTCCGATCGTTGTATGACAGCTATAGGATATAGTCGCCGATCCTTATAAAATTTTGTACATAAGATATGTTGGTCAAATATAACATGTGTGGAAAGTCCCAACCCTCTATCTAAAAAACAACGAAGTTATGGCATTTCCGATCAATCAGTTATATGGCAGCTATAGGATATAGTCGACCGATCCCGGTCGTTCCGACTTATGTACTACCTGCAAGGAAAAGAAGGATGTGTGCAAAGTTTCAACTCGATAGCTCTAAAACTGAGAGACTAGTTTGCGTAGAAACCGACAGACAGACGGACAGACGGACAGACGGACATGCTCATATCGACTCAGGAGGTGATCCTGATCAAGAATATATATACTTTATAGGGTCGGAGATGTCTCCTTCACTGCGTTGCACACTTTTGACCAAAATTATAATACCCTCTGCAAGGGTATAAAAATTTAAAAATTGAAAATAATTGAATTATACGGTATTTCGTTCACTATTTACCGAGTCATCTTTTCGGAGCTGCGAACGCCATCTGTTAGAATCATACGGTATTTCGTTCAGTATTTACCGAGT
Source organism: Drosophila pandora (assembly GCA_021223865.1). NCBI lineage: Eukaryota > Metazoa > Arthropoda > Insecta > Diptera > Drosophilidae > Drosophila > Drosophila pandora. Next base: position 237,470 of record JAJJHT010020053.1, on the reverse strand, counting down.
CAGCTTTTCGGAGCTGCGAACGCCATCTGTTAGAATCATTTGGAGTTAACAAATAATTGTGACTGTCAAATAATAACAGACAAATAATTATCAATAAATTAAAATTGCGACTATAATTTGAGATTTAAACTTTTCTATCTCTCAAGTTGGATCGAACTGCACATGTTGTGCGAATTTTATTATAATCGGTTAAGTGGTTAAGGAGTCCATTGAAGACAAACATTGTGACACTAGACTAGCTCGCCCGGACACTCGTTGCTGTGACTTCTTCACACATGTGGTATTTTTAAAAAAATATAGTGATCTCCTTATTTGACTTTCTACTACTATAACCCTTTAGTACAATGAAATTATTTACGAACAAAGACGAAAATGTTGATGTTGGTATACAAATTCACTGGAATGAGATTCGAACGGGAAGTACGTTGAACACAATTATTTAAAAATCAATGGGTACAAAATAAAAATTTATCAGATTTATTATTTCCATTTAAATGTATAACAAATAAAGTTATACCATTACGGTATAATATAGTAAATAATATGTGACGCTTAAACTCATGAATGAGGTACGCAAGGAAGACAGTCTTAAACTTTTAAAAATTAATATCTATTTTTTTGAATTATAAATACTTTCAATTTAATTTAACACCATATCTTATCCATATTTTATCTAACACAAATAGATTCGACGGTTTTCCAACACGTGAACACGCAACATATACATAGTTGCCCATGAGAAAAACATGGATTTTTCAAATCTAAACAGCAAATGGACATTGTTTGACCTTGAGATTTATTTATAGACATGGCGAAAGCTAAACGAATTGGAAACTGTAGCCTTTTGAAGGGTATGGTAGAATCTGATGGTATTATCGGAATACATGGCAGCAGGACCACATTTCCTTTAAACTTTAAACAGCCAAAATCGTTGCTTCAAGAATGTTTCCTGTAACGGATGTAACCAAATAACGGAGGAGAATAATAGGGGAACCAATCTTTAATCGAAGATTATGTGGTGGCATTCCAGGGATATCTAATGAATTTAGAAATTCAATCGGAAAATTAACACTTTCATTTTCATCAACAACAGTATCGATTGATTTAAAAGACATCAGATCGGTAACAACTGTTGTATCTGGAAGTTAATTTCGTCAACATCAACGTTTTTGGCTGGCTGCCAAAATCGCCCCTTTGACTAAGCCATTCAAATAATTATTCTGTATATCCGGGAAAATACTCTGAATCAATTCATTTTTATCCTGAACAACAGTTCAAAAATTGTCTGGTAGTTTAATGCATTGCGTATTTGGGTGCAGTTCTATTTTGCCGATCCCAATATCTTAGTTATAAAATGAATTCAATTTTCACTTCAGTCTAAGTAATACGTGGCCGGCTATGCTAACACATAATTAATTGAATTCGTTCACTACAAAATAAATTGTGGTGGTTATAGCGTCAACAACACATAATTTGGTAATTATGCTGTTAAAATGTAGCTTATATGACACGTTCGTAGATTTACCATTGCAGGGCCATCTATTGATTACTTACTCAACCCACTCGAAGGGTAGAGACATCTGTTAGAATCATTTGGAGCTAAAAAATAATTGTGACTGTCAAATAACAATAACAATTATAATACCCTCTGCAAGGGTATATAAATGAAAAATATACTTTACCTGCACTTTATTCACGGGAGTCTTCGTGTTACAAGAATTATATATTTATCTAAATTATAGCTCTACCCCTTATAGACAGATAGATTATATTATATCTTTGAGATTTATGCTTTCATATGGACAGACAGACATGGCTATATCAACTCGGCTGTTGATACTTTATGGGGCCGGTGATAATTCCTTCTCTCTATTACATACATTACCACAAATATGTTACATTCCCTTGAACAATATAAAAAATGCCATTTTTTTAAATTTTTATGGGACTATTTCTTTGTAGGCCTGTAAATGGAGTAGAAGTCATATTTCGCTAAATTTTAATTAAATGAGATTTACTCAGTAAAGTGATATACCAACGTGAATCATTTCAAAATATTTTATTTGCAGCTACGAATGTCAATAAATTATTTTATTAATATTTTAACAGGTATATAACAAATATGTAATATCAAGGTGGGCTGTATTTTCGATTTTTCGTTTTTTAAACTCAGTTTCCATGTATTGATTATATAAATATATTTATTCCTTCTTTAACTAATGTTGTTTCTTTAGTTTCCATTTTTGTTTTTCATATTTTTTCAAGTTTTCGTAGTTAAAGTTTATTCCGGCAATGGTTGGCTAATTTTTCATAGTTTTTGGTAAAATTTTTAATGTGGTAATGAAATCTTTTCATTTATATGCTTTCATAATGTAATAATGCGTTTATATTCATGTGTAAATTATTTTTATTCTGTAAATAAACAACTGTTAAGTTCAATAACTTTAACGAATTTAAGGTATAATGTTATCTCTAACAATGTCAACAATTTAACCATTTTATATACAGTTTCTAATGTTATAATATTCTTTCAAAATATTTGTATTAATTCGGCAATAAATATAATTTTCTGAGACATTATTTAAATCTGATTTTTATTAACTTCAGTTCATATATTTTGACTTCGATCAAGAATGGTCTTTTTTTGTTTTAAATCTATAGTATTTTGTCTTAGAAAATGCTAAGTTTTATGGCCAATTTTAAAAGAAAATGGATAATTTTTTTAACAAAGCTATTCAAGCTGTTTTTAACAATTTCCAAGAATTTCTTTGGAACATCTATTTCTAATACAATCCAAAGAATCTTAACGGCTTACTACATAATATTCTAAATATAAGTCCGTATAAAACTTTTGCTCTGTTCAGAACCATTAATCTATTAAAATGTACACCAATAGTTGGTTTGCTTACTCATTTTATTTTGTGCAAGTTTCATTTATAATCCGTTGAATTAAAATGCTTTGTATTAAAGTATAAATCAATACATTTTAATACAATTACACTTTATAATACATCTTTAGCCGATATTTTAAAGACTTTATTTTTACGACATTAAAAGTTACTCAGGTTTTAAGCGATGCCATTGTACTACAGTTTGTCTAGGTTTCGAGATCATGTCCTGCCAGTGTTTTGTTTCTGAAGCTCCAGATCCATTTTTACCTTTTTAGTATAATAAGTTCGAATAGTTAGTATTTAAAATGTACTGTAGTTTATTCTTTTAATTCTTACCAGCTAACAAGATTCGACCTATTAATTCGTTTCTACCAATGTTGTCGAAGTCCATTACCATAACGTCTAAAGAGCATTCTCTTATTTTTTCCCATGGAACGTTAAAACTAAATGATTCATTAAACACTGGATTTAATGTACATGTGAATATAGGCGTTTTTCTCTTTTCCACTTTTTTGTCTCCGAATTGAAGCCACACTTTTACGTAAGGATCTAAAAAAAATGGTATATGCTTTTAAATATATACTCTATATATTATAAATNAAATGCTCTTATTAGCTATTAGTTAGTTTGTGTTAGTTAGTTAGCTGTTAGTTTGTGTATATAATTAATAAAATATAATTAACTAGCTGACCCGGACACGCGTTGTTGTGCTATTTGTAAAAAAATATAGTGATCTCCTTATTTGACTATCTACTACTATAACCCTTTCTTACAATGAAATTATTTACAAACAAAGATGAATATGTTGATGTTGGTATACCAATTCACTTGACTGAGACTTGAAGGGGAAGTACGTTGAACACAATTAATTAAAATGTTTTTACACTTGATATTAAGCAGATTTCAAAATGGGTACAAAATAAAAATTTATCAGATTTATTATTTCCATTTAAATTTATAACAAATAAAGTATATAACAGTATAATATAGTAAATAATATGTGACGCTTAAACTCATGAATAAGGTAGGCAAGGAAGACAGTCTTAAACTTTTAAACATTAATATCTATTTTTTTTAATTATAAATACTTTCAATTTAATTTAACACCAATCGGTGCACAATGTTTTTGGTTAACATGTCTTTATCTAACACAAATAGATTCGACGGTTTCCCAACACGTGAAAACGCAACATATAGTCGGATCGGTAAAATAGAACTGTAACCAAATACGCAATGCATTAAACTACCAGACAATTTTTGAACTGTTGTTCAGGATAAAAATGAATTGATTCAGAGTATTTTCCCGGATATACAGAATAATTATTTGAATAATGAATGGGTTAGTCAAAGCGTGGTAACAAATGTTGTATCTGGAAGTTAATTTTGTCAACATCAACGTTTTTGGCAGCAAAAATCGCCCGTTGACTAAGCCATTTATGATTTAAATAATTATTCTGTATATCCGGGAAAATACTCTGAATCAATTCATTTTTATCCTGAACAACATTATCCAGAACAACGTATTTGGTTGCAGTTCTTTTTTACCGTTCCCAATATCTAGTAGTTGTTCCGAAAATATTTGTGCTGATGGATCGTTTTGCAATTGTACTCTCATATTAATGGTCAATCGAAGTGTTTCAACACTTCGCCATAAAAATGATTGTTTCAAACATGCATTAATCTCATCCGCTAAAGTAGAGCGAGGTATAACCGGTAAGGTCTGTCGGAAGTCACCAGACAAAAGTAAGATAGCACCACCGAAAAGTTTATTATTGCTGTTTATTGCATATTTCTGTTTAATGCTTCAAGTGAATATTTGTGTGCCCTTATGCACTCATCCCAAATTATTATAGAACTCTTCCGCAACACTGCAGCTATTCCACTATTCTTTTTGATGTTGCACATTGCATCTGGTTTATTATGAACGTTCAATGGCAGCTTGAATGTTGAATGTGCTGCTCGGCCACCATCCAGTGAAGTAGCCGCAATGCCTGACGAAGCTACTGCTAATGCGATTTTTTGTTGCGACCGTATTTTGGCAAGAATCAACGATATTAAAAATGTCTTACCGGTTCCACCGGGTGCATCCAAGAAAAAAAAACCGCCTTGTTCAGCAGCAACAGGCAGCATAATCCGATCATAAATAATTTTTGGTTCTGCTGTCAGTAATGGTTCACTGTTCATGATAATTGTTGCTAAACTTCCATGGTCACATTGATTTTCTCGTTGTAAATCGGTATTGACTAAGTCGGTGGCTGGACGATTAGGTGATGGCATACTATAATGATTAAGTGGTAAATTTGAAATAAAAACACATAAATCCTCGATCAAGACCAATACTTCATTGTACATCTCTGGTGTATAATCTATATTTTGGCGTCGATTTGTTTGTCTAATTCGATGCAAGATGTCTTCTGTCATACAATTTTTATATTTTCCCTACAAAGTTTGTGGGAAATATCGTTGAGTTTGTGTGTCAAAATAATTGCAAACAACTGACGAATGTTATTCGGTGTCGATGTCGACGCAGCATCAGCAAGCATTAAGTCCCAGTGGTTATCGTCTTCTAGCAATCGCAGTTATCGCATTTACCACGACATGCATCCTGGTATGTATTGAATACTCGACCATTAACTTTTCGTAAAAATTCAAAAGACGTTGGTCCGAGAACATTCACCAATAACAAACGTAAATAGAAGCACTCACGTTGCTTTGGATGTACCGTGTAAAGTCTCCCGAATGTCTTAGCTTTGAATATGGCTGAAATTATTTGATCGATTTCTTCAGGACGGATTCTATCTTTAAGCCAAACCAAAATGTGGGCATGAGGCAAACCTCGCTTTTGCCACTCTATCGTATACAGCCAACAACGTATGACACCAAACATTGAATATTTAACAATAAAACCATTGGATTGTTGTCCTGGCAATATTAATTTCCATCGATGTTTCCAGCAACAGCATCTCGTAAGTGAATAAATTCTTCCGATCTTAGTTTTTTCTGGTTGAATCGAAGGAATCGCAAGCGTTCGCTTTCGACCTCAGCATACATATCAACAATGTATTGATGGAACAGCTGACGATATCGAAGGATATAATTGTCTTGATGTTGTCTAACCATTCGGTGTGCGTAGTAGTTTATTGAGCTAACTTTCTTATTTCTGTAATCAACTAAGAAAATAAAAAATAAAATGCAATTGGAAATTAAAATCTATACATACAGTAAAAAAGTAAATAGATAATTGTCAAATTTACAGGTATTTGGATCATACTGTCAGACTTCCTCTCTTTGTCTCATAGCGGACGGACGTGTTTTTTTGTGTGCACTGCGTTTTCATAAAATTAGCTTAATAGCTTTCCATAAACAATCGGTGTTTATGTGAATAGAAATTCACATAAAAAAAAATAAAAATAATAAACAAATTTTAATTTATAGATCCGTTTCGCTTCGCGTGTGCAGTGATATATTTGGAGGTAAAATAATAATTTTATTAATTTTTCTTCCAAACATAGGTCTGCTCTGCTTCTTCTATTGCTCCTATTTCTTGCTCAATAGAGATTCTTATCTTTATTCTTTGCATTTTACTAACTCGCACTAACTGCTCTCTTCAATCTTCCACTTTCGTTTCCCTGGTACAGTGGTACAAGGTTCATCAATATTATTAATAAATTAATTTTTGAAATTTTCATAATTTTTAATAAATTAATTATTTAAATTTTTAAAGTTTTGTAATAAGACAATCTCCTCTTCCCAGCCTACCATCCACTGCTGGCTTTGTGAAAACGTTTTACATGCCAAGTGTGCCGGGTTCACGGCCTCAGTTTCGGATGCAATCTCAAGTAGGTCTGGTCTCCACTTTTGCTGTGACGGTTGTCGTGCTGTTCAGGACGAAATGAGACCGTTCACGAGGCAGATTAAAAGCGGTTTCAAGGAGTTGATTTGTGGTTTTCGTAAAATCAATGACCAACTCTGTGCGCTTGATACACAGTTTAGTAATCTTCAACTACTAAATGAGTCTCCAAAGCGTAAAAAATCCTCTTTTAGTGATGTGCTTGTGGTGAATAATCTTCAGCCTGCTCAGCCGACAACTATGCAGCCACTTATATCTCTGGCCACCCCAGGGCCGGACCCGAGAAAAATTCGGCTTCCGAATATCTTAGAATTAATGAGCAATTGTCCGATATGTCCTCTGTGGCATCGCTTCAAGTGATCCCAGACCCAATAATTCAAGCCCCCGTAACAGTCACCAAACAGGGTAATCAACTGTCCGGACCCGCGGTACGTACTGATGCCGCAGTATTAGTCACGGCGGCACCAAAACCCTTGCAGGTGATCCCACCATCGAAACACATTTTTGTTTCCCGGCTTGCCCCTGATACTTTTGAGATTGATATCTCGGCTTACATCAAAGCCAAAACAAAAGTCGGTGGTGGACATAACAAAATTTAAATATTCATACACCAGGCACGCGTCATCTGTCAAAATACGTGTGCCTTGCAGATGTTTAAGACGATTTGTTCCGCCAGCTTTTGGCCAGAGAAAATTTTTTCGTCTAAGAACATCAGCCAAGTACGGTGAAAAAAAAAAACCAAACCTGTGTGTTGGGACACTCCCAGGTCCCTAGAGCCTTCCACGTAAATCAAGCCGACTTTTATGAACGAAACGCTGAAATCTTTATTTAAATGTTAAATTATAAATGTAGAAAATTATAAAATAGAAGCATTTCTTGCTTACACTTGTGGTTTGCCGCTCTTTACATTTACTAATGGCATTTGAAACTTTTCTTACACTATTTTCCTATTTAGTGTTGGGTGACTGCATTAAAATTAAATTATACATCACCGACTTAATCGACAAATTCAAATTGGGCCGTTACTTCGTGGCTGCATCGTACGCCTCGTAACATTCCCCACCTCGTAATTCTTCTGAGTGTCCACGCCGAGAATTACCATCTCTCACGATGTCCAATTTGGCCAACTTTACTGCAGGTCGAGTAACGAGTCCATCAGGAGTACGTACTACAGCACTACGGACTTGGCCATCCTTAGCACAATTAACATCCATAATGACTCCTTTTGGCCAAGTGTTCCGCTTGCTCGTCTCATCCACGACCAAAACTAGATCACCTTCTGCAAGCGGAGTTGGGTTCGGATGAAACCATTTCGTCCTTCTTGTTAACGTGGGTAGATATTCTCGAATCCATCTTTTCCAGAAGCGATCCGCCAATTGTCCTGCGATTCGAAACTGCTTTGCTAATCCATGTCCAGTGACTTCCATCATTCCACGTTCACGCAGACCGCTTGAGTTTCCAACTAAGAAATGATTCGGCGTCAAGGCTTCGGAGTTTTCAGATTCCAAGGGAATATATGTCAACGGTCTTGAGTTCAACGTGTTTTCAACATCAGCAAGTGCCCCGCGTAGTACTTCCTCTCTCAGAACGACGTTAGACTGAATCTCCGACAAGATTGACTTAGTTGAGCGCACCACGCGTTCCCAAGCGCCACCCATGTGAGGTGATCCAGGTGGAATAAATGCAAAGGTCATTTGAGGATACTTACTTTCCACATCCAAAGTCGATATGCGCTCGATCTCTTTTGCCAATACTCTGCTAGCGCCGCGAAAATTTGTTCCATTATCTGACAGCATTTTAATAGGTACCCCTCGCCGCGCAGTAAATAGTTTCAGAGCCAGTAGAAATGAATCCGTAGACAGAGAAGGGACCAATTCCAAATGTACTGCACGAACTGTCATACACGTGAATAATACTCCCCATCTTTTCTCTCGTCGTCTTCCAACAGCGACTTCTATTGGTCCGAAATAATCGACTCCAGTGTACGTGAAGGGCAAGGTATATGGTGATATACGTTCCTTTGGTAGATATCCCATTTCTGGTGGCAGTGGTTGTGCTCGTCTGATGGAACAACTTACACATTTTTTTACAGTTTCCTTGACGAGTGCTCTCAAGCCTGGTATCCAAAAACGTTGCCTAACTTCGTTTACGACTATTTCTCCATGCAGATGGTGAAACTTGCGATGATAATATTCGACTATTAGATACGTTACTTGGTGATGACGTGGAAGTAAAATCGGTCGCTTCACGTCTACTTCTACATTGTCGATAGCTTCGATTCGACCTTGCATCCGAATCACTCCTGACTCGTCAAGATACGGCGAACATTTGAATATGCTGCTTTTCCGGTTTGAGACACGACCATCTTTCTTTAAGCAGCGAATTTCATATATAAACGTTTCCTCTTGGCAAGCTCGAATAAAGACCGTGTCCATCTCAACATTTCGTTTTAGTTCGAGTATTCTTTTCAATTCAGGTCCGGGCTGTCGAACTTGAATATATCGTATGAAATCCAGCACTCGCCTTTGGGCTCCGCGTAGACGTTCCAGCCTACTGAAGCGTAACGGATTTGGCATAATAGAAGCAATAGGTGACGGGTCCGTCCGCACCATATCGGCGTGATAAAGCAGTGTATCATCGGAGCTCACAGGGGTTCCGATTTGTGACGGCCATCTTGACTCGTCCTGCGATAAGAATTCGGGACCAGTAAACCACCTTATCGAGCTGGTCATCTCACAGTTTTTTGTCCATTTGGTTCCTTCGTCTGCCACATTAAGCTCCGAAGGTATCCAGCGCCAATCGACAACCTCCGATCCTTCCAGGATTTCTCCGACTCGTACGGCCACGAACTGAGGAAACTTACGAACGTCCGACTTTATCCAAAATAATACATCTTGAGCGTCTGTCCAAAAGATCCGCCTTTCAATCCTGATTGATAGCTCTGCCTCCAGAAACTTTGAAAGTCGCAGACCCAAAATGGCTGCCATCAATTCCATTCTTGGGACCGATATGGGTTTCAAAGGGGCGACTCTGTTCTTCGACGCGACAAGGGAGCATCTGATTTCGCCGCCGCGTTCAACCCGCAAGTATGCTACAGCAGCATAGGCATCCAAGCTCGCGTCAACAAATATGTGCAGTTGGACATTTTCAGCAGTCTTTGAGCCATACATGTATCGTGGGATACGCAAATTACTCAGCTTGGACAACGACGATTGCCAAGCCCGCCAGTCATTCTCATCCGAATCTTTAATTGTGTCATCCCAGCTCACACCGGATCTCCAAATGTTCTGAAGGATTATTTTGGCACGAATGTTAAAGAATCCGAGTAGTCCGAGGGGGTCGAAAATTGACATTACTATACTCAGTACCCTACGCTTCGTGTGGGTGCTGGTTACGGACTTCTGCAGCAACTCAGGTCGAATTACGAATGTTAGCATGTCTGACTCGGGAAGCCACCACATGCCCAGAACTTTCTCCTGAAGTTCTTGTTCTGAACCCAGGTATTTCGGGGACGCTGCTGGGAAACTGTTGAGAGATTGAAGGACGCTCTTGGAATTTGATAACCAATTTCTCATTTCAAATCCGCCTTTCGCGTGGATCATCTTGACATTGTTAGCCAGTTGAATCATTTCATCGTCAGTATCCACCGACTCCAGCCAATCGTCGACAAACGTATTCTGACAAATTGTCCTTATAGCATCTGGACAATTGTCACCGAATTGCTCTGCATTTTTCTTCAGTATAAAATTGGCCAGGGATGGGGAACAGGAAGCGCCAAAGGTCATAACTTGCATTACAAAGGTATCCGGAGGGCGATCGTTCTCTCCATTTCGCCATAAGAACTTCTGTACGGGCTGGTCGGAGTCACGAACTTTAATTTGGTGAAACATCTCTCGAATATCTCCTGTTACAGCGACAGGGCGTTCTCTGAATCGCAACAGTACTCCTGGCATGGACACCAACAAATCCGGTCTTTTCATGAGGCGATAGTCCATTCACTTGTGCAGCCGCGTCCCAGACTAGACGTTTCTTTTTCTTGTTTGGGTTAGTTACTACGAATACAGGAATGTACCAAGAACATCGGCTAGTGGCTAACTCACCCCTCTGTAGTTTTCGAATGTAACCCTTTTCAGCGTATTTTTGCATGGTTTCGATCAGGAAATTGCTTAGATCTGGGTCCTTGATCATTTTTGATTCGAGACACTTAAGACGTTTAAGAGCCATAGGGTAAGAATCAGGCAAGTTTACATTCTCATATCTCCACAACAGACCGGTCTCCCAACGACGTTCATTGGCAATGTATTTTGTAGTGTCGTTCATAATTTTCAGCGACCGCTTCCTTGGATCTCAGTGGTTTTAGAGGAACGCTTACGCCGATTGAGTCCAACGAAAAGTACGCCTTTACCGCTTCATCAAGGGTTCGAGAACCACCTGAACACTGGCAAATATGCAGTACTCGTGGAGGAATGATCTCGTCCAGTCCATATCGCCCATAGACAGACCATCCCAGTTTGCATCGCACAGCAACAAGTTCATCATTTTCGGCTTCTCGAACCTCTAGTGGTACGCAAATCTTTATATGGTCCAGTCCAATGATCATTTGAGCTTTGACACCTATATACGTTGACACAGGAACCGATTTAAGGTGTTGATGGTTGTTGAGCATTTGGTCGTCTATACTTTGCACTGGCAGGTCCAGATTGCCCACAGTGCGCACACCTTTTAGCACATACCTTAAGTGCGGGTGATCATCGGAGGAAACACTGGTACAGACAACCTTTGATTTGGTTTCAGTCTGTGTCAAATCACCGGTCCATTTCAAACAGAGCTGCTCTTCAGGTCCGTCCAAGCCTAACTCATCAGCTAATTGTCGCTCCATCAGAGTACAGGAGGATCCTTCGTCCAGGAGAGCAAAAATATTCACTCTTTTAGTTTTACTATACAAGGTTATGGGTATATAACGGAACAGTACCCGTTTTGTCGATCTGCCGTGAAAGAACAGTGCCGACTCTTTTGTTTCTTCCTTTTTGAGTTCCTCCGAATCGACGTCGGACTTTATCGTAGGGCAGAAGTGCAGAAGCTCATTGTGCAGTAATTTACATCCATCAAAATTACACGGCTTCTTCACTCGGCAGTTTCGAGCAGTATGGTTTCCAAAACAGCAGAAACATAGTCGTTTAGCCTTAATGACTTCAAGTCTAGTCCTGATTGTCATACTCAAAAATCCTTCACATTCAGACAGATCGTGCTCGCCGTCACATACCGGGCACAATGATTTTGTTGGATCTTCAATTTTCTGCTTGTCCTTGCTCGAACCTTCCGCTATATTGTGCACTAGCAAGCGCTCCTTAATATTTCTGCTTCCTTTATCTTTTTCCGTTGTTTGGTAATCGTACGGCGTCACCATTGTAGCACACATTGCTACGCCAAAGAGCCAATTGTCGAAGGTAACTAGATTGCCCCCACCTGCTGCTAAACGATGTCTGCCCCAATCCAGCTTTAGATCACTGGACAGCTTAGCAACCAGTTCACTCAATAGGGTAGAGTCGTTTAGGTACTCCTGTAGCCCCACTGAAAGCATTGTGGCACAATAATTCTGCACAGCGAGTGCTAGTCGTATTACAGACTCCAGGTTGTTCGGTTTGATTGCTGGCTCATCTTTCAGCTTACGTTGTAAACTAGCATGTACGATTTCTGAACGTCCGTACAACATTCTTAGAGTACCGATCGCATATGGTACCATGGCTGGAACCATGAGTTTTCCTCGTACCGCTTCGAGAGCAGCTCCTTTAAGGCACTTTTGAAGTCTGATAAGATTTTCTTCATTGCTAAATCCACATCTTTCCGTCGATTGTTCGTAGTTACTTATAAAAAGCAGCCACTCTTCCGGCTTTCCAGTAAATACAGGTAATTCTCGCGATATGACTTGTCGCGCCGCTACTTGGGCTGGCGTCAACATTGTAGTACATGACCCTGCATGTACGAACTGAGTATTCGAAAACGGCGGCATGTGACCGCCTATTCCACCAGTATTAAATGCTGCACTGTAAGGGTTTGAACCCGCCGTGTTGGGATTGACATTCGGTGTAAGACCTATTCTAGCAGCTGACGGTACAAATCCTGCTGAGTTTCCTTTGAATCCAAATTTGGCTGCGTTGTTTTCCATCCATATAGCGGCATTCTGAGGTGGAGCCGTCTGCGCAGCACTATACGATATGCATACAGCCGCGCCCTTGGGTGGTGCAGTGTGTGCAACATCATTTTCCATGTATCCAGCCGTATTCCACATTGGAACTGTTTGTGTTGCATTGCTTGGTATAAATCCGGCTGCGCTCATTGTTGGTGCTGCTTGCACTGCATCGATACTTTGACCGATAACCGTGGTCGGGATTGGACTTCGCGCAGTTGTTTCCTGCATATTAGGAGCTGTTACCCAATGTACATTTCGAGCTATACCCGTGTTCGTGTGATGCTCGAACATCTGTGTAGCTATTTCACCATGGGGTTGAGACACAACGTGATTTGTTGGGTTCGTGCTTATAGGCGTGCTTGTACCTTCAAGCGACACGAACTGACCTGAGTTTGTCACTGTTTGTCCTGACAATGTTCCATTGTCGAATCCTGCGAACGGTCCAGTGAGACTACACCCAGAGCTTCTCCATGAACCGTCTTCAACTCCAATATTTAAATCGCCAGACTCGTTTCTAATTTCATCATCCATTTCAGAAATTTGACGCCACTCTTCACTGGCTGGTAATGCGTCAACAGATCTTGATTCAGATAGTCCTGTATACTCCGTCCTCACTCCTTTCACACCCTTGGTAAAGGAATGCTTTCCAGAAGCCGTGCACTCTTGCAGCGTGGTTTTCCGGATGGCAAAGTATTTCAGAATGTTGGGACACTCCCAGGTCCCTAGAGCCTTCCACGTAAATCAAGCCGACTTTTATGAACGAAACGCTGAAATCTTTATTTAAATGTTAAATTATAAATGTAGAAAATTATAAAATAGAAGCTTTTCTTGCTTACACTTGTGGTTTGCCGCTCTTTACATTTACTAATGGCATTTGAAACTTTTCTTACACTATTTTCCTATTTAGTGTTGGGTGACTGCATTAAAATTAAATTATACATCACCGACTTAATCGACAAATTCAAATTGGGCCGTTACTTCGTGGCTGCATCGTACGCCTCGTAACACTGTGGGTGTAAAACTCCCACATGTTACGGCCATTGACCAACCTCCCACCTCATCTTCCTCAGTTTTAAAAAACTAATGTCTTCACTAACACTTACCTATCAGAATACAGGAGGGTTACGTAGTAAACTTCCCAAACTGTATTCTGATAGTTCTTTCTTTGCATCTCACATTATTGTATTTACAGAAACTTGGTTAAAGCCGGAGATCTTAAGCTTCGAAGTTTTTCCTAGTAGGTACACCACTTTTAGATGTGATACAACTTTGCGAAGGGGAGGAGGAGTGCTAATTTCTGTAGACTCCAAATTCGCTTCTGAAGAGGTAAAATCACAAGAGTTTGGTGAAATTGAATTTCTTTGCATCAAAATTACTTTGTCCGATTAATCTTTGTATGTTACCTGTTCTTACATACCACCTTCGTCGGAACCGCCAACATACTGGCAAAATTTGTCCGCTATTCGTTTGGTTTTCGATCGTCTGTCTGATGGTGACCAGCTGATAGCTCTGGGTGACTTTAATATCCCAGAACTTATATGGTCAAATGTTGAAAATTCACCGTCTTTACAGCTTAACTCCCACCACGACTTCCCTGTGGGCATGTTTGACATGCCACTCGGGCAAATTAACCACGTTAGAAATTCTTTAGGTCGGCTGTTGGACTTATGTTTCCTTTCTGACCCTGATGGAATTACTCCCATATCCCATATCATCCCACTCTTGAGCTTTCAATCGAAAACAACTCCTTAATGGCCTTCAGTCTACACTTAAATCTCATAAAGTTCGTTTCTTCCGTAAGGCTGACTTTATGAAATTAAATAAGTTAATCTCGGAATTTGATTGGTCTGATTTACTGGCATGTGAGGATATAAACATTGCATGACAAAAATTTAATTTCACTTTAAACTTATTTTTCGACGTTTGCGTGCCGTGGAAATATCCGTCCGCTTCCACGAATCCGCCTTGGTATACAAGGCACCTATAAATTTAAGAAATAGTATGAGTAGACTTTTAAATAAATATAGATTATCTGGCTGTACAGTTAGTTATTCAAGATACTTAGTAGCTCGGTCCAATTTCACGGTGCATAACGCAGAATGTTATACGAGTTATATTCGCCACTACAGGATTCAGTTTACTCAGGATCCGCAGCAGTTTTATAACTTTGTAAACACTAAGCGTAAACATGTATCTTTTCCCACACTGCTTACGTTTGAGAACTCTTATGCGAACACTGATCAGGCAATGGCCGATCTCTTTGCACAGTTTTTTTAAACTACGTATTCACCTAGCAGCAGTTCAGCTCAGCCTTACACCTATAATATCCAATCAGCCAATCTTATATTTCGCCCATCTTTCGATCAAACTGGTGTGTTATCGAATCTTCTTAAGGTCAAACCCGTGTATTCGCCAGTCTCTGATAAAGTACCAGGCTGTGTTCTGAAGAACAGCGCCGAGGCTCTGTGCAAACCTCTCGTTAAACTCTTTAATCTATTGCTGGAAACTTCGATCTTTCCCCTTATGTGGAAGGAATCCTTCATTATTTCGCTGCATAGAAAAGGAATAAAATCCGACGCTGCAAATTATAGAGGCATCTCTAAATTGTCAGCAATTCCAACGCTTTTTGAAAAACTTATCACTCCACATTTGCAACACCTATGTAGTTCAATAATAACTCCGTGCCAGCATGGCTTCATGAAGCACCGCTCCACCACTACCAACTTATTGGAGCTAACATCTTTTACCGTGACCCCTACTTTTTACACTGTTTATTAACGACTTGCCCCTTGCCTTAACTAATTCTTACGTACTTATGTACGCTGATGACGTTAAGCTATGCCTTCAGTATAAATTAACTAGCGCCCAGTCTAGACTTCAACTCGATTTAGATAAACTTCAAAGTTGGTGTTTGGCAAATAACCTAAAGCTTAATGGATCGAAATGTAAGCTAATGTCTTTTTACCGATCTAGTCCTCACCAGGCTATTTTCTTTCTCTATGGGAACGCTTTAGAACGATTAACTCAGGTTAACGATCTAGGTGTCCTATTAGATTTGAGACTTAAATTTACCGACCATGTATCTACCATGGTTAATAAAGCTATGGGTGTGCTTGGTTTTATTAGAAGATGGTCAACAGAATTTAATGACCCGTACATAACTAAAACGTTATATACATCACTGGTCCGTCCGATTCTTGAGTATGGATCGTGTGTCTGGAGTCCTCAATATGGAGTAAACCAAGATCACATTGAATCTGTCCAAAAAACTTCCTTACTTTTGCTCTTAGGGGACTTAATTAGGATGCAAATCTTCACCTCCCCTCTTATCGTAGTAGACTTTTATCAACTTACATCAACAAACTTTACTTTTATAAACAAACCGTAGAACGATGCTGGGTGTCATATGTAATTTTTATAGATCTTTTGTCAACTGGTCCGATCAGTGTGGACCGAACCATGATAACAGCAACCTCATCAACAGTTGGAGCGATGAATCTAGCAGCATGTTCACCTAATGGTACTTTGTCGGCTTTTCTGACGATTTGATAATTGTCATTTCGCAGTCGTGGCGAAACTCTTTTGATCAACTGAATTAGTTGATTGCGATCTTCTAAAAAATTTTCCAATAATATCACAATATCTCTTTCCTCTGTATGTTCAATAAAATTATACAGGCACCGAGTCGTCACGCGCTCTTCACAATCGCCCATAAAATAAATTTGAAGAAATTTCGGATTGTTATCAGGCATTGGCATCAGTGATTCGATTTTATGGTACACTTGGCCTAGAATTTTGAATGTATTTTCAAAATTACGTCCATCGGATGCACGATCGAAAATTTACTTTGCCCCAAATAACGTCATTTGGTAGCAAGAATTAAATTTGCGTATCTAACTCAAAAATAATTTGGAATCATCTGAATTGCCAGTAACAAGGGATAATAAAGGCTCCGGCGGAGCGCGTAAAGGTGACAGCACAACTTTGCCTGATGCGCAACACGTGCCGGCTGCTTCATTCCGAAATTTCAATGCCTGACAATATTGACATACTTTATCCATTCCAACAATAGCAACTTTTGAATGCGCTGAGAAGTTAATATCTGGTGCATATTCAAAGGCAAGCCGAACGAATGATGCACGTGTTAATGAGCGGCTGATCCGTTGCCTTCGTCGATCTAGTACTCGTACTGTAGCTATGTTTCGTTCTCGTGCCGCTCTTATTCTCGTAATATTCTGTTGCAGACGTTCGTCACGGTGTTCTTGAGATTCTTGTGCATGACTTTCTGCAGTCCTAATTTTTTGAGCTGCAATTAATGTTTTGATTTGTTGTGGTAATTGCTGAGCTCTTTCAACACGATTGAGTCGTGACCCATTGCTGTTGGCTTTGTTGAGGTTAGATTTTTTCGGTGGCATATTCACTGTATTATCTTCATTATAATATGAATTCAATTTACACTTCAGTCTAAGTAACACGTGGCCGGCTATGCTAACACAAAAAATTTAAAAATTGGAAATAATTGAATTATGCTGTATTTCGTTCACTATTCACCGGGTCAGCTTTTCGGAGCTTCAAACACCATCTGTTAGAATCATTTGCGACTATAATTTGAAATTTAAACTCCCAAGTTGGATCGAACTGCACTGGTGTGCGAATTTTATTATAATCGGTTATGTGGTGTAGGATTCCATTGAAGACAAACATTGTGACACGAGATTTATATATATTAAGATTTGTATACAATAATAAAATTTATTTTTTTTAATTTTTAAATGGTCTGTACTTTCACAGCCTGTAAAGGCCCTTTTGTGGCCCCTTAAAGGGTGTTGAAAATGGCAAATAATAATTTAAGCAATTTAAAAAAATGTTGAAACTATAAATTGAAGTTGATATACTCTTGCAGCTTATGTTATTATATTTAGTTGGCCGATACCTACTAAAATTTCACTATCAAATAAATTATTTATTAAAAGCATCGACCTCCAAAATGGCGCCAGTGGGGAGCAAGATCCCTGGATCGAGCTTCTCACAAGCTGGCGGTTTCCATAAGGAAAGCCTCGGTCCGGTTGCTACTCACTCCCTTCACCGGAAGGGCTCCTGTAAAGATATCAGGAGAGCGGTCTTCATTCTAATAACGACGAACCCATCGGCGGAATCCAACTCGGACTTAGACCCGAGATCATTAAATGGGCGAGAGAAATCTTTCCCGATTTCCAGCCAGCTAAGGTGGGTATCAGACTGGATCCCAAGAAGCCGATCGGTGTAGCTGTCTCTGCGTTCACGATGCGAGATCAGTATGCTGGGACAAGATTCCCAGCAAACCAAGCAAACCGAGTTCCCGCGTACGGCTGACAGAATAGCCGACGGACCCAACTACAATACTGGCCATGTTGAAGATTTGCAACCCCACATTCCCTACGTCGGTCTGGAGGAAGCAGTGGGGTTACGGCGACAGGTTGTCCTCACACTAAATGGAAAAACCGTGAAGATCCTGGAGGGTGCCGGTAATCGAATCAAGTACGGTTTCGAGCATGTAGCAATAGGGATCTACAAGTCGGATGTGAGGAGCAAGTCAGAAGGCATCGACATAGACATAGACGTCCAAGAGTCAGACTTAGAGGAACCGACCGAAGAGGGGTGCCCTGAAGGAATGAGGAATGTCGGATGCAGAGATGGATATTCTAGAGGGGCGTCGGAATGAAGGAGGACTCACTGCTACTGTGGTGGATAATTTAAAGGATGTCTCTGACTCTTCTGCAGATCAATCTCCACGGCAGTAAGGAGGCATCCGCTGCCCTCCTGCTATACCTCGCTGAGAGTGGAGCAGACGTAGCCTCCAAGAACCCTGGATCGGAATTCAGGCTGTGTACAGCCGACGTAACAGGTAAAAAGCGACCATGCATTCTCGCAAAAAAGAACCTTTATATCTGTTATGCTATTAATAGTTTTAATAGTAGCCGAATAAATAGACGCGTTTCAGTTCAGATTTTCAATAGGTTATTTGGGTTCAATGTAACCCTAATATATGCCGCTCCAATCAATGCCGAATCACAACAAACGCATAACTAACGCAGTTCCAAAGCTCTACCAAAGCTCCCCAAAGCGCATGCGCTACAAATAACAACAAAGCGCAACTTGAAGACAAACAGACAAGAATAATTGCTGATAACAACAGCTAAACATATTATGATTATTTTACATGATTTTGTTGGTGGCTGCTTGGCCCAACATCCACCCCTTCACCCCCCAATGAAGGGTGGGTCTTCCATAATTTTGGAAGGGGCAGCAGTCACATCATTGCAACGGCTATTCTGCGTTTTGTCCTCCTTAAAACAGAGTGCCGACGCTTCCTGTGATAGTCCACCGAGTCCACGAAACACCCAGCCAAATCGCGTTTTCTGGGCAATGGGGAGCCTGTGACCTAACTGGATTTGGCCAGCCGACAACAGGTCAAAGAATAAGCTGGCTCCAACCAGAAGGTCCACTCGCTGCGTTTTGTAGAAGTTGGGGTCAGCTAGATCCACATTGCCAGGAATCTTTCAGCCCGAAGCATCTATGTGAAGGCTAGGCTGATAATCCGTAATGTGTGAAGCTACAACGGCCTCAATTTCCACAGAATACGTACTAAGATGCTCCATCCGTTTCGAACCCAGCGACGCCAAAACCGGCCACCGTTTTAGAACATTTGGAGCGGAAAAGCTGAAGCTGTTTCGCCAGCCGCGACGAGATGAGGTGCACTTGTGAACCAGAATCCAATAAAACTCGGCAAGGCAGGAAAGTTCCAGATCGACCACGAACGAATACATTGGCTGTTAGCAGGAGCACTAGCTTAGCTTTGTGATCCTGGGTCACAACAATGTTGATTGAGCGGGATGGGTTCGCAACAGAAACTGCACCGATGGGACGGGAGACTCCTGCGGGAAAAACCTTCCCGCGATGGTGCAACAGGAAATGATGACGGTGATTGCACGTCCGGCAGTGGGAAGCTGAGCATCCGCGAGCGAACTGGCCATTCTCTAGGCAAACACAACAGCGAGTCAGATGCCGCACTTCGTTGTACCGTTCCTCAATTGGCAAAGCACTAAACTTTGGACAAGAAAGAAGCTCGTGCGCCGAAACACCACACATGGCGCAAAGAGCAGGACTGGCGTTAAAAACCATGCACGAAGATCTGTAAGTGAACGATCTACCTCGGCCAACTTGGTTAGCTGGTGAATACGGCACCAAAGAAAAGTCGACGCATTCAAGAGTCCGGCACCTTTGCTCCAAGAATCGTGTCATGAACTCCCAAGACGGAAGGCTGTCGTTGTTTCCGGCGAGAGTGTCTTCCCACTTAGCTTTTGTGGCAGGATCCAACTTCTGAAGGACAATCTGGATGAGCAAGCATCCGTGGATCTCGCAGCTGATCCGGAACTCATGAGAGCCCGCATATGCCCATTGAACTGATCCGATAGCTCCCGCAAAGTAGCACCAGACCCTGGCTCGAACCCACGAAGCTGCAGGATCCCACTAATGTGAGACTGAAATATTAAACGCCGATTACTAAAATGATGGCGCCATAGGCCAAGCACCACATCGAAGACGCGTCAGTAATTTCCAGAGCTCTCACCGCATCCAAGGCTGACTCGCGCAGGCATGATATGAGCCACCTGAACTTTTCTATTTTTGTTGGGTGTGTCAATCGTAGTCTTAAAATGGGCGCAGAAATCCGGCCACTCGGCATAGCCGCCGCTAAGTGTTGGCATCAGCAATAGTGGCAAGAAGGGGGCTGGCTTGTATGGCATAGGCGATACACTGGCACCATCGAGAAGTGTGGAGTGGGCAGCGATTCGTACGGTGCGCTTGGCAACTTTCACCTGAATGTCACCTGCACATCAGTCGCCAGCCGCTAGAATCTCCAATACAGATCACTCCCAATCTCGCTGAAATTAAGCTCCTCCAATTTTTTCTGAAGTGCGGTGAACATCTCACGCAAACGCTTCTCCACTGACTCCAGCGCCATAATGGTGCCATCCTCATTCCGCGCTACAGCCTTCACCTTATGATGCAGCGCCTCCATTTCCTTGCAGGTCCCCTCTGCTCTTCTGCGCAGCATCCTTTCCCGCGTTGCGGCAGCAGCTCCACTACTTTCAGCTCCAACTTTGTAACAACAACAACAACGGCGTTTTCTTGGCTCTTTTAATGCTGATCACAATAATCAACCGGGATGAAATCACTTCAATAATAGTTTAGTTTTTACGCGTTGCAGTTCAGATTTTTAACAGCTTATTTGGGTTCCATTTAACCCTCATATAAGCCGCTTCAATTAATGCCGAATCACAACAAACGCATAACTAAGAGCTTGCGCAGAAGCTCTACCAAAGCTCCATGCGCTACAAATAATAACGAAGCACATGCGAAACTGGGAGACAAAAAGGATAAAAAATTTGCTGATAACAACAGCTGTAGCTAAATTATTTTACATGGTTTTTTTGATGGCTGCTTGGCCCAACAATATCTTCTTGATACCAAATTTCAGCAACCACGTATATGGGCCACGATCGTGTTGGCCCTTACCACACATTGAGCACGGAGTAACTGACACAAATGAGAGGGATGAGTCTATTTTCGGATTTTTCCTCAGCTCTAAGCTCTCAGTGGGTTAAAGAGGATCAGAACCCACCTTTGTCGTCCAGAACAGGAAAGAAGTCCTGTTTTATTACCCTATACGCATACTCACTGGCTAATGTCAGTCACCAGCTGGAGCGTCCTTGATAAGCACTCCTTTTCAGACCACCACTACGTTTAGATAGCGGTTAATTTTGAAAACTTCACTGAGCTAGCAGGAGGCAATCTTAGAAAGTACGCCTTCTTAAAAAACACCGAATTTATGCCAATTCCGATCATTTTATGCCAGCTAGAGTCGTCCGATTCAAATGAAATTTTTCACATATTTTGCCCAAATATAACATGTGTGGAAAGTTAACTCTCTAACTTAAAAAACATTGAAGTGTTGGCATTTTCGATCAATCAGTTATATTTCAGCTATAGGATATAGTCGACCGATCCCGACCGTTCCGACTTTTATTCTGCCTGCAAACAAATGATGGATGTGTGCAAAGTTTCAACTCGGTAGCTTTAAAACTGAGAGACTAGTTTGTATAGAAACAGACAGACATGCTCATATCGCTCACACCCAATCAATATGGTTTCCAGAAGGGTAGGTCGACAGTGGACGCCATTATGCGGGTAAAGAATCTGGCAGCACGCGCCATTCAAGACAACCGGTGGGAAGGAGGTACTAAAAAGTTCTGCCTGGTACCCACCCTCGACATAAAAAACGCCTGATGAGGCTGAAAATACCGCGGTACCTCTGTTGGAAAGCTACCTGAGCAATAGAACTCTGCGACACGAACGAGGGACGGAAAGAGCGCGAGGTGGCGTGCCCCAAGGATGTATGATAGAGTTCTCCGAATTCCAATGGCCTAGGGAACATCCATAATTGTATTCACCGACAATGTTGCAGTGGTGGTCGTGGCGAAGACAGTCGGGGAGGTGGAAACCATAACGAACTGTGCGATCGAGAGAGTGGAGGCTTGGTTGTCCACCGCCGGCTTACAATTGGCATATCGAGCCGGAAAAAAA
This sequence comes from Drosophila pandora, assembly GCA_021223865.1. Lineage (NCBI taxonomy): Eukaryota > Metazoa > Arthropoda > Insecta > Diptera > Drosophilidae > Drosophila > Drosophila pandora. The sequence goes on along the minus strand of JAJJHT010020053.1, from coordinate 214,915 downwards.
TTAAAACGGTGGCGGTTCGCGTAGGAGGAGTGGCCATCCTGCGCTTTCAGGACGTGTCGGACGAAGCGGCTCGCGATCGTAACTCATACCGCTACGGGAACAAGTCTAGGAGAGGTCGGATCTGGCCGATACGGCTCAGGATGAAACCACGACGGTATCGGCTAAGAAGACTGCTGCGAGAGGCAAAAGTCGGGCCAACTAGCAGAGCTCATGAGAGCACTACACGAAAAAACGCTGGACGCATAGGCTCATTTCGGATACTCCCAGTATGGACCGGAAGAAAGCACGGCGAGGTGGATTTTTACCTCACTCAGGCCCTTATCGGACACGGGAGCTTCCGAAGCTATCTGAAACGATTCGGGCAAGAAAGAAAGAATGGCTGCCCCATATGCGGCAGAAGAGGCATTGAGGACGTTTTCCATGTCCTCTTCGACTGTCAACGCTTTGACGAGGAGCGACTCAACCTAGAGGGGAGCCTGGAGGAGACCTTCTCACCCGCAAGCTGCAGTCAGAGTTCAAAATAAATTCAATTTTTCAATTTATTTAATTTTTTATGTGCAAAAACCAAATCAGCTGCCGAATAAGTTTATGAAATTCTATGAATATATAATTTATGTACCTTTGTTTCACAGCTAGCACCATCGGCAGCTCTACTTATCGGATAATATCTTGAGTAAGCGACTTTACCCGGTTATGAACGATATATAAAAAGTTGCGTTATCTCAATAGTTACAACAAAAAACAATGGTACAACAATGGTTATTTGAAGTTGATACGACTATTAGTTTCAGAGATACAGCCTTGCAAATGTGGAGGTCAAGTATAGGCAGAACGCAAACCTTTATACGCGTTTTTCTCAACTTTATGTTTTCAAAGTCGGTTGACAAGATTTCTCACAATCTACTTAACCGATCTTAATGTAATTTTACCCAGGTTTTCAAGATATCATTTACATGGTTTCAACTTTCAAGGATTTTATTTTTATTAACAACCATTTAAAAAAAACAAGTTGAGAAATTTTCATCCAAATTTAAATTTTTTTATAAAAACGTCTGCCAAAGAAAAAATTTGTATTTTCTTCCCCTTATTCAATACCGAGTTTATTTTTTTTACTAAAACACCCATTTTTGTGCCCTTTCAGGGGTATTATAAATTTTGTCAAAAGTGTGCAACGCAGTGAAGAAGATATCTCTGACCCTATAAAGTATATATATTAGTATATATAAAGTATCCTATAAAGTATACCCTATAAAGACCCTATAAAGTATATATATTCTTGATCAGCATCACCTCCTGAGTCAATATAAGCATGTCCGTCGAGAGCAATGGCGCTGGGCATCCCTTTTCTACGGTGTCCACCTTTGTTTCGGTCTATTACGAGTCATAAAAGTATATTATTTTCTTCCAACTCTACAATTTGTTTGAGTATGTTGTGTTGTATGTCGATTAGGTAGCATTCATCCTCAAACCCATGAAGTTTTCCACCAACTTATTCCATTTTGGTAAGTATACTTTCAACTTTTTGAATCATATTAAAGTATGCTTCCATGTCAAAAAATATCACTAAAATCAAATTTTTTCTCCACCTAATCTCCTTTTAACTCGATACACTTGACCCAGCGATGCTCCAAATTCTTTAACTCGTCTGAAAAATATGTGTTCTTGAGATCTGCAACATAGGCCTCTGGGGCGGCGAAGACCTCTTCATTCGACGCAAATTTCGATCCAGCGAGTGACTTTTTCAAGTTTGGAAACAAAAAGAAGTCACACGGGGCCAAATTAAGAGTAGATTACACAGATAAGGCGTTTAGTAGAAGGGATTTAAGATTGTTAGTGGAGCAAGGTGACAATATGTGGTAGAGCCCATTGCAGTCCGAACATAATACCCTGCACGGATCGTGTTGGGCATATGTCGAACTACAATGGCTGAGGATTAGATGCCGAAAGTTTCTAGTCCTTCTACTAGGAACGTTATAATTTAAGCGAGTTAGTAAATGCAGGCTGTCTACATACGACAAATAAGAATATATAGAAACGTACGGGACATATATATGTACGGGACATTAAATTCTTTTGACCATAATTTAATAAAACCAAGCACATCCACAGCCTTATTAACCACGGTAGATTTACGGTCGGTAAATTAAAGTTTCAAATCAAATAGGACACCCAGATCGTTAACCTAAGTTAATCGTTCTAAGGCGTTCCCTTAGAGAAAGTACAAGGCGTGGTGAGGACTAGATCGATAAAATGACACGAGTTTACATTTTTATCCATTAAGCTTTAATTTTTTTGCTAAACACCAATTTTGAAATTTATCCAAATCTTATTGAAGTCTAGATTCGGGTTTTGGGGAATTTCTACTGAAGACAAAACTTAACATCATCAGCGTACATATGTACAAGTTAAGGCAAGGGATGTTAATAAACAGTTTAAAACGTAAGGGTCCAAGATGGCTTCCTTGGGGCACCCTAGATGTGGCGCGGACTAACCGCGAAGTAACATCTTTAAAGAAGACACGTTGGGTTTTTCCAACGATCTCCAGATAAGGAGATCAATTAAAAAACTCAAAAGACTGAGTTTACTTATAAAAAGCGAATGGGTAACAGAGTCAAATGCTTTATTGAAGTCAGTGTAAATGACGTCTGTTTATAAGCCATTACAAACATAGCTTGCAAATAACTGTTAACAGTTTTTTTGCTTACGCTCTGTTTGCGAGAGCAACCGAAAAAAAAGCATGCCGTTTCGGTTTCTCTCTGAGCAGTAGACTTTGTTTCGTTTTGTTTCGGTTTTTTGTTGAACGAATTACGATGAGACAATCATGAAACTCTCGTCTACCGAACATCGCTCAATGAGAGATTCGAGTGACACTCTCGGAGAGAGACTCAGTAAAAGACCGATTGACTGAAAAAGTCAGCGCAAAAAGTCTTATCAATAACTTGTTTTCGTTTCGCTGCACAGTGGTACATGGTACATGCAATTTTCACGAAAGAACTTCTTAAAATTTTAAACGTGAATTTTTCCAATTTTAAACTAATATATTGATTATTTTAATTAAAAAATGAATAGTTTTTTTTTTTAAATTCATTTATTTTGAGTTAAGCTTAACATCTAATATAAAAAATATAAATTAATATATATAATTAAATATAAAAAATTGATGCACTTTTTTATTCATTTCTCGCCCCACTTTCAATAAATTTGATGAATCACTGTTTATTCGAGAGATTTACAAAGCAAATTGACAAGTTGAGCCTTCGAAACTTCACATACACACATACATGCACAAAAGACTTTTTGAATCGTCGAACGCAAGCAAACGGTCCTAGAATGAGCAGACCAAACGAAAACAGAAAAAAGTGTGCTTTGACTGAGCGCGATCAAAATTTGTATACGAGCAACTCAATCGGTTGCTCTCAGACTTTTTGCTCGAAGTCTCAATGACAAACACTTATTTTGAGACCGCACGAATCGGTTAACAGTTATTTGCAAGCTATGGTTACAAATGTGGAGTGATGTTTTTCAACAAGCTTTGGAATTGTTGACAATTTAGAGATGCCAGTATAATTTGCAGCTTCGAATTTTTTTTCTTTTAATGCAGCGGAATAATGTAAGATTTCTCCACATAAGGGGAAAGATTGAAGTCTCCAGCGATAGATTAAAGAGATAAGAGATAAAGGCGCAGTTCTTCAAAACACAGCCTGGTACTCCATCAGGACCTAGCGAATACACGGGATTGACCTTAAGAAGATTCGTTAACACACCACTTTGATCAAAAGATGGGCAAAATATAATTGGCTGATTGGATATTATAAATGTAAGGATGAGCTGAACTGCCTATTCTTGACTAAGTGTAACGCTGAGCTGGACTGCTGCTACATGAACACGTTGTTTGAAAAAACTGTGTAAAGAGATCGGCCATTGCCTGATCAGTGTTCGCATATGAGTTCTCAAACGTAAGCAGAGGAGGAAAAGATACATGTTTGCGCTTAGTGTTTACAAAGTTATAAGCTGCTTCGGATTCTGTGTAAGCTGAATCCGACAGTGGCGAATATAACTCTTATTACATTCTGTAGTATGTACGGTGAAATTGGACCGAACTACTCAGTATCTTGAATAACTAACTGTTTATTTAAAAGTTTAGAAGCGGACGGATATTTGTATGTCACGAAAGCGTCGAAAAATATATTCAAATTCTAGACTTTAAGTCAATTTTTTCGATTAAAAAATAGGGGTTCGAAAGGGGCAAAGTTTTGTACAGAGCAATTCCACCAGATCGGAAACGAAACACAAGTCCAGCAGCCGACCTAAAATATTTCGAACATGGTTAATTTGCCCGAGTGACATGTCGAACATGCCCGCGAGGAAGTCATGATACGAGTTTAGCAATAAAGACGGTAAAAATGATTTTAATACAAAGAAATTCAATGTCACCAAACTCTTGTGATTTTACATCTTCAGATCGAATTTTAAGTCTACAGAAATTAACACTAATTCTCCCTTCGCAGTGTTCCATCACATCTTAAAGTGGTGTACTTAATTGGAAAAACTATGGAGCTTAAGATCTCCGGCTTTAACCAAGTTTCTGTATAGACTAAAATGTGAGATGCCAAGGAAAACTATTGGAGTACAGTTTGGGAAGTTTACTACGTAACCCTCTAGTATTCTGATAGGTATGTGTAAGTGAAAACATTAGTTTTTTGAAGCTGAGGAAGATGAGGTGAAAGGTTGGTCAGTGGCCGTAACATGTGGGAGTTTGACACCCACAGGTTTGGTAATTTTTTCTTCCCCGTACTTGGCTTGCGTTCTTAGACGAAAAGCTGCAAGTGCAGCTTATTTGTATGTATTTTAAAAGATTACGTGTGCCGAGTGTATGAGTTTTTAAATTTTTTAATATCCACTAATTTTATGTTGGCTTTTTTATTGGCTTTGATGTAAGTCGATATATCTGTCATATATGTATACTTAAAATAAAATCTACACTATCTTCTCTTATACTAACGTTACCAGACATTGTAATCACCAATATTATGGGCAACTCTGTAAATTCGAAAATAGACATACAAATTATTTAGTTTCTTGTGCCGACTGGCTGTGCCTCCGTGGCAGGGGTAGAGCCGGCTGGTTGAAGATCAGTGGCAGGGGTCAGCGGTAGGTGGCTGCCGCTGGTGGGCCTCTTCGATATAGCTCCCAAGGCTCCCAAGGTTCGGGTAGTGGTGACCACCAAGGTTGGCAGCCACTAGAGAATCGAGTGGTCGCTTCGACTTGCTTCCTTCTTCGGAAGTTTACGGTGGGAGATACCTTTCTCCGTTGTCACGGCCCTCAAGGCACGATAACCAAATTTAATAAATGTGATGGCTAAAGCCGGAGTTTCATAATCGAGCTAGTGCCCTTTATTCCAAATCCAATTTAAAACTAAACTTAAGAATTGACAAAAGCTAAAGCCTGGCCTGATGCCCGTGGCAGACCGCTGACCTTGCACATTTTGCAGAAGTCATACGATCGGTGTCCACCAATCAGACAAAACCACATCAGACAAAGCCGCAAACTGCACATAACGGTCAAACATGCAGGCTAAGCTTTCGGGCCCGTTAGGCTGGATTCAAGTTATGGTGGACCACACAAGAGTGTGTTAATAATAGTAATGAAAATGATTAATAATAAAAATGATTAACATTAATAAGAATGGAAAATTATTGGATAAAAATTGGCCTGCTCAGCCTACGCTGGGAGTTGGTTGTTAACTACTCCCCCCTTAAATTGGACACCGTCCTCGGTGACAGCCAATTCGTCCATGGACCTTTGTAACTGGGACGTCTCTCGTTTGCGCCTGCAAAGTTGTAGGAGCAGGATTCAGCCGCATAGTGCGAGGCTAACTGCGACTCTCGCGGCTAACCAAATCTTAGGGGATCCTCCGGCCGACACGTCATCTCTGAGCTCCTGCATTAAACGCAGGTTATGCTCGTTCAACCGCTGTAGTAGTGGCAAACTTAGTATGTGATCGTGTCCCATGATGTTAATTAGAGGGGAGGCCGCAATACCCGGGCTCTTATTCACAGCGTAGTTGAAGTTCAGATACACGGAGTCGTTGCTCACCGCCTTCCTCTCGAAAGTACTAAGGTGGGTCCCTATTATAGACGTTGTGGGACCGTCATCGATAGTAATCCTCGTTAATTTTCGTTGACGATTATTATTCCGTCGACCTCAATTGTAAGGGGTTCCAGATTGCTGGGCCGCGTCCGGCTTGTAGCCGCCCCGCCTGCATGTAAATGCCTGACGCACGTGTCGTGGCACGCCTTTTTGAAAAATGTGGGCAAGTTGGTAGAAGCGCAATCAGCGACTGCTAGGATTCCATCATAACATTCCGCCACGCTGTTGTCTTCTGTTTGTAGCATAGTATGGCAGTGTGCGACAAGAAAAGCAGGACTTTTTTACAAATAAGCTTAACTCTAGGATACTGAACTATGACATGAGTGTTTCGAACAAATGACCTGAGTCGACAAGCCCGTCCCTTTTCTCCTTGAGTATCCAATTTACTGTGTCTGTGAACAAATTAATGTGTTTCTGTGTCTCTGTGTTAACAAAAACCTGTCTATTGTTGGCCTCGATAAGCGATGCTTGATTGGTTTTAATTCTACTAAGATCATCCGCGTCGGGATCATCGCGCAAGATTTGTCGAGTGCCTGGGATGTATTTTGCACGCGAGAAGTCGGTGATTCTCGCGCTTGCGGTGGACCGCAGTATGATGGGTCTAATGGCAAACCTGTGGCGAAGCCTTATATAAGGGCGAATGTGGCAGGCCTATCTGATGTTGTCCTTATGGACCACCCTCCCCTTAATGAGAACAGATGTTCCCAGATCTGCTTACACACGCTCTTCTGAATAAAGCGGTGTCAATTTGTTCCCTAGTCTCTTGTTGTTTCGCAGGTGTACTCTTTCACCGACTTCGAAAACTCGGTTCTGCCTCGAAGGATTAACCCTGTCTAAGTTAGACTGCTGTGCCTTGTCAATTTTGGCTTTAATTGCCAGCTTCATCTCATCGCTGCTTGCGTGGATCACCTCCACCGGCCTAAATTCTGTGACTGAATGTACCGACTTATTGTATTCTACCGTAGACCGCAATATTAGTTCTACAGTATCCTCGATTTTTTTATCAATTTTGAGGCATCTGGCAATTTCCGCCAGGGTACTGTGAAACCTCTCTACTTGGCCATTGGAGCTACTGTGTAGCGGTGGCGCATTGACGACATCGATGCTGTACTGGTTTTTCAGCAATGATGTGATTGTTTCAGAGTGGCCTCGTTATTAGGCCTCATTATCGCAAAATATGGTCTTGGTGTTAGGGTAGAAATTTACCAATTGGAGGATAGGTGCTCGTACATCTATTATTGCCCTAGAAACCAAGGGCTGTACGATAGCGAATTTGGAAAATTTGTCAATGCAGGTTAAAAAGACTTTTTTGTCGGTCGAAAAAATGTCGATAGGTGTAGTTCCTAATTCCTGCTTCTTAGGATGGCGGTCGTACTTTGCTTTATTGCAGACCTTACAATTTGTGACCACTTCGCTAGCTAACTTAGACATGTTCGGGAAGTAGTAATCCCGGAGAATTTGCTTTGCGTTCTCCTGTGCAGCCCTATGAGCGCGATTGTGCTCGGTGTTAGCGATTTCAAGCTGTGCGTTAGCGTTGGTGATGTCGCTGACGAAGTTTTTACAATGCCAAAACTTCGTCGCAGGAAATTCCTGCCTTAAGGCATGTTGGATACGAGCCAGTGTAGGTAAATCACAATGAATCGCATTCACAACGTTGGCGTTGATGATTTCCTTAACAGATTCAACAAGCGAGTCCTTATTATTAAAATCAACGATATGGCGGGTTTTATTTCCGAAGATTATGAAATCCCGCCGAAGCGGTTGGCTTGCTTCTTCCAAAATAATTTGGTTTTTAAAGCAATTAAGAGGTTTGTCTGTAGTTTCTATGGTGTATGAGAGCGAACGCTCACTATGCACCGTGGCCGCATCGGACTGGGCCTCAGCTCTAGGTTATTAAGGGGTTGCCTCGAAAGCGCGTCAGCTACCAGGTTTTGCTTCCCGGGTGTGTAAAGCACTTTCCCGTTGTTCTCATCAATAAATGCTTTCCATCGCTTAATCTTAGCGTTGGTGTTTTTGCCGGATACCGCATATGTGAGGGGCTGGTAGTCTGTAAAGATCCGTACCCCCTTGTTACCGTATAGGTAGTTTTGGAGATTGCCTATTGCCCAGACTATCGCCAATAATTCTCTTTCGTTGGTGGCGTAGTTCAGTTCGCAGTCTTTTAGCGTGCGTGAAATCATGGTAATAGGTCTTTTATTCTGGGACAGTACCACGCCTATTCCACTCGCTGAGGCGTCGGTGGTTAAGTCAAACGGCAATTTGAAATCAGGGTATGTCAATATGACATCTTCCGATGCCAAAATGTTACGAAGGTGATCGAATGCATTTCGCTGGGTTTCATCAAACCTGACAGCTACTTTTTTCCACAAATTCTTGCTGACCGTCCCGTTTTCCCCTTTGAGGATGGCGGTAAGAGGTCTAGCAATAGAGGCAAAATTCTTTACAAAGCTCCTGTAATAACTCGCCAGGCCGAGGAAAGACCTGAGGCTAAACAGATTTCTTGGCTCTGGGAACTCTTTTATTGCCCTGACTTTTTCTGGGACTGTTTTTGTCCCTCCTCTGGTGACAAAAAATCCTAAAAATTCAACGCTCTCTTTAAAGAACTTTGTCTTTTCCCGAGCCACCCTCATGTTGGCATCGAGTAGACGCCCAAGCACTGTGTCAAGGTGCTTGACATGATCCGTTTCATTTTCGGAAAAGATAATAACGTCGTCAACGTAGACGTAGCATATTTTGCCGATTTCTTCCCGCAGCACATCGTCGATGGCTCTTTGGAAAATACTCCCAGCGTTCTTTAGACCGAAGGGTAGTCGGCAAAATTCGTATTTCCCACCATTGACTGAGAACGAGGTCTTCTCTCGGTCCTTTTCAGCCAGGTATATTTGATGGTACCCTGACCTTAAGTCTAGGGTGGTAAAGAATTTAGCTTTCCCCAAGTTCGCTAGAATCATGGGTATGCTTGGCATGGGGTAGCGATCGGCGATTGTTCGCTCGTTCAGCTTCCTGAAGTCGATTACTAATCGCTTCTTCTTGATGCCATTATCGTCGGTCCCTTTTTTGTCAACCACCCAGGTAGGGCTATTGTATGGGGATCTGGACGGCCTAATTATGCCATTTTGCAGCAGCTCTTTGATTTCTTTGTTTACAAAGTCCACTGCCCCCATAGGATAGGGGTATAACTTGGAGTAGACAGGTTCGTCACTCGTCGTTCGAATAGTAGCGATGACCGAAGTGTTAAAGGTGAGCGCCTCGTTAGAGGTCGAAAACACCTTAATTCTTTTCAGAATCATTTTTTTGAATTCGGCTTTAGGCGAATTTGGCACCACTATATCATCGATTTTTGTGAAATTGACATTCTGGCAGTCAAAAAATTTGAGCTTTTCAGTGACGCTTGCGTATTTTATTACGCTGTTGCCTCGGTCCAATGCTACTCCTGCTCGCGTTAGCGAATCGAAGCCTATTATAGCATCGAACGTGCTCAGTGTATCCAAGAGGAAAAATGGGACGTCTAGTCCAAAGATGCGCATTACGCACTTGTGTTGGACGTCACTGGAGCCGTGAATAGAGCTCACAGTGAAAGGGGTCTCGGCCGGCATTACGTTTCTTAGCTCCTTTACGGGCTTCACGTAATTTTTGGCCGCCCCCGTGTCGATGAGAATTTTTACGGTTTTGCCAGCCAACTGTCACTCGACGAACGGCAGTCGAGAGCGCTCCCTAAAAAATGGAGGAGGTCGTTAAGCTCGGCGGTATCGCTATCTTCCTCAATGGTGGCAACCTCAGCTTCAGCTGTGGCGGCATATTCTGTTTCCTCCTGTTGGGGCTGGGCTATATTATTGACGCGTTGGCGTCTTTGGCCCGATTGTCTCTGGGACGAGTTCTGCCTTTTGTAATTGTTATTACTTTGCGGTTTCCCCCAGCTTGTTTCTTGTCTGAATTTAGACGTTGAGGGGTCTAGCTCCATGGGCTGAACTTTATTCTGGTCTAAGGTCTCAGGATCCCTGCGCTTTGGCCAGGAATTGTCCTCATGAGGCCTACCTTGGTTTTGCTTAGGAAAGAAGTGCGGATTTTTGTCCTCACCTCTCCATTGCTTTCCCTTTACCTTTATTGTTGCGCCTGTTGCCCTCATTGAACGGGGCCTTGTTTTCCATAGCTTTCGCGTAAAATGCCGCGAACGCACTTCTTTCGATGCTGTTCTCGGCTTCTCGCGCTAACGCCAGTGAAGACGGAAGGTCTTTAGGTTGTGTTGGTAGCACGAGTGACCTGAGTGGTCTTTTAAGGGCGTCATCCCTAACCTCCTTATTTTGGATGGTAGCCGTGTTCGAGTTGTGTGTCATGACTATTTTGTTGGTGACGAGCTTGAGATTCCTCTCGACCTCGTCATAGTATGTCATAAGGTCGGCATCTCCTTGCCGAACCATTTCCAAATTTTGCCGTAGCACTCTTAGGGACGTTTTGTTCGCGTATGTGCAATCTAGTCTGGCTAGAACTGCATCGAAATTCAGCACGGTGTTGTGGGACGTGAGGAGTGACCGAGCGGGATCGCAAATTTTGTTTTTAATGATAACAACGGCCTCGTAGTGGGCTTCGCTGCCGTCGTATTTTTTGAATACTTCGTATGCATCTAATGCAGCCTGCCTCCACGAAACGTACTCATCGTGGCTTCCATTGAACGTCGGCAGAGATTTTACTATGTCTAACTTGACATCGCATTTTATTTCAGAGTTCGGCACTGCTCTTTTATAGACTTCTACCCGCGGCGCTTGCACTATCAGCGCGCTAACCTGTGTTCTAACTGCTTCTAATTCTGCGGCGAATTGGCTTCTCAAACGCTCTTCCTGATCGGCGAGAGCGGTGCTGACCGCATTTGCGACAAGCGCTTGGATCATGTCCGCGTTCGTTTCTGGTTGATGTATGTTCCTAACTTCGGGGCGGAACCCTACTTCGTCGTTATCGTCGCTATCAATTTCCTGTTTCACTTCCCTATACTCCCAACTCATTGGCAGCTAAGGGAGCTGGGTAGGTTAGCGGTGTTTATACTGGGCAGATACGAGGTGTTTAACGATTGGACACCAGGCAAAAGGTTTCGATGGGTCACTTTTTTTGGGATATAAAAGCAGAAAAAAAAAAAAATTTTTTGCGAAAATGTTGGATTAATTTGTCCCAAAACACACGAGGGCGAACCAACAGGTATTGGTTAATTCGACTGGGTGTATTATTAGCGCACACACACCCTGGATAACTTCAGTACAAAATTCAATATAGCACAGTGGATAAAATAGTAGCGGAATACAAGGAGAAAAGCGACTGGCAACCTCTAAATGTGTATAGAGACCAACACTAATAAAGAAATAAAATATTTATTTGCATAATTAATTAATGTAAATATTGATTGCCTTGGCGCCAGTGTGGGTTACTGGAGTTATTTAATTTCCTTTATTTCCAGTGCACTCGAAAAACTCCACATGGAACAAAATTAATTAAATCAACTGCAAGAATACGAGTGTACGTAACTTGAGTTGTATGTTTTTTTTTATTTTTGTAACGTACTTAAAAAACAATCTGAACCAGAAATCGAAAATCGAGTCACTTTTAATTATTCGTAGAAAATTCCTATTGCCGGGCATAGGAATTTATATGCACTGTTTAATGAGTATGTGTGTAAGTGTAGACCTTGGCTATTGTTGGCGCTCAGCTACTTACATGTTGTAAAACTTCAGGGGTAGAGTTCGAATATTAATAGTAATTTTAGTCCGTTGGGCGTCATTTATTTAGTTTCTTGTGCCGGCTGGCTGTGCCTCCGTGGCAGGGGTAGAGCCGGCTGGTTGAAGATTAGTGGCAGGGGTCAGCGGTAGGTGGCTGCCGCTGGTGGGCCTCTTCGCTATAGCTCCCAAGGCTCCCAAGGTTCGGGTAGTGGTAACCACCAAGGTTGGCAGCCACTAGAGAATCGAGTGGTCGCTTCGACTTGCTTCCTTCTTCGGAAGTTTACGGTGGGAGATACCTTTCTCCGTTGTCACGGCCCTTAAGGCACGATAACCAAATTTAATAAATGTGATGGCTAAAGCCGGAGTTTCATAATCGAGCTAGTGCCCTTTATTCCAAATCCAATTTAAAACTAAACTTAAGAATTGACAAAAGCTAAAGCCTGGCCTGATGCCCGTGGCAGACCGCTGACCTTGCACATTTTGCAGAAGTCATACGATCGGTGTCCACCAATCAGACAAAGCCACATCAGACAAAGGCGCAAACTGCACATAACGGTCCAACATGCAGGCTAAGCTTTCGGGCCCGTTAGGCTGGATCCAACTTAAGATGGACCACACAAGAGTGTGTTAATAATAGTAATGAAAATGATTAATAATAAAAATGATTAACATTAATAAGAATGGATAATTATTGGATAAGAATTGGCCTGCTCAGCCTACGCTGGGAGTTGGTTGTTAACTTACACACTTTAATAAAGGCAGTTCGCAGCCACACTTCAAAAAGAACGCACAGACCTCTACCTTATGGACATAACATTTTGGCGACGAGAATAAAAGGAAAGCGTTTCACGTAATCGTTGATTTGCATCAAGATGCCCACAGATACTAGCTTTTTACAAGCAATCCTAGCTCAACAGCAGGAATTTACGACAACTATATTGGAGCAGCAACGGAACTGGATGCAAGATATACTCAGCAAAAATGCCGCAGCAAGTGTGAGTGATTCGGTACGCGCGGGTTAATCTGTATGCCCTCCGTTTCACATATTTGACAAAGATGTACAAAGCTGGGAGTCATATTTGGAACAATTATCACAACATTTTAATGCATATTTGATCAGAGCAGATCTGAAACAAAAAGCTCCTCCTTTTAATTAAAGGAGGAGATGTGTCATATATGAATACTTAAAATAATGCCAAAATGTGTTTCGAGGGTAGGATCACCTAAATTAATACTGTAACACCGTATCTAATATTGCGGCATCAGTTCGTACCAGGCGTGCGAACGATTGATTACCCTGTTCGGTGACTCATAAGGGTGTTTGATTGCGCTTAAACAGCGTCAAACACTGTTGTCCGGAGTGAGCAAACGCGACGCCCATCGCGCCGACAGCTTTCTGACGGCGCCGACAGCTTTTTGACGAGATCGTGGATTTTTGCCTTTAATTTCGCTGCACGATTTTTCTTTCGAAAANCCACACTTCAAAAAGAACGCACAGACCTCTACCTTATGGACATAACATTTTGGCGACGAGAATAAAAGGAAAGCGTTTCACGTAATCGTTGATTTGCATCAAGATGCCCACAGATACTAGCTTTTTACAAGCAATCCTAGCTCAACAGCAGGAATTTACGACAACTATATTGGAGCAGCAACGGAACTGGATGCAAGATATACTCAGCAAAAATGCCGCAGCAAGTGTGAGTGATTCGGTACGCGCGGGTTAATCTGTATGCCCTCCGTTTCACATATTTGACAAAGATGTACAAAGCTGGGAGTCATATTTGGAACAATTATCACAACATTTTAATGCATATTTGATCAGAGCAGATCTGAAACAAAAAGCTCCTCCTTTTAATTAAAGGAGGAGATGTGTCATATATGAATACTTAAAATAAAACCTACACTATCTTCTCTTATACTAACGTTACCAGACATTGTAATCACCAACGTTATGGGCAACTCTGTTAATTCGAAAATAGACATACACACTTTAATAGAGGCAGTTCGCAGCCACACTTCAATATGAACACACAGACCTCAACCTTATGGACATAACAATATCAATCTGAGAAGTGTCAGGGGCAAGCCGGGAAGCCAAAATGTGTTTCGAGGGTAGGATCACCTAAATTAATACTGTAACACCGTAGCTAATATTGCGGCATCAGTTCGTACCAGGCGTGCGAACGATTGATTACCCTGTTCGGTGACTCATAAGGGTGTTTGATTGCGCTTAAACAGCGTCAAACACTGTTGTCCGGAGTGAGCAAACGCGACGCCCATCGCGCCGACAGCTTTCTGACGGCGCCGACAGCTTTTTGACGAGATCGTGGATTTTTGCCTTTAATTTCGCTGCACGATTTTTCTTTCGAAAACAAGAATCGAATCACAGGCCGATATTGCTCTATCTCCATTTTTCTAAAATCCGCGGAAACGTCTGATTAAACCCACAGTCAAAACAAAACCACGAGTCCCATTTCAACTGTAGCTGTCTACGAGAATGTACTACACGCTAATAAATTTCTTCAACAACATAACGAAAACATGATTAATGTAGCCGCGAAACGGATAAGTTTATAAGCAAGAATATCGATTTTTAGTAAGTTTCAATAACGCGCCACTACAGTGCACTTTCGTTAAGTGTTGTATTTGTGATTCGCACTATGTTTGTAATTGACTGTTTAAGGTCAAAAGTTAAGTTATGTTTGGCGCCGCAATTACTCCTATCGGCGATCCCAATAGAAATGGGAGGAGATACTGCAGTACAGGGTGCCCCATTTTTTATGTCGGTATGTAAACATGGAATAACTTTAAGAAAATGCAACCGATTTCTATAAGTGATACATTTTTATTCAGTTTAGTTCCTTACAATTTTTTTGGCCTAGTTTTTGAAAACAATATCAATCAAGATGCCACCTTTATTAGCAATTACAAAATTACCCCTTTTTTTGCGACTCCTTTTTTGTGGGATTATCTGAAAAGCAAGGTTTACGCCAACCATCCTAAAAATATTGACGAGCTCAAGCAAAAATTCATGAGGGTTGAATGAGTGTGAGCAATCAATCTTGCAGCGTTTCTACTGGCAACAAACAGCGGTGACCAGCACATAGTAAATCCCATTATGATTGAGGAGCTTATTGCCCAATTGCTCCTAAGCAGAGCTCGTAAATAACAGTTGACCGTGTAACGAACTGTTTTTGCTAATGTTTTGTTCGCAGCAAATGCCGCGACTAGCTCACAGAGTTTGGGGGTACGTTCCACTCACGGTTCCCTTCGTTTAAAATCACGGACTCTGGTTGCGGGGCCTGTGTTGTTGCTGTTGTCGTCTTCGCTGCTCTTCTGCTGCCGCTGCTCGTCCGTCGCCGCCGCGGTCGCGTTCGTCACTCGCCTCCAAGCACCTGCGTGCATACGCTCCGCAGGATCTATGGCAGGCCAGAGGTTTTGGCGTCGCGACTCCTTTAACTCCAGGTGATACGCTGTGCATACGCCCAGCGCCTGGATCAGGATTCGAATGACTTTCCCCGGGGTGTCCCTGCATGGTTTCACTATTGGGCACTGTGTGAGTTCCGAAACTGGCTATCTCTTGCTTCACAGGATTATACCTGGTCTTACTGGTCAGGAACCGACAAGGCGTACGCCAGGCCGATCCGTAACTATCGCCGACTCGTTTTACTCTTGGGCTTCAGTTCCGCCGCGGATCCTTGATCCTTTTCCCACTTGCTGCTGACTTTTACTACTTGGCTGATTCGCGTACCGCCGTCGGACTTACCTTCGCCGTCGGATCCTTCGCACTTGAGACTGTCGGACTTACCCACGGGGGGTCCTTCAGCCTATACTCCTAATTCCTCCAAGAAAACTTTCCCACTTAAATGTCAGACATACGCACGGGGGGTCTTTCAATCAACTCTTTCAGCTTCCCTAGAGGACTCGGTCCCGATTTGATCCATGGGCCCTCCTTATATAGTGCCAGAGGCGCCCGTTAATCGTTCCAAATCTCGGTTCCTGCCGTTAATCCTTCGCTCCTCTATTCTCTCCGTTAACTTTCTCCAATTCCCGCTGCATTTCTATCGCGGGCTTTCTTTATTTGCACACCCCGTTTGCCCCGCTTGGGCGTCCGATCCGAATTTGTATTGTGCAGGTCAATCGGACTTCGTGCAGATATCCCCGCGCTCCCCCCTTTGGGCATTCCCAAATGCATTTCTGCATTCTTCTAAACACAGCTGCGCAGTCGCGGCCGCTTCGTAGGGACCCGGAGGCCCGCCCGGGACCGTTACGTTCCACGGTGATTCTTTCTCCTTCTTTCGGTCGCGACGCCGTGCTGGTTCCTCTGCCCCCGCTGCTGCCCCGCATGCCGTCCGTGTTCGACGCATTTCTTCTTTTCCGCTCTTTCTAAACACAGCAGCGCTGGCCCGTCCGATGCCGCCGTGCTAGCTTGCCTATTTTATTTTTTTTGTATTTTTTTTTTGTTTCGTTTTTTTTTTTTTAATTTTTTTCTGTTCTTCCTTTCTCCTAAAACCTACATTTTTCTACTATATGTATATTTTTTTTTTTGTCATTATACCCTTGCAGAGGGTATTATAATTTTGGTCAAAAGTGTGCAACGCAGTGAAGGAAACATCTCCGACCCTATAAAGTATATATATTCTTGATCAGGATCACCTCCTGAGTCGATATGAGCATGTCCGTCTGTCCGTCTGTCCGTCGGTCCGTCTGTCCGTCTGTCTGTTTCTACGCAAACTAGTCTCTCAGTTTTAAATCTATCGAGTTGGAACTTTGCACACACCCTTCTTTCCTTTGCAGGCAGTATATAAATCGGAACGGCCGGGATCGGTCGACTATATCCTATAGCTGCCATATAACTGATTGATCGGAAATGCCATAACTTTGGTGTTTTTTAAGTTGGAGGGTTGAGACTTTCCACACATGTTATATTTGACCAAAATATCTTGTGTACAAAATTTCATAAGGATCGGCCGACTATATCCTATAGCTGTCATAGAACGATCGAAATTGGCATAACTTTGTTGTTTTTTAAGTTAGAAAGATGGGATTTGGTACAGATTATATTTTGGGAAAAACAATCTGATTTGTTGAATTTCATAAAGATCGGCCAACTATATTCTATAGCTGTCATATAACTGATTGATCGGAAATGCTATAACTTCGATGTTTTTCAAGTTAGAAGCATGGGAGTTTCAATGGATTCCTCTTTTGGCAAAATAGTCCGATATGCCAAATTTCATAGGGATCGGCCGACTATATACGATCCGCTATATATCTAATAATATAAGATGCGTGGCGCCACCTAGCGGACTGCGACTCAACTGTAAGGGTATATCAACTTCGGCTCCGCCCGAAGTTAGCTTTCCTTTCTTGTTTTTATATTTTTTTTCTCTTCCTTTTTTTTGTTCATTTTTTTCCATCATTTTTGTTTTTCCTCAGTGTGTGTTCTTGTTGTTTTTTTTTTATTGTAATCTTTGATTTCAAATTTTTCTTGTTTTGTTTATGTTTGTTTATGTTTATACCTGCGCCGACTCCGACCTGCACTGTGCTTGGGCTTTCAGCTCACCCAGGTGGGCCCTCTTTTCCTTCCTTGTGCCTGCGTGACGTAGCACAGCAATCCCTATCGACACAAAGTTCACCACTGTGTACGGCCCGTCATACTTTGGCGCTAACTTTGCCGCGAATCCTTCGGTCGCCTTGGACAAATGGTGCTCCTTTGCCCACAATGTGTCACCGATCTTCGGGCTCCACTCCCGCCTCCTGAGGTTGTAGTGCCGAGCTTGCTCCTGCGTCGCGCGCTCCATGTTCCTTCGCACCAGCTCGAACACTTCCTGTAATTTTACCGCATTTTCTGAGGGGGTGGCTTGTGCTTCTCCTGTCCCCAATGCCCCTTTGTCGAATATCGCTTTCGGCATTCTTGGCTCTCTGCCTTGAGTTACGAAGCATGGTGAGTATCCCGTGGAGTCTGACACGCTCGAGTGCACCGCCACCGTCCCATGCCCTTTGGTCCTTGCCTGCAAACTGGGCGACCATCGTCTTAACCGTCCTGTATGCCTTATCCGTAAGGTTTTCCTGCGGCGTGTATGGTGCGGTAAACTGATGACAAACTCCGAGCTCCTCGAGAAATTTTTTGAAGCTCCTGCGGGTGAACTGGATACCATTGTCTGTCATCATCACCTTTGGCACCCCGTATCTAGCGATGATCCTTTCGTGGATTGCCTTCTGCAGCGTCTCCGTTGTGGCTTTCCGCATTGGGACCATTTCTGTGCATTTTGAAAACCAATCGACCATCACTAATAGCATGGTGCATCCATGCTTGGACCTCGGCAACGGTCCCACGAAGTCCCACGAGGCTATGAACAGCCTATCCTCCAGGAATCCGCTCCATCTTTCTCTTTTCGGTGTCGTGATTTGGTGGCCTGCGCAGTTTATTGTTGTGCCAAATTCTGCGAGGAAATCCCATCCAAGCACCGCGCTGTCTCCCATGCCTGGCAACACTAACATATTTAAATCCTTTTTTCTTTGTTGCAAAAGCTTACTGTTGTTAGGAATTTACCGCTTTTGGTCAACTTTACCACTTTCCGTTCTCCGGCGATTCCCGGGTTCTCTGCTAGCTCTTCTGAATTGAAGCTAGCCGTTGCCCCGACCTTGATGACTGCCGCCAACTTCTGATCTTCTCCTGTTAATCCTCCAACTAATTCTAAGAGGCAACACCTCGCGATATCTGACTTCCTCTTTACGGCTGAGATCGCTGCACGTTTCCCTCTCGTTGGCAGCATTCTGTGCTTTTCACCCCTACTGCGCCGCACATCCTTCAGAACAAAATTCTGGGGTTCCTGCACCCACTGGCCCAATGGTCCATGCCTCCGCACCTGTTGCATGCCTGCGCTGGGTTTTCTATATGTCCCTGTCTAGGCGTCGCTGCCCACTGCAGGTTCGGCTGCCTTTGACTTTGGCTTGCTGCCCATCGTTGACTCGGCTGCTGTTGCCTTGGGACTGTCCATTGCTGGCTCGGCTGCTGTTGCTGTGGCATTTGGCGTTGCTCCTCAGGCTGCCATCTCTGCCCCCATCCCTGCCCTGGGGGGCTCTGTTGCTCCGGTGGTTTCTGGTGCCGTTCTTCTTTTGGCCACCCTCTGCCTACCGTGGTGGCTTGACTGTTCGCCCGCAATATTGTGTTTATTTCCATCCCGTACGTTTTGGCAGACCATGCTACTCGGTCTACGAACTCGAGAGGATCTCCTGCTCCGTCGAATCGGAACGACCATTCTCGGACTTGTTTCGCCACCTTCGCATAGTCAACCTGTACCGGGACTGGCTTCCGTATTTGTGGCTCCATGCTCCTTATGCTTTTCATTTCTGACACTGCCAGACTTTGAATTAGCTTTTCCGACTCGCTCACCGCTCTCTGCCTCGGCGTGGACCTTTGCGCGTATTTCTCCTCGAATCCACGCGTGACCGCCATCACTTCGACGTCCTTCGTCTCGTCGACCCACCTTGCAAGAAGTGCCCTCATGAACTCAACGGTTCCATCCACAGGGAGACCGAGCTCTCTGCACACTTCGTACAACTCCTCTATGCGATGCGCGTAAATCCAATTCTTCTTCCCCATCTTGAAGCTGTGTTACTCCTAGACTCTAAAGCAATTACGTAGTTTGGGCGCCAGGTGTAACGAACTGTTTTTGCTAATGTTTTGTTCGCAACAAATGCCGCGTCTAGCTCACAGAGTTTGGGGGCACTTTTCACCGAATTTATAGATTCGACGTGATTGCCCGAGCCCACAAATAACACGGTATGCATCGTTTAATACAAATCCCCTTTATTATGCAAAGTTTACAAAAAGGGTGAATCTCACCGGCCGCTTGGCTCAGCCGACCGACCGCTCGTCTTTCCGTCGATCCCCGATCCCTGCTCCGGGTTGGTGCCAATACACACGCCCTCCCAAACGTTGCTGCTCCCACGTCGTCGCTGCTGTTCCCTCGTCGTCGCCGTTGCTCCCTCATCGTCGCCGCTTCTGTTGCTGCTCTTCCGTCGCTGCTCTCCTTTGCGGGTGCCGGGGACCTTCGGTATCCTTGGCTCACTGGGAATGCCCTTTCGCCGTAGCCGGCACCTAATCCGTATTAACAGACCGATTGGCTCACCTCCCAGGCATACGCCGGGCAGGATATGCTTCTCGCTGCTTAGCGGCCGGATCAGGGCACGAAGGGCTTACGTACCCCGCAGGACACACCCCCGGTCGCGTCTATAAAATCTCTCACCCGGAGGCCCGCCCGGGACCGTTACGTTCCACGGTGATTCCTCGTTCTCCTTCTTTCGTGCGCGACGCCGTGGTGGTTCCTCTGCCCCCGCTTCTGACCCCGCATGCCGTCCGTGCTCGACACATTTCTTCTTTTCCGTTCTTTCTAAACACAGCAGCGCTGGCCCGTCCGACACCGCCGTGCTAGCTTGCCTTATCCCCTCCCGCTGCTGCCCCTCTTGCCACCTGTCTTGGCGTGTGGGAGATCTAATCTCCTCACAACCGTTTTTGCCAGTCACCAAAAAACTGTTTTTTGCGTACCATTTCAGTTAAGAACCGTTTATTAGTGTCTGTTGAACGAACGGTCTATGCCTAACCAAAACCCAATTTCGTGCTTCCTGTTTGCTCTGCTCATTCGCTGACCGTTTTGCAACGAGCGAAGAAAATAAAAGGCTTTTGCGTTTTTATGAGTGAATATGTGAATGACTTGTAAACCACATTTGCTTTTGTGGATTCGGTGCGTTTGGAGTGTTTTAATTCTTCACAACAGATTTTAATTTATCTTAATGCAGATAAGTCTAAGTGCAATGTTTGCGGTTTGAAGTTAGCAGGATTTAAGCGAGCGACGAAGCTCTTTAAGTGCAGACTTTAAATTCTTTACTTGTTGTTAAGCTTAATACTGATTAAATAATAAAAACAATGTTATGATCTAATAAATATGTTAAAGTCGTAACGACATTAATTAACGACAATTAATTAGTCTATACGACATTTAAAAGGTACTGAAGACAAAAGACCGTTTAGCGTTCAGTTGAATCGATCTCTCCAAGTTGTTGTTTAGTGAGCATAACAAGAACCCCGAAACTGAGAACAGTTAACCGAAAACCAAAACAAAGAGCAACGAAAAGTTCTGTTCAGAGCGAGAGCATACGAGCATAGTCTTTTTCGATCGTGTTGGAGTGCAGACCGCAACACGAAAAACGGTCAACTGTTATTTCCGAGCTCTGCTCCTAAGTAAGGAATTATTTCAGGGCCAGGTACGCGGCCATGATAAAACCGTATGCGATGATAGTGCACCTAAGTGAGTGGCTACGAGATCGCTAAACTGGTATGTACCTTTACGGACGTGAGCAGTATAGACGTAAAGAGAAGTGGTAGATGCAAACGCGAATCTGGAGCTTCCGATGCAAATCGAGCATCAGAAATATGGAACAGAAGGGGTATAGTGACCACCCCAGAGGTTGCTTCATGTGTTATCGGGGCAACGCGCCATTAGGGATTTCAAGGATTTTAACAACGCCCCAGTCAGGACGCGGATGGAGCTCGACAAGAAAAATCGGATCTGTTTCGCGTGTCTTGAAACTACTGCGCATATGGTACGGTTCCGCCACAGAAAGCATCACTATTTGCTGCATCTGTACGAAGCCGGTAGCTCCAGATGGTCACAATAGTCAGGTGGTGGCCATAGAAGGGATCTACGGAGCAGCCACAGACTGGAAAATTTAATTTAATACTGCACCGAACGCAAACCTTT
The DNA here is from genome assembly GCA_021223865.1 of Drosophila pandora. Taxonomy (NCBI): domain Eukaryota; kingdom Metazoa; phylum Arthropoda; class Insecta; order Diptera; family Drosophilidae; genus Drosophila; species Drosophila pandora. Next base: position 193,293 of record JAJJHT010020053.1, on the reverse strand, counting down.
CGCTACACGACGCAAGCAATATAGCAGTGGGAGTGGTTCTACATCAAGTCAAGTTCTGCTGCCATTTTCTCAAAATGGTTATTAAATATGTATCTTTTTAATAATAAAAAGTTTCATTAAAATATTTCATTTTTTATATGAAAAAAAAATTTTCGAAAGAAACAAACAACCATGGAAACACCAGATAAAGGACCAGACCTAGGGGTTCATGCAGGATTAACAGGAACAACCTCGCTTCCAAGACCTCGGCCTACAATTAGACTTGAAGGTCGCATTGCATCATGAAGTCTAGAGGGCAGTACTTTGGCGAGTCAACCGCAACGATTTAAAATAGCAACGAATAAATACCTCGGCCATTATATCTGCAAACCATTGGGGCACACTGAAAGACTGCTAGCTACAAAAAGCTTGACTCAAAAACACATCTCCCCTTATACTCACGACACACAAACTTTATCATATCTTTGCATTCACCCTAGTAATATATTTTATGTTTGATAAATAGTAATAGTGAATAACCAACGTGGCTTAACTTATGTGGAGCTCATAAGCCACCATAACAAATTCAAAAATTCATTAGGAATTATTTCGATGATGAGGAAAGCTTCAATTCTTTCCTTTTTCCCCTGATTTTGTACTGCGGTGTTTCTGCGAAGAATAAAAAATGAATGTGTCAAAATGTGTGGGAAAAATTTCTTGTGGAATGTCCTGTGCAAAATTTTAAAAGGCGAATTACTTTTCATAACTTGGTCTACTGTCGCTCGGACCAAAAATTTTAAAATGCGTGGGCCACACTAAATGCTGTCAAAATTTAAAATTGTGGAAGGATTGGAAATGGTGACAAAGATATCCAAGATTGCCAACTTTGTTTTATCGCTGGTGGATCTGGCCTTAAAGTAATGGTAAAAATTAAAATAATGGTAAAAATCACCGCATTAAAAACATAAGCAAAGCAAACAAGTACAAAAACATTGCATCAGTTTTTGATGTATCAAGTATATACTCGAGTATAAAAGAAATTGGTGGGTTTGGCGGTGCATTTCACATTTTTTGGACATAGTTTTTGGGAAAACCGAAGTTTTTTATATATTAATTTCATGATATAAAATTATATATTTTTAGACGTGGGTACTATAGAAGTCTATGTGCCTTATCTGATATCACTTTCTCATATAGCCTCGAATTGGTTGAAATTTTGTTTGTATATATATACTATATGTATGTATACTTTATGGGGTTGGAGATGATTCCAACGCTTATCCCGCCATAGGAACACTTTTTTTTCTATGAGATATCCCATATATATGTACTGTATAAGTTAAGAAGTAAGAAATAGTCCGCAGAAACCGTAGGTCACCCTAGTGGGTATTATAATTTTGGTCAAAAGTCAAAATCAAAAGAAAAAAAAATTCACTGCGTTGAAGGAGAAATCTCCGACACTTTAAGGTGTCGGAAAATTCATAATGATCCAATGAACAAAATTTCATAATGATGCCGACTATATCCTATATCTATGTGTATCCATGTGTATCGGAAATGGCACAACCTTGCTATTTTAAAAGATGCTTATTTGATGGTGAAATTTTCATAGAGTTCTGCCAACTATATACGATCATATATATATATATATAATATATAATACAAAATAATAAAAGCTGCTACCTTACTGCAAGAGTCAACTTCGGCCCTGCCCGAACTTAGCTGTCCTTTCTTGCTATCCTCGACGTTGATTCTCTTAGAAGTCTTTATATCACTTAAAACCATTTTTCTACAACATAGTAAAATCACCAAAGTCCATATGCAACATTCTCAACGTTTCGGCACCCGCAATTTTAATCCTCAAATAAAATGGCACATCTCTGCTCAATTAAATTGTATAAATGTTGATGCTAAACATAAGCGTAAATTTAGTACCGATACTGATATGGACATGAAATTCCGCCCAGATGTCATAAACAGTTCTACTATCTCAAGAAAAAAATATAACTAGCTCAAAATAAAGTAAATTCAAATTAGCCCAAATTAATTGAAAATAAAAATTACTTTTTGAACACAGTAGTAGTAGGGACAAAAAGTTATTTACACGTTTGTTAGTCAATACTGTATTACTCACAATTTGTCATTTTATTATGGGCCTACACTGCGACGCCAAAACAACCTTAACCTACCATAAACTGACCTGTTTTTACGGGAGCTAAGCCCCCTTTGCTAAGTATCAGAATATACCAAAGGCAAATATGCTTTGCTTAAAAGTTATAACTGCAAAAATTTTGCCAACATAGGTGTTTAGTCATTGCGAATTTTTAATGACTATCCTTTAGTTCCTTCAGAGTGCCCAGTTGGAGCCTAGTTTCCATCTCCATGGCTCCATGCGGCAAAAGGCACAGCATAAATACTGCAGGCTACGTGGTGCTAGATGCGGCTTTGATCACCTCGTCACGCAAAACCCTCTCGACCAAGGCCCAGCTCCATAATTCTTATAGTTTCACGTCCTTAACGAATCCTTTATCCTTGGGGATAGGTACTCCATTTGGTGAATATGTGAAGCAGGGGTTGACTCCTTCCATACTCCTTCTGCCATCAGGACCAGAAAGGCTGCTACAAATTGGACACCCGTTGCCAACTGTGCAGACGCTTGAAATTTAGCTTTGTGACATCAGGCTCAATACAACTGGATGAAGGACCATTAGTTAGAAAATGGGGCGACGTTGCAACATCGAAGCATACAGGTTAATTTGAAAGCGACAATAAAGGTAGTAAGTTTATAACAGAACCAATATGGCACAGCAGCGTTCGCTCGTCCTCAAACGCAAGAACTGAGGACTCCGCAGCTCAGTAAAAATTATGCTATGCAATTTTAGCAGCCGCTTCCCAGGGTCCACCAAAATGAGGAGAAGATTTTTCTATATCATCTCTTAATGAAAATGTAGACAGCCAGCATTTACTAACTCGCATAAATTTTAACGTTCCTAGTAGAAGGACTAGAAACTTTCGTTCTCTACTCCTCAGCCATTGTAGTTCGACATATGCCCACATGATCCGTTCAGGGTATCATGTACCGACTACAATGGTCTCTACCACATCTTGTAACTTTGCTCCCCTAACAATCTTACCCTTATACTAAATGCCTTATCTGTGCAACACTGTCTCTACTGGCCGACAATCCAACTCAGTGCTAAAGGGTTAGGATGGTTTGGTGGCCACTGACTCTGGGGGAGCCTGAGCCATGATGAAAATGAACTGCTGCGTCTGGATAAATCGTATCCACCTCGGCACTCAAATTTCTACCAAGGCTGGGTATTCCCTTAGGAATGCCTGCCATCTCTACAAAATATCAGTTGGTATCGGCTGATCCTGGTCAAGCTCACCGATCCGAATCTCTTGCATAAAAACTGCTGCTTTATCCAGAAAAAGGGAAAGTTGTTTGAAATAATCTATAAAGACTCTGGAGAAGCAGCGGCAGGTTTATCAGCAGTTTTTAATTTTTTTGTTTCTCCCACGTTCGCAGGCTTCTTGATGGTATTTGTAGCATATGCGCACATTACCTCATGTTGCATTTGTGTGAGTTCCCCCGCCTCGCCTCTTGCCAACGAAATTATAGTTCTGCGCATTGTTCTGAGCTTCTTTTGCTAAGCTTTGCTTTTCCTAGTATTTTGGCATCGATTTGAGCGGTTCTAGGGTTGAATTGAACCATAAATAAAAATTTAAAATCTGAACTACAACTAATCTATTTATTCGGCTGATATTAAAAACCATTAATAGCGTAACAATTTGGTGACCCGGCGCGATTTCATCCCGGTTGATTCTTGTGATCAGTATGATCACATAGGATCACATAAAACAGCTTTCCCCAAAACAGTAATAGGTGTCCTCTATGGAAAGCCCATCCTAACTTAAAGCCGCCCATAGAAGCAGATATGCCCCTTCGAAAACCAGATGGATCTTGGGCGCGCAGCGATGAAGAAAAGCAAGCGTCTTCGCTAGTCACCTTTGTAAAGTTTTTACTCCAAATCAAGCAGCCTCTCCTTCCATTCTTCCAGAGCTACCAATTCCAGATCCAATTCCAGCTATAGAATTTCAAACGACTGAAATCACTAAGGTCATCAAAGAGCACCTCAAGCCAAATAAGTCTCCAGGGTATGACCTCATTGCGCCGAAAATGATTATGGAGCTCCCTGCCATCAATTGTATACAAATTCTATTTAACTCTATTACTAACCGTATCACGCCTCATATGACTTCGAATAATATAATCCCTGAACATAGAGCAGGTGAACCGTATCACATCTGAAATTCGAACCGCCTATGAACAGCGAGAATTCTGTTCTGCTATATTTCTGGACATATCCCAGGCATTTGACCGAGTCTGGCTGCAAGTACTTATGTATAAAATAAAACTATTACTCCCACAAAACTGCCATGAGCTGCTCAAAACATACCTGTTTAATCGAGCTTTCACTGAAAGCAAAAAAACTTTACAACAGAAGAGTTCGAAATTAAGGCGGGCCACAGCCATACAGCCATACTAAAAAGATCTAAATGCCCTCTGGAGGCATCCAGAAGACTCTACTCTCACCTTGCACTAATAGAAAAGTGGATGGCGGACTGGCGTATAAAGATAAACGGTGAAAAATCTAAACACATTACCTTTACTCTCAAAAAACAAAACTGCCCCGCTCCAACTCTAAACAATACCATAGTCCCCTCTGTGAATAAGGTCACATATCTCGGCGTTAATTGAAGCGAAACGGGATCAATTAAGGATGGCTTAAGACTGGCTTATCAACCCTCGTACCCCACTTCGACTGGAATATAAAGTACTACTCTACAATTCAGTCATAAAGCCTATCTGGAAGTATGGCTCCGAACTTTGGGGCAATGCAAGCAGAAGCAATATTGACGTTATTCAAAGGGCACAGTCTAAGGTGCTCAGAACCATCACAGGAGCTCCATGGTATATTCGCAATGAAGATATCCATAGAGACCTAGGTATACCTCTCGTCAAAGTCGAAATTTCTCAACTCCAGGAAAAATACAAAAGGATACTCTCCACGCACCAAAATCCTCTAGCCAGATAGTCAACAATCCCGATTAAGAAGAAATGACCTTTCAGCCCGTTGACATCGGAGGCCCCATAGTATAGACGTTTACAAAGATAAACTAATCATGTATTAGATTAAGATTTTTAAAATTGTTGTTAGTCTCTTAATAAGAAAGGATCCAACAAATAAAGGATAATAGTATAAATAAAAAAAAATGTGATCAGTATTAAAAATACCTTTGTTGTTGTTGTCTAGAGCTGAAGCTACTGGATATTCGATCGATTTACTACGTGGCAGGAGGAATTTGAGAAGCTTTATTGCAGCGAGATCGGAAGCGATTAATATTGGAAATTCTATTAGCTGGCTACGGACGTGCACTTTGACATCCAGGTGGAGGTTGCCAAGCTTTCCATGAGAGTTGCTGCGAACTCTACGCTTTTGGATGGCACCAGTGGTGCTGGAATTTCCCTCCATATAGGCCTGCTTCCTCATTGCCCCCGTTTCCGATACCAACATTTAGCGGTGGCTATGCCGAGTGGCCGGATTTCTGCGCCCTGTTTAGGACGACTATTGACAGTCATCCGCACTTGACCAAGATGAAGAAGTGGCTCATTTCATGCATTTAGGACTTAGCTTTGGAGACTATTGGGGATTACTGACGCTAACTAGAATGTTGCCCATGATCATTTGCGCAACCGTTTCAGTAACTGACGATTATTATTCCAGGCTCACATCAATGAGATCCTGCAGCTAAGGGTAGTTAAGCCGGTATCCGTTGCAACTCTTCGGTTTTGGAACAAATCTCTGTTGAATCCTTGCGAATAATTAACCAGCACTACGTCCGTTTCCGCTTTGATCCGGCCAAGAAAGCTGTGGTTGCGACTTCCCAGGCTCTTCTAGCTAATACTCTTTTGACCCAGGATCCCTGCGCTGAAGTCCAAGAACATTTTCGTCCGAGGTCAATCAGGAGCTTTTCTTCCTTGCCGAGCGCTACTTGACTCCGGCTCACAAGTTCATCTCATCACATTACGGCAGGCCAGCCAACTTCAGCTTCATCGGGGCAAGTACTCTGTACCGTTGGCTCTCTTATTGTCCTCCAGAATTTTTATGTGGACGACCTCATATTTGGAGCCTCAACGAAGACCGAAGAATTTGAGATAATAGCCCTGACATCGAGCCTGTTTAACAAAGGGCAATTTCAATTAAGGAAATAGTGCTCCAACAACCCAAAGGTTTTGGAAGGAGTACCCGAAAGTGATATGGAGTCATACTTAACATTCGATGGCGGCAGTCAGTTCACAAAGACTGAGCATGGGATTGATGTAACGCCAGCTCAGATAAGTTTTGTAAAAAAGTTTTAAAGCTAAACTATTAGCTTAAACTATTTCAATGCCTAATTTATAACTAAACAAAATTAAGCAAAATCTGACAACTTTTAGAAGAGTTATAGATTTTTTACTCTGCTTTTCTACTAGATTGTTTGAGTTTTTTATTCCAAAAAACAGAAAAGTATCTAAAAAAAGTGGTCTTTGAAAGGTTAAATAAAGTTTGGATAAACCATATGTAGTACCGTATATCATATAGTCAGGAGACTCGACTATAGCCCTTTTTTTAACTTTTTTTACCTTTTCTTTTTGTACCCTTGCAGATGGTATTATAAATTTTGTCAAAAGTCTCCAACCCTATGTTGATGTTGATCAAGAATATATATACTTTTTATATTCTTGATCAACATCAACATCTGTCTGTATGACTGATAATGATGTCTGTACGAAGGATAAATCTATGAAATTTGGCATGTAGACTTCTATAATACCCACGCAGATCAAACTTATTTCGAAATTTAGCTTCCCCTCCCTCCCCCCAAAAAGTTTTAGTGTCAAATTATTTTAATACCTCATATAAATCTACAAAACAAAATTCAGCCAAATGGGACGATTTTTAGAGAAGTTATACACTTTTTATTTTAATTCTCTAGTGGACTGATAAAGTATTTTATTCTGAAACATAAAAAAGTATGTAATACAATTTTTTTATAGTTTTATTTTGAAAGATAAAATAAAGTTTGGGTGGGAAAGATGTACCAGGAATCATATGTTAGAGAAACTCGACTTAAGCCGACCTCTCTTGATTTATTTGCTTTGGTGTTGCTTACTTTCAGCAAACACAAATGGTGCTTCCAGATTTTGCACTGTGTCACCTATTCATTCGTATTATGTCCTTAGTGTTGTTGATGATTGGATCTGAGTCAATGGAGTTAATGGGTAGCGATGGGGGAATAAATCTATGAAATCTATCTAGCCAATCACAAAACTGTTTGGAATAAACGGAAGTGATGATTGTTGGCGGTTCTCTCAGCTGGTAATGGACATGCACATCGACATTGGGGTTTGCCAAGCGCTCCATGATGTTCCCTTGATCTTATTCGCTATCACTTAAATACTTGCTTGTCACTCTCTTCCTTCACTTCATTGCGAACGGTCGTGATTATTTTTTGCGCTTGCAATAAATTTTATTCTTGTCAAACGCGGCTTTGAAACCTTAATTTAAACACTTGTTTTTTAATAATAATATTCTTAATATTAATGTGTCTTAAGTGTCTTAATATTAAAGTTATACCCGTATCGCTACGTGCTTGTGCAGTGCCATATTTGGGTGAGCATTTAATAAAATTAATATTATAAATATTATAAATTAATTTAATAAATTAGTCGCAATCCAAATATAGCTCTGCTTCTTTTTCATTCTCTGCCTTTTGAATTTTTGCAGTTAATTCTGCTCTTATCTTTTTGCGCGCATTTCTTTACACTTGCGCTCTCCCATAGCTCTCTCTTTACTAACTCTCCTCTACCTACCTTTTATTAACCTTAGTGGTACAATGGTTGAAAGCTAATTTGCTTAAAATAAAAAATTATAGAAAATTTAAAAAAATTATAAATTCATTTTTGCTAATTTGTAATATTTTAATTCTGCTCATTAAAATCGTGCAATAAGCCGATATCTTCGTCCCAGGCCAGCATCTATTGTTGGCTGTGCGAAAGTGTCTCACATGACAAATGTGCTGGCCTTACTGCATCTGTCTCGGATGCCATATCCCGCCGTGTTGGCCTCCATTATTGATGCAGTGGGTGCCGGACTGTCCAAGATGAAATGAGATCATTCATGCGACAGACCAAGAGTGGGTTTAAAGATTTGATCGTTGGTTTCCGAAAAATCAACGATCAACTAAGTGCGCTGGATATTAAATTCTATAGCCTTCAGCTGTTGAATGAATCTCCTAAGCGGAAAAAATCTGCTACTAGGGAAGTTGCAGCTCCAGAGATCGCGGGACAGCTGGATCCTCTCGCTATAATGCAGCCGCTCATTTCCCTTGCTACTCCAAGAGCAGGGACGTTAATTGAAAAGTCAGCGCCCGAATTTACCCTAGCAGAGCATAACTTGTATGCATTGTCCTCCATGTCATCACTCCAAGTGATTCCCAGGAATACCCTAGAATTAACCCCCATAGCTTCCACTAGAAATTGTAACCCGCCGCCCGGACCCCCGGAGCGGACCGCGGTATTACCGACCGTGGCACCAAAACCATTCCAGGTAATCCCACCTGTTAGACAAATATTTGTCTCACGGCTAGCCCCCGATACCTCGGAGATTGATATCTCGGCTTATATCAAAGCCAAAACCAAGGCCGTTATTAGAGTGGAAGACATTAGGAAATTTAACTACTCCTATGATTGATGTTTGTGACGATATGTTCGCCTGGCTTCTGGCCAGAGGACATATTTGTACAAGAGCATCAGCCGAGTAAGGTAAAGAAAAAAAATTCGAAGCCTGCTGGAGTCAAGCTCCTAACATCTGTCCAATCCGACTCTTCAAAAAACCAACATCTTCTATCAATCTTACCTATCAGAATTGTCTGGGCCTACGTAGCAAGCTCCCTAGACTCTATTCTGATAGTCTTCCCTTTGAAGATCCATACCACCCTACGCTTGAAGTTTCAATTGAAACCAATTCTGGTGTCAATCAGAAGCCTTCCCGCGTATCAAAGAAGATTCGTTGTTTTCGTAAGGCTGATTTTCGTAAACTTAATTCGTTAATCGATACTTTTGACTGGTCCGATATTCTGGCATGCACTGATATAAATATCATCCTAGATAAATTTTATTTGACATTAAATACATTCTTTGACTTAAGTGTGCCGTGAAAATATACGTCCGCTACAAATAATCCTCCTTGGTTTACAAGGGGCCTAACAAAATTAAAAACAGATAATGACAGGCTTTTAAATAAATATAAAAGAACCTGTAGCAGCATAGATTTCTCAAGATACTTAATAGCTCGGCTAAATTTCACCTTGCATAACGCCGAATGTTATTCAAATTATATTCGAATGTTATATATAATTATAAAAATTTATCAGCGACTTCAGGTCAGGCCATTGCTGATTTATTCCCAAAATTTTTCCAAACAACGTATTCACCTCCTAAAACTTGAGATCAGCCATACGGCTACAACATTCAACCGACTAATCGTATATTTGTTCCATTTCTTTCTGAAAACAATTTATTATTGGATCTTCAAAAGGTAAAACCAGTTTATTCACCAGGCCCCGACAGAGTTCCAGGCTGTGTGCTAAAATACTGTGCTAGGGCTCAGTGCAAACCTCTTCAAAAACTTTTCAACTTATCTTTGGAATCTTCGATTTTCCCCTTTAAATGGAAGGAATCATTCATAACTCCTCTGCACAAAAAGGGGAAAAAATCTGATGCTGCCAACTAAAAAGCCATCTCAAAATTGTCAGCGATTCCAAAGTTATTTGAAAAATTAATAACTCCTCATTTGCAACACCTATACTCATCAATAATTTCTCCATGTCAGCATGGTTTCATTAAGCTCAACCACCACTAATTTATTGCAGTTGACATCCTTTGTTTTAGATGGCTTCCAAAAGGGACTTTAAAATGATGTTATTTACACAGACTTTATTAAAGCATTTGATTCAGTTAATTAATCACTATTGTTGATTAAACTAAATCTTTTAGGATTCTCAACCGACCTCATTACGTGGATCTCCAGCTATTTAAATGGAAGAACACAGAGAGTCTTATTTAAAAATCAATACTCCCGCTTAGTCCGTGCCACATCTGGAGTCCCTCAAGGAAGCCATCTTGGCCCATTACTATTCACTCTTTTTTTAAATGACTTGCCCCCATCCTTAACGAACGCGCTGGTACTAATTTACGCAGACGATGTTAAGCTTTGTCTGCAATATAAGTTCCTATCTGCCCAAAACAGACTCCAGTCCGATTTCGATAATTTTGAAAATGGTGTTTAGCTAATGATTTAATACTTAATGGATCATAATGCAAACTTATGTCTTTTTATCGTACTAGTCCTCACCAGGCTTCGTACTATCTCTCTGGGATTACCTTAGAAAAATTAACTCAGGCTAATGATCTTGGTGTCCTTTTAGACATAAAACTTAAATTTTCCGACCATATTTCTTCAATGGTTAATAACGCTAAAGGTGTTCTCGGTTTTATTAAAAGATGGGCTAAAGAATTTAACGACCCTTATATTACTAAAAGCTTATTTATATCTTTGGTCCGTCCGATAATGGAGTACGGTTCATGTGTCTTGTGTCCCCAATACGGTGTTCATCAAGACCGCATAGAATCCGTACAAAAAAACAAAATAACAAATTTTTATTTCAGTGAGATCAAATCTTATAAATTATGAAAAATAAACTGAACTATGAACTTAAAAAACAAAATTAAAAACAAAAATAAAAACAAGAAGAAAAGTAAATAAAAATAATGGTTGTCAAAATAACCAAAGCATTTAAATTTCTGTTAGCCATAGGTTTTTGCTTGCAAAAATTACCTTATCAACCGTTTTTGATTTGAGAGAGGCACGTTTATCACTGACTATGCATCCAGCCCTACTGAATATGCGCTCGGACTCAGTTGAGCTTTTTTTTCCCCTGAAAACCGAATCGATGCATCGGCCAAAAAAAAGAATCGATGTAATCGATGTTGACATCGATTTTTCCCCAGCTCTACCCTGAAGTAGTATTTTTGTCAACTGCCAACATACTGGTCCGTTGCCGATCAGAAGCTGTCTCCTCTGCGCGCTACTTGCCTCCGACTCGCAAGTTTCAACGGGCCAGTTAACTTCAGCTTCACCGGTCCAGATGCTCTGTAGCGGTGGTTGGCTTTGGCCTCACATCACAGAAAGTCAGCCTGGCCTGAACAGGAACTGGAAAATTCTTGGCAACTTGGTTTGGGCAAACATAAACTTCTACTTAGTGCAGCGTGTTTTGGTCTGCGATTTGTAAAAATTTAGGCTTTAAGCAAAAGCCGTGTTTTGGATGGGTAGTTTCTGTAGGCGTTAAGGACCCAATATGCATTGTTCATCAAGAAATATATGGATCTGGGTCACATTGGTCTGGTTCCGCAAGTCCCTGGTTTCGCTCTGACCGGTCTCGCTACTCAATCCAAGCTTTTCCAAACCTTGCATCGGTTTTGATATCACCTAGTTGCTATAATAGGAGTTATTTGTTAGATGTACCACGGCGGATATGTCGGTTAATGTAATTTTTAGATACGTATCGCTTCACGTGTGCAGTGATATATTTGGAGGTAAATAATAATTTGATTAATGGCCCTGCTCTGCTTCTTCATCTCTTACGGTGTTGCTTCTATTCTACTGCCTCTATTCTCGCTCAATAGAGATTCTTATCTCTATTCTTTGCATTTTACTAACTCGCACTAACTGCTCTCTTTAATCCACCTTTTGTTTCCCTGGTACAGTGGTTCAATGTTCATCATTAATAAAAACAAATAATATTAATAAATTAATTATTGAATTTTAAATAATCCTTAATAATTAATTATGGACTTTAAGCTTGTCTGTGCGCTGAAGTCTTGTAATAAGACAATCTCCTCTTCCCTACCTACCATCCACTGCTGGCTTTGTGAAATCGTTTTACACGCTAAGTGTGCCGGGTTCACGCCCTCAGTTTCGGATGCAATCTCACGTAGGTCTGATTTCCACTTGTGCTGTGACAGTTTTCATGCTGTTCAGGACGAAATTAGATCATTCATAAGGCAGTCTAAAAGCGGATTCAAGGAGTTGATTAGTGGTTTTCGTAAAATCAATGATCAACTCTGTGCGCTCGATACACAGTTTAGTAGTCTTCAACTACTAAATGAGTCTCCAAAGCGTAAGAAATCCTCTTTTAGTTATGTGCTTGTGGCAAATAATCTTCAGCCTGCTCAGCCGACAAGGACCTGAAAAAAATTCGGCTTCCAAATATCTCAGAATTAATGAGCAATTGTCCGATACGTCCTCTATGGCATCGCTTCAAGTGATCCCAGACCCAATAATTCAAACCCCCGTAACAGTCACCAAACAGGGTAATCAAACGTCCGGTCGGCGGCATCCAAACCCAGGTGCAGGTGATCCCACCATCGAAACGCATTTTTGTTTCCTGGCTTGCGCCTGATACTTCTGAGATTGATATCTCGGCTTACATCAAAGCCAAAACAAAAGTCGACATAAAGGTGGTGGAAATTACAAATTTTAAATATTCATACACCAGGCACACGTCATCTTTCAAAAAAAGTGTGCCCTTGCAGATGTTCAAGACGATTTGTTCCGCAGCTTTTGCCCAGAGAACATTTTCGTCCAAGAACATCAGCCAAGAAAACAAATAACCAAACCCGTGGGTGTAAAACTCCCACATGTTACGACCACTGACCAACCTTCCACCTTATCTTCCTCCGTTTCAAAGTAGTAAACTTCCCAAACTGAATTCTGATAGGTCTTTCTTTGCATCTCACATTATTGTATTTATAGAAACTTGGTTAAAGCCGGAGATCTTAAGCTCCGAAGTTTTTCCTAGTAGGTACACCACTTTTAGATGTGATAGAACTCTGCGAAGGGGAGGAGGAAAGTTAATCTCTGTAGGCTCCAAACTTGCTTCTGAAGAGGTAAAATCACAAGAGTTTGGTGACATTGGTGACATTGAATAAAGAAAGCCCGCTGATAGAAATGCGGCGGGAATTGGAGAAAGTTAACGGAGAGAGTAGAGGAGCGAAGGATTAACGGCAGGAAGCGAGATTTGCAAGGATTAACGGGCGCCTCTGGCACCATATAAGGAGGGCCCATGGATCAAATCGGGACCGAGTCCTCTAGGGAAGCTGGAAGTGTTGAGTGAAAGACCCCCCGTGGGTAAGTCTGACATTCAAGCGGGAAAGTTTCCTTGGAGGAATTAGGAGTATAGGCTGAAGGACCCCCCGTGGGTAAGTCCGACAGTCTCAAGTGCGGGATTTAAAGCGAATGCGAGGGATCTGTGATCAGTAGCTTAAGGACCCCCTGTGGGTAAGTCCGGCGGCGGTACGCGAATCAGTCAAACAGTAGAAGTCAGGAGCAAGTGGGAAAAGGATCAAGGATCCGCGGCGGAACTGAAGCCCAAGGGTAAAACGAGTCGGGTTAGGTTATTCCCGGACACGACAGGTATCCTGGCGATAGCGACGGATCGGCCTGGCGTACGCCTTGTCGGTTCCTGACCAGTAAGACCAGGTGTGATCCTGTGAAGCAAGAGATAGCCAGCTCGGGAACTCACACAGTGCCCAATAGTGAAACCATGCAGGGACACCCCGGGAAAGTCATTAGAATCCTGATCCAGGCGCTAGGGGCGTATGCACAGCGTATCACCTGTAGTTAAAGGTGCTTGGAGGCGAGTGCCGAACACGACCGGGGGTGTGTCCTGCTGGGTAGGTAGGCCCTTCGTCCGGCGTCCTGCCCGGCGTATGCCTGGGAGGTTAGCCAATCGGTCTGTTAACACGGATTAGGTGCCGGCCACGGCGAAAGGGCATTCCCAGTGAGCCAAGGATACCGAAGGTCCCCGGCACCCGCAAAGGAGAAGCAGCAACAGAAGCGGCGACGACGAGGGAGCAACGGCGACGACGAGGGAACAGCAGCGACGTCGGAAGAGCAGCGACGACAAGGGAGCAGCAACGTCAGAGGAGCAGAAGCGTCGAGGGAGCGGCGGCGTCGGACGAGCGCCGGCAGCAGAAGAGCAGCGAAGAAGACGACAGAAACAACACAGGCCCCGCAACCAGAGTCCGTGAGTCCAAACGAAGGAAACCGCGAGCCGTATCGGCGCCAGGCACCAAGACCGCACGACCTGCCTGGCACAAGCTTTGGGAGGTCGTGTGTATTGGCACCAACCCGGAGCGGGGATCGGGGATCGACGGGAGGACGAGCGGTCGGTCAGCTGAGCCAACCAGCCGGTGAGATTCACCCTTTTTGTAAATTTAACATAATAAAGGGATTTGTATTAAACGAAGCATACCGTGTTATTTCTGGGCTGGGGCAATCACGTCGAATCTATACATTCGGTGGAACGTACCCCCAAACTCTGTGAGCTAGTCGCGGCATTTGTTGCGAACAAAACATTCGCAAAAACAGTTCGTTACACTACTTATCTGGGAGAACCCAACGTGTCTTCTTTAAAGATGTTACCTCGCGTTTAGTCCGCGCCACATCTGCGGTGCCCCAAGGAAGCCATCTTGGATCCCTACTTTCTACACTGTTTATTAACGACTTGATCCTTGCCTTAACTAATTCACTTGAACCTATGCACGCTGATGACGTTAAGCTATGCCTTCAGTATAAATTCACAAGCGCCCAGTCTAGACTTCAATTCGATTTGGATAAACTTCAAAATTGGTGTTTAGCAAATAACCTAAAGCTTAATGGATCGAAATGTAAACTCCTGTCTTTTTACCCATCTAGTCCTCACCAGGCTATGGTAAGTCCTATTATTTGAGTCCTATTATTTGAAATTTTAGTCCTATTCGATTTGAGACTTAAATTTACCGATCATATATCTACCACGGTTAAAAGAATTTAATGACCCGTACATAACTAAAACGTTATTTGCATCATTAGTCCGTTTGATTCTTGAGTATGGATCGTGTGGGCCGTCAGCCAATCGGGTACAACAGGGGGAGAAACGCATGAGCTCATGTGCCGTAACTGTGTACACCGATGGTAGTGCGACTATACTCTCCACGTGAGGGCGGCTGGTAACAGGTCCCGGTTAGGTCATGTCTCTGCCGAGGATGCTGGCTAATTGTAGTCGGGCGGGAAGAAGAAAACTCCCTTCCTCAAATCACCCCAATCCAAGGTGGAACAGCATATGCCGAGGGATGCATGTCCGGGGGATGCACGGACGTTAATATGCGGACTCTGGGGGACCGGCCGACCCCTCAGTTTTAGCCAGGCTTATCATGACAAGCGGGCTATGTCATGATGGACGAACCCCTTCCCGCCTACTCGTGGGTCCAAAAATGAACAATAACACTATAACAAAAAAAACAAACAGTGGAGAACGGAACTCCCTAAGAAAGTCCGGAAATGGGATCTCGGATCCGTCAATCTCCAAGGCAGATAGAGGCCAAAGAGATGCTGGGATGGCGAAGCTCCCCACTGAGGGACAACATCCGGAGGCGAGCGGCGCCGGTGTAGGGGGAGATGCCAAGGCACCGACCCCCAAAACGGGGCCCACTATGGGACCACCGAACGGTGTGGGGGGTAAGATCCCTGAATCGAGCTCCTTTCGCACCGGCGGCAACCCTAAGGAAGGCCCCGGTCCGACGACTGCTGGCCCCCTGCAGCGGAAGGGCTCCTATAAAGATAGGAGGAGAGCGGCCTTCATCCTAATGAGGGCGAACCCATCGGCGGAGTCCAATCCCGATCAGGCTGAAATAATAAAGTGGGCGAGGGAAATCCTGCCTGACTTTCAGCCAGCAAGAGCGGGAGCCAGATTGGACCCAAAAAAGCCGACAGGAGTAGGCGACTCTGCCAAGGAGAGTCCACAGAGTGCGAAAAGGCAGAGGTCGACCGACGGTGGAGCGCCCCTTGCTAAGAAGAAGAAGGTGCAGACACAGAGTAGCAGATCCTTCGTCGAAGTTACCAAGGGCAGGACCATCATTGGGGTCATTGATAATGGCTCCAAAGATGGCCTGATCCCCAAGGAGCTTTGGCGTAAGGTAGTGAATTAGCTGCATGGGCGCTTCATGGAGGAGATGCTCAAGAGCGAAGGACCCCCACCGGACTGCGAAGATGCAGGGTGGTACCAGGGTAGCATCAAGGTGATAGCGTGCCAAGATGCGAGGTCTGTAAGCCTCTACAAGCGAATGATAGCGTCGCTTGGGGAGGTTTACCCAGGAGCCAGATTGGAGGCGGTGGACTGGGACAAGATCCCCAGCAAACCGAGGGCCCGCGTATGGCTGACAGAGAAGCCGGGGGACCCTGACACCATTCTGGCCATGCTTAAAATCTGCAATCCCACACTCCCTACGGCGGACTGGAGAGTCGCCAAGGTGGAGGAAGCAGTGGGACTGAGAAGGCAGGTTGTCCTCACTCTTAATGAGGAGACTGCGAAGATCCTTGAGGGTGCTGGCAGCCGTATCAAATACGGGTTCGAGCACGTTGCGGTGAGGATCTACAAGTCGGATGCGAAGAGTAAACCTGGAGGCATCGACTTGGAGATGGACGCACAGGAGCTAGACTCGGGGGAACCGACCGAAGAGGTCCGCCCAGAAGGAATGTCGGATGTGGAGGAGGACATTCTGGAAGGGTACACCTCAGAGGAGAGTGACCTGGCGAGGGCTCTTGGTGGCGTCGGCATGGAGGAGGACTCTTTGCTGGGCTCCGACACCGAGGCGGAGGTTACTGTGGTGGAGAATCTAAAGGATGTCCCTGACATTCCTGATAAACCTCCATCACAGTAAGGTGGCTTACGCCGTCCTCCTGCTCTATCTTGCAGAGGATGGAGCTGACGTGGCCCTCATCCAAGAACCCTGGATCCACGGAGACAGGATTCTCGGTTTGGGGGCGTCGGACTTCAGGCTGTACACAGCCGATGTAACAGGTAAAAAGCGAGCATGCATACTCGCAAAGAAAAGCCTTAATACCTTCTTGCTACCAAATTTCAGCAATGAAGATCACGTAGCCGCATCTATAGAGGGCCCAGACGGCCATCTAAGAATATGCTCGGCATATATGGGTCACGACCACCTAGGACCTCCACCCCATTCGCTACTCAGGCGGCTTGTGGAAGACAGCGAAAGGAAGGACATCGACCTAATAATAGGATGCGATGCCAACGCTCATCACAATCAGTGGGGAAGCACTGACACAAACGAGAGGGGTGAGTCAATCTTCGATTTTATCCTCAGCTCTAAGCTTTTAGTGGGTAACAGAGGTTCAGAACCCACTTTCGTAGTCAAGAACAGAAAGGAGGTTCTTGATGTCACATTATTCTCGCACTCCCTGGCGGGTGCAATCACCAGCTGGAGAGTCCTTGACAAACACTCATTTTCAGACCATCGCTATATTGAGATAGTAGTAAATTTTGAAAACTTTACCAAGCAAGCAGTACGGAATCCTAGAAAGGCAAACTGGGAGCTCTATAAAAATATACTAGATAGATCCTTAGGCGAACCGCCTTCGGAGACCATCGAGACCTATGAGGGGCTTAACGCCATAGTAGACAAGCTTACTGCGACTAGTGCAAAAGCTTACCACAAGGCCTGCCCCAAAAAAAGGATAGGTAGCAACAGATCGAAGAAGCCTCCGTGGTGGACCTCGTCTTTAGCCCCGTACAAAAAAAATGCACGTAGGGCCTTCAACCACGCGCACCGTACCAACACAGACGAGGCGTGGGAAACCTATAAAGCTGAACTTAGGCAATATAACAAAGAATTGCGCAAGGCAAAGAGGGTTGCCTGGGCCAATTTCTGCACCAACATTCAGGAGACATCAGAGGCCGCCCGCCTAAGAAAGATTCTCTCTACTACAGCCGCCATCGCAGGTTACATTAAGAACACGGAGGGGTGCTGGACAACCTCAAGCCTGGAAACCCTGGAGACCCTTATCAACGCACACTTCCCGGGTTGCTCTTCGGAAGGAACAACCCAGGTGATGCGTAGCCAGGGTCATCAGGGCTCGCTCAACTACCTACTTAGTGACAGAAACCTGAAATGGGCAATGGACAGTTTTAAACCCTTCAAATCTCCGGGACCGGACGGTATTCTACCAGCTCAGTTATCCAGAGCCGGTATTAACCTAAGGAAATGGATTAAGAAAATCTTCAGCACAGTCTTCACTACTGGTATGATACCAAAGGCATGGCTGTGCACGAAGGTTGTTTTCATACCCAAGGCGGGGAAACCATCCCACTGCACCCCCAAGGACTTCAGACCTATAAGTCTGTCTTCCTTTCTCCTTAAGACTATGGAAAGACTCTTAAGTCTCCATCTACAACTTAACATTAACCCAAACGACATCTCATGCTCTCAGCATGCCTACAAAAGGGGCCGATCAACAGAAACAGCCCTGCACGATATCACTATGATCGCCGAACGAACAGCCTACTACGGTCCTTAGAGGGTGGCGGATGTAAGATCATTGCGTACGCGGACGATGTTGCTATTGCCTTCGTGGGGAAATTCCCACAGACGCTATGCGACCTAATGACAGGGAAGCTCGAAGTTCTGTCGGCCTGGGCGCAAAAGAACGGGCTGGGAGTCAACCCATCCAAGACAGAGCTCGTGCTGTTCACCAGGAAGTACAAAATACCTAACTTAAGACTTCCGAAGCTCCTAGGAGAAACACTAGCTCTTAGTGATAGTGCGAAGTACCTAGGTATCACACTAGACAGGAAACTGGACTGGAAGCTGAACACCGCTGAAAGGACTAAGAAAGCGGCAATAGCACTCTATACCTGCCGCAAGGCGGTAGGCCTGAAATGGGGAATGTCCCCGAAGATGGTCAGATGGTTATACACAGCGATCATCAGACCAATTCTATTCTATGGTGTTGTTGTCTGGTGGCCCGCCCTAGACAACTCCTCATGCAGGGAAAAGTTCAGGAAAATGCAGCGCATGGCGGAAGTCTGTATGACAGGCAGTCTACGCACTACGCCTAGTGATGCCCTAGACACTATACTTGACCTACTACCAGTTGAACTGATGGGGGTAAAGACAGCTACTCTGGCAGCAATAAGACTGCGGGAGGCAAACCTATGGAGCAAAAATAGTTTCGGTCATACCAGACTGGACCTACAACATTTCATGCCTGAGGGGGGTACGGATTACTGTGTGCCCGTCGACCAACCCACCACTAACTACAAAGTCTTAATCCCCTCGAGGGAGGAATGGGAAGCCCGGATACCGGGACCGGAGGGCTCCATTCATATCTATACAGATGGATCAAAACTTAACGGCCAGGTGGGAGGCGGTTATTTTTGCGAGCATCTGAGCCTAAAGGAGTCCTTCAGACTCCCTGACCACTGCAGTGTGTTCCAGGCTGAAGAAGTAGCCATTAAGGAAGCACTTGAATCCCCAGCTCTAAGGGGCAATCGGGGCACAATATGTATCTTCTCAGAAGTCAAGCAGCGCTCAAGGCACTTGACGGATTCTCATCCAACTCCAGGACAGTCAATGACTGTCGCAGATCTCTCAACGAGATGGCTGAACAGCTTGACATCTACCTCATCTGGGTCCCCGGTCACAGGGACCACGAGGGAAACTGTGCTGCAGATGAACTAGCTAGGGCAGGGACTACCAACCCTCTCCTACCGGAGAAAGAACTTGTAGGCATACCCTTGGCTACTTGCAGGCTAAAGTGCAGGGAGTTTTTCGACCTGGCAGCCAATAGGAAATGGAATAATCTCCAGACCTGTAAAACATCACGTTTGATCTGGCCGACACGCTCTCAGAAAAGATCGGCGAGACTCATTGCCCTGACTAGACCGGAATGCAGCCTAGCGATTGGGGCAATCACTGGGCACTGGCTGATGGGCGAACACGCGGCCAGGCTTGCAGTCCCCCACAATGATTTCTGCAGGAGCTGCAGGGATGAAGAGGAGGTAGAATCGGTATCGCACCTCTTATGCCACTGCCCGGCACTCGGACGCAGCACACTCAAACACTTCGGGTCCGAAGAACTCTCGGACCTTAACGATCTCTCAGAGATCTCTCCACGCGGACTGGTTGCCTTCATAAAAAAAGCAGGCTGGGGGGTAAAATCTCGGTGAAACCCTTGCTCCAGCGGCAGCACAAGGAGCCCTAGCGGCTCAAGTGGAAGCGAGGGGGTATTCTATGACCCCCTTGCATCACCGCCCTAACCTAACCTAACCTATGGATCGTGTGTCTGGAGTCCTCAATACGGAGTACACCAAGATCACATAGAATCTGTACAAAAAAAATTCCTTACTTTCGCTCTTAGGGGTCTTTATTGGGATGCAGATCTTTACCTCCCCTCTTATCGTAGTAGACTTTTAGTAATCAGCTTACCATCATTAACAAACCGTAGAACGATGCTCGGTGTCATGTTCCTATATAATCTTATTTATAGAAATGTAGACAGCCAGCATTTACTAACACGCGTACATTTTAACGTTCCTAGTAGAAGGACTATAAACTTTCGTCCTCTATTTCTCAGCCATTGTAGTTCGACATATGCCCAACACGATCTATTCAGGGTATTATGTTCGGACTAAAATGGTCTCTACCATTTCTTGTCACTTTGCTCCACTAACAATCTTAAATCGCTTATATTAACCGCCTTATCTGTGCAACAATCTTCCTCGTGATATCTATCTCCTACTCTTTGCTTAAACTATGTGGTATTTCTTCTCGCGATTCGAGCCGTACGTTATGCGGCAGCGTCCCTCGGTTGGTTGGACGGGAGGTAGGCTGTACGTATGCAGTGGGAACCGCGCGCAAAAAAAAAAATAAAATGGTGGTTCGTCCACAGAGTTCAATCCAGTTGATCTATTATCCATATGTTATCTTCCCAATGAGCTATTGGAGTGCCATGGGCCTTAATTTTTCTGTCAATCAATACTGACAATACTACCCAACTCACTCACACCCAAATATACTGCACAGATAAAAAGTGTACCGACTTCTGGAAAAAGTAGTTAATTTGCCGCATTCATGCAGAAGTCTATTTCCAGAGATAAAAGTTAAAATAGAGATTTGCATAGGCTTTAATCCTTGCTTTAACCCTTTGAAGATCCAACAACAAATTAAATTCTGAAAATGACGGACTGAAAATACGATTTGCAGTGGCTGATTTGACATTTTTGGTGCCCAAGATAAAAAATATTTTTAAAATGGATTACTACAGCTTGGAACACTTATGTTTATTTAAAAGCTAATGATCCGCAAATGAAATTATTTCGATTGAAACCTCTAGTGGGGGTGATATGGATCCGGATAAAAGAAATTCCTGACAAGGTTGATTTGATCCAGAGACATGTGAAATATGCCCGCAGCGAATCTCAGAGGGCTTAAAAGAGATAAAAATGGTGAAAGTTCACTATTTGACTAAGCGAGTTCCAGTAAATTAAAGTCACCGAGAGTCAGTAGTAGGTCGATTCGGATAACGGTGCAATATATAACAACGATTGAGCAGTCGAAATGATTTTAGCTCAGAGAAATTCAAAATCAAAAAAAAAATCTTTAAATTGGAGTATATCGAATTTAGGACTCCTCCCTCTTTCAGCAGAGAGCGGTAAGACCATAGTGTCAGTCCGTACCGAAGGTCCGGACGGTGGGTTATCCTGTTGAGTGAATGCTAGAGTGATTAGTTCTAACGAGTTATATCATGGAAGGCAAAGCGGAAAAATGTTGGTAATTTAACTGGATTTGATCTGCGCTCAGTCGGGCGAGCAGCAAAATCTATAGTAGGGGATTTTTTACGCTTAGGTACTGATTTAAAGGCTGAAAGCTACTGAATTGAGAATCCTGCTCACTAAGTTGACCGTTGTTTTTTCGGAAACCAACGTGAATAATTTTCTAATACAAACCGTCGACCACTGCACCAAAATGGCAAAATCAAAGTACACAAGGGAGCTACAGATCCAAAGCCGCTTGCATTGTTTGTCCTATTGTTGATGATGCCGGCTTGCTTCGTTTTAAGGGACATCTGCGGTACTCCGCGTTGGATTTTGATACACGCCATCCGACTATTCTACCAAGATGCCATCTCGTCACTTTGGCTATAGTGACTCATTTAAATGAGAAAAGCGTACTTTAATATGCACATATATGCACAATTAATATCTTATATATATATATCGACCACCCACTGTACCAAGAGTACTTAAAGGGTACACACTGTAATACTTTGTCGCACTGTTTACGTTATCCAAGGTTTCGGTCATAAACCTAAGTGCTGTACGCAGAAAAGTGCATATGTCCGCATATACGTAACACAAGTAGACCTTATGCATGTCCACATACCTCCGCCTAAGCGAACATATATACATAACACAAATATATATTTATATATAAATATTTAAGAATACATGACCGTCTCTCCGCTGCTGCTTTGGGCAGCGCAGCTACGAGACTTAGACCTCCTTTAACTCCTAAGTAAATTTGTAAAATCAGAAACTCCCATGAGTTCGGAGCGGCAACAACAGCTGCTCCGAACATAATCTAAATCTAAACTAAATAAAGATTAAACTAAACCTCAGCCATCTTTTTACAAATAAATTGGGAACGCATCTACATACAGAAACAAACTACAACTACAAGGAGGAGAACCTTCGATAAGAATAATACATGGCGACCGTGACAGGACACAGGACATCGAAGGATCTCCAACACATATGACATCGAAGGATCCACAACTAAAACATCTAAAAAAAAACAACACGCACACAGCAGCGGCCACTTATGAGTCAAATGGAAAACAAAATATCGCAGTAAGTAGAGTGTAATGTGTGCAAAACGAAGTGGTGTGGTTCAACGTTTTAAAGCCTGAAAGGCTGAATTACTGAAGCTACTAAATAGCGGAAGTAAATTAGAATGGAACAGCTCGGTGAAAATACACGCCGAAGTTGAACACATTAAAAATCTGCTAACTCAAAGAAAGAATAAAACCACAGCCACACACACATCCACCTACACTGCAATTCAAAACATATCCAAAGACATAATAAAATACAATCCACCGCCGGAGCTACCAAGGATAAAGAAGAGATGCCCCAATGACTGCAGAGGACCCCTGGAATCACCGTTCAAACCTGTGCCAGCACCGGTGCCCCAACAGCCTAATAAAGAAGATAAAGAATATAAGCCTGTGCAGCCAGCACCGGCCCCGTTTAGCGCTTCAAGCTAAACCCGGAACAGCAAACCGACAGCGCCATGAGCGCAAAATTTTTTTTTCCTCCATGCACTGTGTTGAGCCAAGCAGAAAAGGGCGAAACTGCGTAAAATAAATTACATATTTTATAAATCTGAGTAGCGGCGGCGGGTTATCGGCAGTTCTGGTTTTGTTTACTTCTCCCCCGTTCGCATGCGCTTTGCTGGTATTTGTAGCGCATGCGCCTTGGGGAGCTTTTTTGTAGAGCTCCTGCACACTAGCAAATCTTGCATTTGTTTGCGTTCATATTGCTAAATTCATATTGCTAAGCTTTGCCACTTGTAATTTTGTTATTGATTTGAGCGACTGAAAATTGGGTTGGAGTTGAACCCTTGAAAATAAAAGATGAAGTTGGATTGAAATTGAACTCTAAAATTTTAATTCATTTGGCCGCTAATAAAAACTATTAATAGCACAACATTTTGGTGACCCCGACGTGATTATCATTCCGTTCAATTATCGCGATCAGCATTAAAAGTGCCACTGGAACACCGTTGTTGGTTTTGTTGTCGCAAAGTTGCATTTTAATTTAATTGCACAATGGAATCTGGAGCTATAGCTACTGCATCTGCTGCGTCAAGCCGTGAAAGGATGCTGCGGAGTCGCGCAGAGGTAACATGTCACGAAATGGAGGTACTGCATCGGAAGGTCAATGCTGCGATGCAGACCGACGATTCAACCATTCTGGCCCTCGAGTCTATGGAGAAGCGTCTGCGCGAGCGTTTCACCACGCTGCAGGAAGAATTGGAGAAGCTAAATTACAGCGAGATCGGGAGCGATTTATATTGGCGATTCTCCCAGCTGGCTACGGACGTACACGTTGACATCCAGGTAGAGGTGGCCAAGCGTTCTATGCGGGTTGCTGCTCACTCTACGCTTTTGGATGCTACCAGTGGTGCTGGGATTTCAAACGCTCCATATAGGCCTGCTCCCTCATTGCCCCCGTTGCCAATGCCAACATTTAGCGGCGGCTATGCCGAGTGGCCGGATTTCTGCGCCCTATTTAGGACAACCATTGACAGCCACCCGCACTTGACCAAGATGGAGAAGCTCAGATGGCTCATTTCCTGCCTGCGGGACTCAGCCCTGGAGACTGTGAGGGAGCTTGAGATTACCGACGCTAACTATGATGTTGCCCTCGACCTTTTGCGCAACCGTTTCAGCAACCGTCGCTTAATCTTCCAGGCTCACATCAACGAGGTCCTGCAGTTAAGGGTGGTTGAGCCGGGATCCGTTGCTACTTTTCGAGAATTATCCGACCGATTTAATGGACATTTGCGGGCCCTTATGAGTTCCGGGACGTCGGCCAAAATTCAAGGATGCCTCCTCATCCAGATCATCTTTCAAAAGCTGGACCCTGCCACAAAGGCCAAATGGGAAGACTCTCGGCAGGAAGCACTGATGATAGCCTGCCAATTTGGGAATCTATGGCTCGGTTTCTGGAACAAAGGTGCCGTACCCTGGAGACGGTGAATTTGGCCTTAGCTCCGCACTTGTCAGCGAATCAAGCGGCCCGACGTAGGCCATTTAACAACCGATCCTGTATGCTCCTGAATGCTCCGCCTGCTTCGTGTGCTCTGTGCGGCATCCTGGCACACGCTGTGCCTTCTTGCCCAAGGTTTCTCGCCGTGTCAGTTGAGGAATGATACGATGAGATCCGACGTCTTGCCCTCTGCTTTGTGTG
The DNA here is from genome assembly GCA_021223865.1 of Drosophila pandora. Taxonomy (NCBI): domain Eukaryota; kingdom Metazoa; phylum Arthropoda; class Insecta; order Diptera; family Drosophilidae; genus Drosophila; species Drosophila pandora. The sequence goes on along the minus strand of JAJJHT010020053.1, from coordinate 168,333 downwards.
TCTCAATTCTGATCACTTAGCCCGCGGATGCTCATCCTCCCGCTGCCCAACTTGCAATCGCCGACATCATGCGCTATTGCATCCTTGCGAGCGTTTACCTAGCGCCACTTCCGTTCCTGCTTCTGGATCGAATCCGGCCAATGTAGCTGGGGTTGCGACCTCTCAGGCTCTCAGGCCTCTCAGGCTCTTGTTGCACACGATCGCAGCGCTGAAATAGTATTCTTTCCCACCGCCCACATTCTCGTCCGTGGCAGATCAGGAGCCTTTCTTCCTTGTCGAGCGCTACTTGACTCCGGCTCCCAAGCTCATCACATCACGGCTGGCCAGCCAACTTCAGCTTCATCGGTCCAAATGTTCTGTAGCAGTGACTGGCCTTGGAGACGCTGAGTTTACTACGGATGGAGCATCGGTTAACGTTTGTCTCGCCTATCCACGTATTCCGTTTACATTGAGGCAATTGTGGCGTCTCACATCATAGAGCGTCAACCTGGCCTGAACTTAGATGTGTCCAATTGGAAGGTTCCCGCCAATGTGATTCTAGCTGACCCGGACTTCCACAGAGCTCAGCGTGTGGATCTGCTGATTGGAGCAAGCCTGTTTTTTGATCTGCGCTCAGTCGGGCAAATCCAGCTAGGAGACGGTCTGCCTCTGTTGCAGAAGACACGTTTTGGATGGGTAGTTTCTGGATGTTGCACACCGGGAAACCCTCGCTTGGCTGCCTCATGCAGGATGATTCCTGCTTACTCAGCAAACTCTTTGGACGATCGCATCGATTATCTTCTCCGCCAATTCTGGGAAGTGGATGCCTGCACTGCTCCTATCTTTCAGGCTACTAAGGAGGAGCTCGATTGCGAGGCCCACTTCGTCATGCACCACGGCCGTCTTGAAATAGGTGCCTATTCAGTTCGCCTTCCAATCAAGCACAGTGTGGAGCTGTTAGGGGAATCCTACGCACAGGCTTTGCGGCGGTTCCATTCACTTGAGCGCAAGCTGGATCGTCATTCGAATTTAAGGACCCTGTTGAGCTATCAGCGTTTTGATAGCGGCTGAATTAATAGACCAGGTTCAATTTTACAATTCAATTTATTATGGGTCAATTTAACCCCAAAACAAATTCCGCGGCCGGTCCAAAACAACTCCAAATCACAACTCATAAAACCTAAGAGCTGGCGCAGAAGCTCCACCAAAGCTCCCAAACTGCATGCGCTACAAAAGAACAACAAAGCGCATGCGAATCTGGGAGAAACAAAGAATATGGAGCAGCTGATAACGGGCAATTAGTGGACCGCTGCGGCTGGTTACACTGAGAGAATAGAAATAGAAATAATTATGATTTTTGATGCTGGCACAAGTCCCAACATCCTCCCCCCGTTGAATTCCATCTTTCAACAAAAAATCATTAGGGGCATGGGGCAGCTTCATCACATAATATTGCTGATGATCTCAAGGTCCATAATTCTCAGTTGCAGGCTGCCGTGTCCATCCAGATCCAGAGAGCGTTCGAGCCAAGCGTCAACAGAGTGGCGAGAGTGGAAGGAAACTTCTTTCCTAAATTGCGCGTAGGCGCACCTTGCGATTGCAGGATCGGGAGCCTTCACGGCTGGAGCACCAGCCACCTTGGCAGCTGCAGACGGCGGCAGCAGCGATGCGGACGACCTCCCCCCATTGGAAGGGTGCAGGCTAGAGTTCAGAATGGAGTCAGACCTGGGTGCTGACTTAATCGGCAACGGTGACAATAATCCAAATCCCGAGCCAGATGAGGGATTAAGTACAGCAGCTTCAGAAAATCCATCGCAGACAACTGCCAAATGCGACGTTGAAATAGCGACCACGGGGGGAGCGGTGGATAGCAGGGGCCCTGATGGGACGCAATTGGCCACGTCCTGGCTATCGTGATCGTTGTTCAGGTTTCGCTCCAATTTAAAAACCTGAGATCCCGATTGGATGTCGCGGTCCAGCGGGTAATCCTGACTGCATGAGCGACGCTTTTCCAACAGACCATCCTGCACCTTCACCACCGCTATGGTTGGTTCTGCCATTGACGAAGCAGTGGGACCATTGGGGCCGTCGAGACAAGTGGAGTGTGCAGGTACCCTCATAGAGTGCTTTGCCATTCCCACCTGAATGTCAAAGCGCACATCTGCGGCAAGCTGGGAGAACTTCCAGCATAATTCACTCCCAACTTCAACAGAGCTCAATCGCTCCAACTCATCCTGGAGTTTGGTAAATTTCTTGCGCAACGCAATTTCCAACGGCTCCAGTACCATGATGGTCAAATCTTCCTTCTGCACTGCAGCCTTGACCTTGTTATGCAGGGATTCCATCTCCTGGTAGGTCACTTCTGCTCTTCGCCGCAACAGCCTTTCCCTGCTTGCAGGAACCGAGGCACTAAATAAGTCTCCAGACTCCATTATGTAATTTGGTTTTGTGCAAGGTGCAATGTAATGGAAACAATAGCAACAAGTTTTCCCTTACAAGGTTTCCTTTAAGCACTTTAATGATCACAAATCAATTAGAGCGCGATCACGTCGGGGTCACCAATGTTGAGCTATCAGCGTTTTGATAGCGGCCGAATTAATAGACCAGGTTCAATTTTACAATTCAATTTATTATGGGTCAATTTAACCCCAAAACAAATTCCGCGGCCGGTCCAAAACAACTCCAAATCACAACTCATAAAACCTAAGAGCTGGCGCAGAAGCTTCACCAAAGCTCCCAAACTGCATGCGCTACAAAAGAACAACAAAGCGCATGCGAATCTGGGAGAAACAAAGAATATGGAGCAGCTGATAACGGGCAATTAGTGGACCGCTGCGGCTGGTTACACTGAGAGAATAGAAATAGAAATAATTATGATTTTTGATGCTGGCACAAGTCCCAACAGACCCAATATTCGTCTTTCATCAAGGAATACTTGGATCTGGGTCACATGTCTCTGGTGCCGCAGGAATTGCGAGGTAAGTGCCAGTATTTCCTTCCCCACCACTGCGTCCTGAAGGAAGAAAGTTCCACTACTAAGCTAAGAGTTGTGTTCGATGGTTCGGCTGCTACGGCCTCTGGCTATTCCCCCAATGATGTCCTGATGTCCGGCCCCGTGATTCAGCCTAAGCTTTTTTACACATTGCTTCGGTTTCGGTCTCACCTTGTAGCTTTGACTGGGGACATTTGCAAGATGTACCGCTGCGTAAGGGTCTGTCCGGATGATAGTTTGCTGCAGTGCATCCTTTGGAGAGATTCTATCCACGATGATGTGAAGGTTTTTAAGCTCGACACCGTGACGTATGGCACAAAGCCAGCGTCTTTTCTATCTGTTCGCTCAATGCACCAGCTGGCTAAGGATGAAGGTGCCGGTTTTCCCGTTGGCTCTCGTGTTGTCCTCCAGGATTTTTATGTGGACGACCTTATATCTGGTGCCCCAACGAAGACTGAAGCGCTTGAGATAATAGACATCGTGGCTCAGACATCGAGCCTGTTGAACAAGGGTCAGTTTCAAGTAAGGAAATGGTGCTATAACATCCCAGAGGTTTTGGAAGGCGTAACCGAAAGTGATAGAGAGTCATACTTGAAATTTGACGATGGCAGTCCGTTCACAAAGACTCTTGGATAAGCATGGGATCCTTTTGCTGACCTGCAGCTGTTTTCCTTTGAAGCTCTTCAGCCCACCGCCAAACCAACCAGGAGATCTATACTATCTTCCGTCGCTTGGTTTTATGACCCAATGGGCTTGGTAGGTCCTGTCGTCACTAGGGCAAAGATCCTTTGAGATCCTAAAGAGTTACTAGCAAGACTTATGGCTGAAGTTGCTGATCTTGGGACATATAAAGGAGATTATTATTGTTGGTGTGACTCCTTGGTTGCCCTATCCTGGATTCAAGATGAACCTGCTTGGTTTAACGTGTTTGTTTCTAATCGCGTTTCTTCCATTCAGGAGCTCACCAAGGCAATAAAATGGCTTTATGTTCCTACTGCCGTCAACCCAGCCGATCTACTGTCAAGAGGTTCTCTTCCCCCTGAGCTATTAAACTCCCAGCTTTGGTCCCAAGGCCCTCCATTTCTTCGTGGCTCCAAGGTTGATTGGCCCATCGCTATTGTGGCCGAAAAGGCAACCATCGAAATTTGCGCCAGGACTTTATTGGCTACGGCTCCACCCAGGGATATCGCCGCATTGTCAAAGTTTGCCAACTCGTTTCCCTCCCTACAGAGAGTGTTCGCCTACATTTACAAATTTTGCCGCCGCATCCGTCACGAAGGGATTTCTGTTCAGGATCTGAAAGGAGGAACTCATCTGCTGTTGCGCGTCGTCCAGCTTACCGAGTTTAAGGAAGAGATAAGTTTACTAAAGTCACGCAGATTGGTTCCGCCCTCAAACCCTCTGGCCTCGCTTGCTCCCTTTGTGGATGATGATGGTTTGCTTCGTGTTGACGGGCGATTGCGGAACTCTGCGTCTTCCCAGAGGCCATCCCGTCACTTCGGCTATAGTGACTCAATTTCACGAGAAGAACATGGCCGATCTTCCGACCGAGAGAGTTGAAGGATTCCAATGTTTTGATGTCACAGGTGTGGATTTTTGCGGACCGTTTTTCTACAAGGCAGAGACTCGGAATAAGGCCCTATTATATGTTATGTGAGCGTATTCATCTGCTTTAGTACGAAGGCAATCCATTTGGAGTTAGTTAAGGACCTTTCCACCGCTTCGTTTCTGAGCGCCCTCCAACGGTTTATTTGTACGCGACGTAAACCCAGGCAGATATGGTCGGATAATGCCACCAATTTTGTGGGTGCCAAGAATGAGCTTATGGAGTTGAAGCGAAGATTCCTCAGCCAGGATCATCAGGCTTCTCTGCACGATTTTTGCCTGTCTGAGTCTATCGAGTGGCTATTTATTCCTCCACGCTCTCCCCATTTTGGTGGTCTGTGGGAAGCAGCAGTGAAGACGGCTAAGCACCATCTGTATCGTGCAGTTGGTCCCGCAGTTCTTGGCTTCGAGGAATTCAGGACTTTGTTGTGCCGCATCGCCTCAATTATTAATTCACGGCCCCTTGTGTCGATTTCAGAGAATCCTGCGGATCTAGATGTCCTGACGCCGGCTCATTTTTTAAATGGCGGGCCGCCTTCAACATTCATGGAGCCGGACCTTACTGCGCTAAACTTTAATCGGCTGGATGGGTGGCAGTGAGTCTCCTTCCTGCAACAGGTTTACTGGGCTCGTTGGAAGGAGGAGTACCTCACGCTGTTGCAGCAGCGTTCCAAATGGCGCACCCCTGGCCCTGTAATTGCTGTTGGAGACATAGTCCTGGTGAAGGATGAAAATCTACCTCCAATGAGGTGGCCTCTGGCCAGGATACTGGAGCTGGTTCCTGGGCGTGACGGAGTGAACCGTGTAGCCGTGCTCAAAACAGCGGTTGGAATGACTAAGCGTGCGGTGTCACGATTGTGTCTGCTGCCTGTCAAGGATTCGGTTGAAGATCCAGCCTTCAACGGGGGGAGGATGTTGAGCCAAGCAGAAAAGGGCGAAACTGCGTTAAATAAATTACATATTTTATAAATCTGAGTAGCGGCGGCGGGTTATCGGCAGTTCTGGTTTTGTTTACTTCTCCCCCGATCGCATACGCTTTGCTGGTATTTGTAGCGCATGCGCTTTGGGGAGCTTTTTTGTAGAGCTGCTGCACACTAGCAAATCTTGCAGTTGTGTGCGTTCATATTGCTAAATTCATATTGCTAAGCTTTGCCACTTGTAATTTTGTTATTGATTTGAGCGACTGAAAATTGGGTTAGAGTTGATCCCTTGAAAATAAAAGTTGAAGTTGGATTGAACTCTGGAATTTTAATTCATTTGGCCGCTATTAAAAACTATTAATAGCACAACACACTACGTTGCATATTTTTTTGTATTGCACTGCAATGCATAATTTTTTTTATAGATAAAAAATTCTTTGTAAAATTAAGCGACATTAAAGAGGCCCGATTAGCGTGTGGCCTGAAAACCATACAAAAAATGAGAAAATACCCAAAATGGGTTTAGTAGATGTAAAACAGGTGGACTCCACAGCAAATGTAATAAATAAAATTGAGTCCAACACAATGAACACAGAATTGACAAATATCCTATTACACTAGTTTACAAATTTAAATGTAATCGAGTGAACCTTAAAATTGATGATTGTTTTATAGTAATTTGGGGTCGGAGAACACGAAAATGACATCCGTTTATTTTTCTTAAGAACCGTTTTTGAGATATTTTTGAAAATCGTGTTTTTGAGGTCCTTTTTCAGTTTTTTGGTAATATCTCATGAAAAAAACTGTTTACAAACAAAAAAAGGATATTGATTGACAGGTATTGAAGTAACGTTTACGTGGATATATAATATGTGCAGATTGAATCAAATCTCTGTAATGCACAAGCGAACAAAGTACAACAATAGTGTCATTTTCGACCAATTTTGAAAATTTCAATTTTTCAGATCGATTTTTGCCAAAAAAAACAATTTTTTTTCTAAGGTTTCAATATTTGAGGGAAAAGATTTATTATTTACCAACAATTTAAGCCTAAGATTATGCAAATTGAGTAAGAAGTTTAAAAGTTATAGTAATATTAACATTTTGACACTTCATAAATTAGGTCGAAAAAAACATTTATCACTCAAATTTTTTCGTTTGTGATCAATTTTCTCTTCACGCACTTGTACTTTGTTCGCTTGTGCATTACAAAGATTTGATTCAATCTGCACATATTATACATCCACGTAAACGTTACTTCAATACCTGTCAATCAATATCCTTTTTTTGTTTGTAAACAGTTTTTTTCATGAGATATTACCAAAAAACTGAAAAAGGACCTCAAAAACACGATTTTCAAAAATATCTCAAAAACGGTTCTTAAGAAAAATAAACGGATGTCATTTTCGTGTTCTCCGACCCCAAAATACTATAAAAAACACTTTTTTATGGAGGTTCATTTTTGGTGTAAACTAGTGTTATCAATTATTGTATTCATTTTGATCGCATTCATTTTGTACAAAGCATACATTTTTCATAATAAATGTATAGCAAAAAGAGCGATTAATAAAAGCCAGGCTATCGATCTNAAATTTTTTATATATATATATAATAAAAAAAAAATAACAACGCTCAATGCCAAATTTTGATATATTAAATATATACCCATGATATATTTAAACGATTTCATATGTTCTTGAATAATCTTATCTTTATGTACAATGAAAATAAAATGAAATAAAAATAAATAAAATAAAGAAAATTGAAAAGAAAATAATGCCAGTATGAGTACACAAAGAGCCATAAACAAAACATATGAAAAGGACCCATATTTTAATGAAAGAATCAAGCATTTAGTATCAACAACCCCAGTTAGTGTGTATGAGTTAGAAATACTTTATATAGAAACATTTAACTGTCATGTTTCATTATTGTTTCACTGCACCGCAACCCAAAAAGGAATAATATTAACAACAATCGAAATCGAGAATAGACGAGCATCCACTTTAAGGTAGAAAAATTGTTATGATGGTTTCTAAAAGATAATCCATACCCATAATATAATGGAATGGAATGAATTATCGAAAGAACTATTAAGCATTAAAGCAGAATTCGACAAATCGCATAAGTCACTAACACAGAATAGACCGATACAAAAAACAACGGTCAATAAACACGTAGAAATATTAGTTAAATGCTTTAATGAAGCTCGAATATTAATATATGAACACAGAGAAAAGTTAAATCCAGATCACTGGTCTCGAGTATCAAAGTTTTTGATCAGACTAAGATCTAATCTAACATCTGTTAAAGAAAGGTTCAAGCTTGATATTTCAATACCTACTATTCTCAATACTTCAATAACAATAGAAGCTGGTGACGAACCAGAATCAAAAGAAGTTATTAACCAACAAGAAATAGAAGAAAGCGATATTAACAACCTTACGATTCCGGCAGTCCTTATTCAATCTGAATTTTCAGACCAGGACTTGTCCGACTCTGAATTTAACGACAGCATTGTAGAATTAAAACCAACCACAATGGCTGACGAGAGCATTGCCCCAAGAGCATACATTAGAGAAATATCGAATGCCATCCCTGAATTTAACGGGCAAAGGTTACACCTTCAAAGATTTATAACAGCTTTAAGGTTAGTTAACCTAACGAAAGGCACATTCGAGAATTTGGCTGTAGAAGTAATTAAATCCAAAATAATTGGATCAACTTTATACAGAGTCCAAAATGAAGGAACTATAGAAGCAATAATCAGAAAACTACAAGTTGGAGAAACCTCTGACATAATTAAAACCAAAATGGCGAAAACAACCCAGAAAGGCAAAACCGCGGAAAAATTCACGACAGAAATTGACAACTTAAGGAAGCTCCTAGAAGCTTCGTACATTGACGAAGGCCTATCAGCCGAACACGCTGACAAATTCAGTACCAAGGAGGCCATAACCACAATGGTTAAAAACTGTGAGCATGGCCGCCTCAAAACAATATTGGAAGCAGGCACTTTCATAACTATGAATGAAGCCGTCACAAAGTAATCGAGGTAATTATAATAATACCAGATATTACCAAAATAACGGTAATAATCAAAACAATAGCTACTACAGAAATAACGGTAACCAGAATAACAGTTATTACACAAACAACAGCCGCGGCGGAAATAGCCGTGAGGGAAACAACAATAATAACGGTAATAATAATAATAACCAAAATAACAATATAAGGATAGCCCAAACGAATTCGGAAAACTCCCAAACACCTTTAGATACACGTCAGTAAAAAACAACAAGATTCACACTATAAATCTCAGTCAAAGTACATTCGTTAGTTTCATAAACGCAGCAACAGGAAAAGAATTAGTTTTTCTACTAGATACAGGTGCAGAAATATCCATATTAAAGGAAAATTATGATAATTTTCAAAACATTCAAGATAATCATATCATAAACATACATATATGATGGTATAAGCCAAGAGGTTACCAAATCAAAAGGCATAACTTCTATTTAAATTCAGACTTCTAAGTACATCATCCCACATGATTTCCTTATAGTAAATGTGCAATTCGCTATTCCTTGTGATGGGATACTGGGAATAGATTTGTACAATTGTCAATTAAACTTCAAGCCTTCTGAAGACTGGCTTGTACTTAGACCAAATATTCTCAAATATCCAATTTATGTTCCGATAACATACAGTTCTGGCAACAACTCCCTAATTCTGCCAGAAAGATCCCAAGTCATCCGAAAAATTAAGATGAATTCCGAAGAAAACAGTGTATTAATTACAAATCAAGAGATTCATATAGGTATCTATATAGCAAATACCATAGCAACAGACCAGAATGCATATGTAAGACTACTAAATACCACAAATATAGATCAGGTAGTGAATATTTAAAATATTCATCATGAACCACTTTCAAACTACGATGTAGTAAAAACAGACCCAGAAAACCGTAAAAAAACTATTATCCCAACTTACAAAAAACTTCCCACCTCAATTCAATAATCATCTTACAAAATTATCCACCCAGTATAGTGATGTATTTGGACTAGAAACCGAAGCGATCACTACAAATAATTTCTATAAACAAAAACTGAGATTATGTGATGATGAACCCTTATATACAAAAAATTACAGAAATCCTCATAGTCAACAAGACGAAATTCAAAGACAAGTCAAAAAACTCATTAATGATGAAATAGTAGAACCCTCTGTATCACCTAATAATAGCCCACTTTTGCTAGTACCAAAAATGTCACTCCCATATTCAGAAAATAAAAAATGGCGATTAGTAATTGATTATCGTCAAATCAATAAAAAACTCTTATCTGACAAATTTCCACTCCCTAGAATCGATGACATTTTAGATCAACTAGGTAGAGCAAAGTATTTCTCATGTCTCGGCTTAATGTCCGGTTTTCACCAAATTGAACTCGAAAAAAAATTCACGAGATATAACATCCTCTTCAACGAACAATGGTTCATATCATTTCACGCGATTACCATTCGGCTTAAAAATAGCGCCAAACTTCTTTCAGAGAATGATGACTGTAGCTTTCTCTGGATTCGAACCTTCGCAAGCATTTCTTTACATGGATGACTTAATAGTCATAGGTTGCTCCGAAAACCACATGCTCAAGAACCTCCTTGTCTCCTTCACTGCGTTGCACACTTTTGACCAAAATTATAATACCCTCTGCAAGGGTATAATAAGCACACCGAAAATAACCCCAAAAAAATTAATTTTTTTTTTTATTATACCCTTGCAGAGGGTATTATAACTTTGGTCAAAAGTGTGCAACGCAGTGAAGGAGACATCTCCGACCCTATAAAGTATATATATTCTTGATCTGGATCACCTCCTGAGTCGATATAAGCATGTCCGTCTGTCCGTCGGTCCGTCTGTCTGTCGGTTTCTACGCAAACTAGTCTGTAATATCTGTAATCTGTAACTAATCTGTAATACTTTGTCGCAGTGTTTACGTTATCCAAGGTTTCGGTCAAAACCTAAGTGCACCGAAATATGAATCGCCCGCTGTGCCTTTGCTGTACGCCGAAAAGTGCATATGTCCGCATATACGTAACACGAGTGGACCTTATGCATGTCCACATACCTCCGCCTAAGCGAACATATATACATAACATAAATATATATTTATATATAAATATTTAAGAATACATGACAGTCTCTCCGCTGCCGCTTTGGGCAGCGCAGCTACGAGACTTAGACCTCCTCTAACTCCTAAGTAAGTTTGTAAAATCAGAAACTTCCATGAGTTCGGAGCGGCTAAAATAAATAAAGATTAAACTAAACCTCAGCCATCTTTTTACAAATAAATTGGGAACGCATCTACATACAGAAAAAAACTGAAACTACATGGAGAACCTTCGATAAAAATAATACTGTACACTGTGGCAGAGAGCCATTGCAAAAATTTGTTCCCAATACTAACCCATTGGGGGGAGGAAGTCCGTTTTAAGGGTTTTTAACAAATGCATAACCTGTTTTCGCATAAAGCTTTGGTTACCAACAGAGATTCAAGGTTTCCGAAGCTTTTTGATGTGGATTTTTGAGGAACGTTTTTTCACAAAGCGGGTATCACAAGCTGGGTATTAGAGCTGGGTATTTTGGAGATTATGTTAACCTGTGATCCAGAATCCAAGAGTGAGCGGCATAGCTGAGAGGGGGTCCGGCTGGTCCACTCGTGATGAGCTGACGCTAAAGGTGTTCTAACACCTTGTAACTAACTGTTTCGCAACTTTTTGCTTGCAACGCCGCGGCTAGCTCATAGAATTTGGGGGATCGTTTCACCGAACTTATATATTCTACGTGATTGCCCGAGCCCAGAAATAACACAGGGTACTTCTCTTTATAAATATCCTCTTTATTTCAATAAAGTTACAAAAAGAGTGAATCTCACCGGCCGCTTGGCTCAGCCGACCGACCGCTCGTCCTCCCGTCGATCCCCGATCACCATTCCGGGTTGGTGCCAATACACACGCCCTCCCAAAGCTTGCACCGTGCAGGACGTGTGGTCTTAGTGCCTGGCGCCGAATCGGCTCACGGTTCCCTCCGTTTGGACTCACGTGCTCATGTTGCAAGGTCTGTTCTATCGCTGTTGTTGTCGTCGCTGCTCTCCTGTCGTCGCTGCTCTCCTGTCGTCGCCGCTGCTCCTGTCGTTGGCGCCGCTCCAGTAGCGGCGTTGACGCCGCTGCTCCTGATCCTGATGCTATCGCTGATCCTGTGGCTGCTTCCGTCGCTGGTCACGTCGCTGATCCTGTTGCGGGTTGTCACTGCTTCTTCTTTGCAGGAGCCGTGGACCTTTGGTATCCTTGGCTCACTGGGAATGCCTTTTCGCCGTGGCCGGAACCGAATCCGTGTTAGCAGACCGATAGGCTCACCTCCCAGGCATACGCTGGGCAGGATGCAATTCTCGGTGCCTGGCGGCCGGATCAGGGCACGAAGGCCTACCTACCCCACAGGACACGCCCCCGGCTGCGTTCGCCACTCGCCTCCGAACACCTGCGTGCATACGCTCCGCAGGATCTATGGCAGACCAAAGGTTTTGGCGTCGCGTCTCCTTTAACTCCAGGTGATACGCTGTGCATACGTCCCAGCGCCTGGATCAGGATTCTTTTGACTCTACCGGGGTGTCCCTCTTTAGTTTCACTGTTGGGCGAGTTCCCGAGGTGGCTATCCCTCGCTTTACAGGATCACACCTGGTCTAAACGGTCAGGAATCGACAAGGCGAACGCCAGGCCGTTCCGGCGCTATCGCTATGACACCAGGATACCTGTCGTGTCCGGGAATAACCCAACCCGACTCGTTTTACCCTTGGGCTGCAGTTCCGACGCGGATCCTAAATCTTTTTCCCACTTGCTCCTTGATTACTACTCCTTGGCTGATTCGCGTACCGCCCTCGGACTTACCCACAGGGGGTCCTTAAGCTACTGATCGCAGATCCTTGCACACTCACTCTAAGTCCCGCACTTGAGACTGTCGGACTTACCCACGGGGGGTCCTTCAGCCTATACTCCTAATTCCCCCAAGGAAACTTTTCCACTTGAATGTCAGACTTACCCACGGGGGGTCTCTCACTCAACTCTTCCAGCTTCCCTAGAATATTCGGTCCCGATTTGCTCCAGGGGCCCTCCTTATATAGTGCTAGAGGCGCCCGTTAATCCTTGCAAATCTCGCTTCCTGCCGTTAATCCTTCGCTACTTTGTTGTCGCCTTTAACTTTCTCCAATTCCCGCCGCATTTCTATCGGCGGGCTTTCTTTATATGCCGGTTTATTTTCCGCTAATATTGCTGATTTCTATTTCTGGCGCCGTCTATTAGAGCTGGGTCTTGGCAGTAGGTGCCAACAATATGAATTTACGTTCAATAAGTTCAATCAAATGCGCTGCCCACACCCTCCAGCTCGCAATTAAATATTACGTGCAAAGTATAGAATCCTCAGAGGTTTTGGATGTTTTGTTGTGACCCGCATTTGCATGCAGACATGTATTTATTGTGCTCCGGAAAAAGTATACAATTAAATCATAAAATTGCAGTGACTGGTTTTACAAATCTACTCTTATTTGGAGATAAAAAAGCGAATTTCTATATGTGTTAGTCAATCAATTTGTATGAAACTTAACAACAAAAACTCTAATTAACTCAAGCTCGATTACAATGAATCTTAACGATGTTCAACGTGAACACAACGTCAACGTGAGACGGCACTTAGTACAAAAATAAACAACGAGTACTTCTCCTACCCGTTCGCAACCGGAAATAATGCAAGCTCTGATCAAGCGCGGTGAATTACCCCGAACTCGACCAAACTCTTAAACATAGCGAGCAAGAGAGCGCGTTCTGGCTCCCCCTCGATACCATCGATGTATCAGCAGCCAAAAAGCGCTGAACGTCCCTCAACGCAGGTAGGCAATAACCTATCATAATAAAAACAATGAATATGTTAATCCGGCTATGCAGACTGTTATGGATCGCTACGTCCAAATAAAAAGGAACCTGAGCCCCCTAAATTCTCAACGCAAAAAAACCCGTGGCAATGCTATCCTGTCTTCAATAGAAACGCCCATGAACTCGAACTGATTTAAAATCTTGGCAGACAAGCATGAGGTTGAGCCGGCCGAATCTACTGAAGTCAAGAAAAGAAAGCCTAAGCCTCCGCTTAATATACGAGAAAAAAGTTCCAATGTTCTTCTCAATCAAATTATTGAGCTTATTGGCAAGGAAAACTTCCACAAAGGGCAAAATTTAGAGAACAATAATTCAAATGAAGTCTGAATATAATTAAAAAGTATTATCGAAATATCTCCCAGAGAACAAAAAGAACTTTTACCCTGCACGCCTGCAGATATAACAAAGGCGCTACAGTCTGTAGCTCCTGTAGTCTGGAGCTCCAACCATAAGCCCCTGATGAAATAAGAAGTGCACCCTATATTCAATTTTCAGTTACTGCTGCACCGCAGAATTAAAATTGAGGAACCGCAAAAACGCAATGGCCCGGTACAATGTGTGAACTGCCAAGGCCATACAAGGTCATATTGTAAGCTGCGCCCGGTGCGTGTAGTATATGGAGACCTTCATGACTCCGCACACTGCCCAGCGAGCAAAGATGATTGCAACTTGGGAAAGTGCGGCAACTGTGGTGGGAATCCTACTGCTTACTATATAAGGGTTGCCCTGTCTAAAAGGAGCTGAAAAGTCACATCGACCAGAAAGGTGAATAACAGTTTCCAATATTAACAGCTTGCAGCATCCAGATCAAGCCCTGAAGTCTTTTTCTTGACTGCAGCCAGATCCTCACTAGAACCCATAAACTCTGACAAAAATGTGACAAACGCAAACGCATAAAAATCGGGACCTGCTTTAAAAAGATAATTTCTGCAATCAGTATGCAAGCCGTATTAAGCACCACTATTATAGCAAATTTGCTAAAAACTAACTTCAGCTCACATCTATAAATATAAAACTAAATATTGATAACCAACTTACACTAGCCGTATACTGCCCCCCTCGCTTCACAAGAGCTGAATATGAGTTTATGCAGTTTTTCAACTCCTTAGGAGACACTTCATAGCAGCAGGAGACTAGAATGCCAAGCACACACAATGAGGAGCTCGTCTCGTGACTCCAAAAGGAAAGCAGAACTATAATGGAATTATCAAAGCCAAGAACAAGCTCGACTACGTTTCTCCTGGCACAACATACTGGCAGACCCAAAGAAACTACCCGACTTAATAGACTTTGCGATTACTAAAAACATCCCTGACAACTAGGAAAGCCTTGCAGTTATGCTGCAGCTAATATAATTATATATAAAAATCTATTTTCTAATAAAACTTAACTTAAAAAAACTTAAAAAAACACCAAAGCTATGGTATTTGCGATATGGCAGCTATAGGGTATAGTCGACCGATCCCGGCCGTTCCGACTTATAAGCTACCAACAAGGAAAATGGGATGTTTGAAAAATTTCAACTCGATAGCTTTAAAACTGAGAGACAAGTTTGCGTAGAAGCCGACAGACAGACAGACGGACATGCTTATATCGACACAGGAGGTGATCCTGATCATGAATATATATACTTTATAGGGTCGGAGATGTCTCCTTCACTGCGTTGCACACTTTTGACCAAAATTATAATACCCTCTGCAAGGGTTTAAAAATCTGATAAGCGCCGAATGCCTTCCGGATCTTTCATCTGATCACTCGCCTGCCCTTTTTTTCTATTCCGACATTTAGGAACATTGGAACAACCATTAAAATTGACTTCACGGAAAACCAACTTGGTTAATTACAGAAAGTTTATTAGCTCACACATCATGCTAAGTCTTCACCTCAACGATAAAGCCAACTTTTTTAATTCAATAGAGTCTGTACTCGTCTCTGCAGCTCGAACTTCAACACCTCAAATTACAAAAACCACAATGCAGCCAAAAGAAACAATACAGCTCGTCGTCGATAAGCGACGCACGGAACAATTGAGCAGATCAACCGGATAACAGCAGAAATTCGGAACGCGTCCGAACAACTAGAGTACTGCAAGCATTTTATAGAGTCTGGCTAGAAGGTCTAATGTACAAGATAAAGACAATGCTTCCCCACAACACCCACAAGCTTTTACGACCTTTACGACAGAAAATTTGCTGTGATGTGTTACACTGCTGTAACTGATGATTTCATTATAGGAGCTGGAGTTCCTCAAGGCAGCGTCCTAGGGTAAACATTATATGTCCTTTACACAACAGACATCCCGACAAGCATTCGAATAGCAACGTCTACGTTTGCTGATGATACAGCTATTTTTAGCCGCTCAAAATGTCCGATGCAAGAATCTGCGCAGCTAGCTTCATCTGGTCGATGTACAAAAATGGCTATCAGAATGGAGAATCAAAGTGGACATAAGAAAATGCAAGCAAAAATGTTCACCCTGAACAGGCAAAACTGTCCGCAGCTTACATTAAACAACACTCCACTCTCGCATGCAAACGAAGGGACATATCTAGGAGTACACCTCGACAGAAGTCTCACATGGCACCGACACATTGAAGCCAAAAGAACACACCTAAAGCAAAAAGCCTCCATTAGCTTATCAATGCACAATCTCCCCTGTGGCATTAACATTAGTTTTAGCACGTTCATAACATTGACCTTCCTTAGATTTAATTATGTATAATCTAGCATATTATATAGGAATTGTTCTTCTTACTCGCTCCAGTGTAGACAGACCATAAGTAGAACTTTCATCGTATAACCTAATTCGAGTGGCTCCTATGTAAATGGACCACAAGAAGAGCTTCATTATCTAATCTAGTTCGAGTGTTGCTCCCGTGAAACGGACCAGAAGTAGAACCCGCGTTCTCCAACCTACTTTGAGTGTTACTCCCGTGAAACGCACCACAAGTAGGACCGGCCGATATGAAATCAGCCGAAACTCCGTACCATCTGTACTTTGACCTTCAAGTCCTTCAAGAGGAGAACCAACTCAGGACTTCAAGTATCTCACATCAACTCCAGCGTGATCACAGCAAGTGCCTGGAACCCGAACAGTCCCTTGCAGAATCCAGGTATATTTAATCAGAACTTTTATACGTTCTTTGCCTACGACTCCGGGACCTACCCTTATGTCGGCGAGTTCATGGTCGGCGTAGTGGCCGCATAACGCTCTAGGACGAGTACTTGGTGACCCCGACGTGATCCTTTTCTATAAGATCAAAACCTGAACACAAGCCGCAACAAAATTTAACTCATCGAAAAAAAAACAAAAAGATAGCCAACATCCATCCATCCAAAGCCATAGGCCATCAATAAGAAACTTCACTAAGAACTCCGCAGAGCGTAAACTCAAGGAAGGATACTTTGAGGAGAAGCTCAAACACCTCACTCACTCATGGACCTAGTTTAAAATAAATGATGCCAAGCTCCATGAGCTAGCACTAAGTCCTGAGAATGAGTATTTCACAAAGGCCAAAGCGCTAGAAGAGCTTCTGAAAAAATATGAAGCAATATTTTCCGGCCCCGGAAAACAGGCGAAAATCTCGAACCAAAGGCACAATCCTCAAGAGGAAACGAAGGAAGATCGATTAGGCGATATGGAAGACATTTCTGTGCAACCGCACCGAAGGACGGAAAGTGCCCACACACGTCAGCCAACACATGAAGGAGCTATGGAAGGAAATCGTCACGGGATACCATGATCTCACCGTCCTGGAACCAGCCAAAAAAAATAATGAACTCACCGATGTCAGATTTCTGGTTGTACGAGCAGAATACTTTTCGTTTCTGAGCGAAGAAACGGGTTCGCACCTTCGTTTGTAATACCACCAGTAGAAATTCCAAAGTTTGACGGAAACTATTGACATTGGCAACGATTCTACGAAATTACTGCAGGTGAAGCACAAAACCTAATCTCAACGTAAATTGGCGAGCAGACCAGTTACCAGGATGCCTGGCACCGACTAAAGAATCGTTACCAAAATGAACGGCTGTTGATTAAATCCGCGATCCAAGAGCTTTTCGGACACCCCAGAACAAATGGATCAGCGGACCAGCTGTGCAGCTTACATGATACCGTGCTCCGAACGGTCGCCACTCTCAACGCACTCAAGGTGTCAACAGATAACTGGGAGCCAATCTTTATACACATCATTAAAAAAAGATTGGATCCACACACGCTGTCATCTCTAGAACTAGCCATCACCGATCCAACCAATCGACAATCTTTGAAGAAGATGTTAGAAAACCAGTTAAATCACAATTTAGAAAAATACGTCGACCGCTCCACTTCGATCCAGCTCATCACGAGTGGTGTGTTCAGCCTCAGCCCTGCTTACAGATAAGCCCACCGTTCGGTTACCAACCAAAGCGGCAATTCATGGACCAGCCGGATCCCCTCAGCAATGCCGCACACTCCTAGATTCTGGATCACAGATTAACACATTCACCAGAAGGATGGCTGACACACTTGTACTGCAATTGGAGCCATCAACCCTGAACTGGAAATAACAACTAAAAGATCACGAAAAAGGGCTGTGGAGAACCTATCATCATTAACCACCGATTTCGAAAATCAAATTATCGTCGTTGTACTACCGGAAATAATGCGCAATCAACCATCCCACCCTATTCAAGCGCCAAGAAATATCTCACCCCAGTTGCGCATAGCCGATCCTGAATTTACGCAGCCCCAGAATATTGATCTGTTGTTGTGCGCCGAAAACATCTCCCAGCTTATGAGGCCACAACAGGCATATTTGGGAGAAGGACAGCCACTACTAAAAAATACCGCGCTTGGATGGATTGTGATGGGGCCAAGGCGACCGAAATCATCTCCTGATATTAAGGCAGAACAAGTCGCCTTTAATACGGGGGCTTGAACACAGGAAGCCACGAAAGGGTATCGGTGAAATCGTAGCGGAACAAGGTTTGATTGCATGCATCGGCAAGGAGCAAATAGTAAAACCTGGAAGATTACCGCTCATGGCGGATCAACAAGGAGAGCCGCAGGCGGACTTTGAACCACAAGCTGAAGTTTGTCAACTCACAACTGAAGAGCACAGAGTGCAAGGGCCAGTAAACAAGGGAATTCAAGGAGTTGAAGTCACCCCCAATTCTAAAGTATTTGGGAAGGAGACACATCACCCGGCATGGGTATCTGGCATCTTCAAATGGGAACAAGAAGCAAGGCCGCACTGACCAAGTGGTGGTGGCACTATATAAGGAGGGCCCCTGGAGCAAATCTTCTAGGGAAGCTGGAAGAGTTGAGTGAAGAGTTGAGACCCCCCGTGGGTAAGTCTGACATTCAAGTGGGAAAGTTTCCTTTGAGGAATTAGGAGTATAGGCTGAAGGACCCCCCGTGGGTAAGTCCAACAGTCTCAAGTGCGGGATTTAAAGCGAGTGTGCAAGGATCTGCGATCAGTAGCTTAAGGACGGACTTTGGGTAAGTCCGGCGGCGGTACGCGAATCAGCGAAGTAGTAAAAGTCAGCAGCAAGTGGGAAAAGGATCAAGGATCCGCGGCGGAATTAAAGCCCAAGGGTAAAACGAGTCGGGTTAGGTTATTCCCGAACACGACAGGTATCCTGGCGATAGCGGCGGATCGGCCTGGCGTACGCCTTGTCGGTTCCTGACCAGTAAGACCAGGTGTGATCCTGTAGAGCAAGGGATAGCCAGCTCGGGAACTCAAGCCCAACAGTGAAACCAAGCAGGGACACCCCGGGAAAGTCATTAGATTCCTGATCCAGGCGCTGAGGTGTATGCACAGCGTATCACCTGGAGTTAAAGGAGACGCGACGCCAAAACCTCTGGTCTGCCATAAATCCTGCGGAGCGTATGCACGCAGGTGTTTGGAGGCGAGTGGCGAACGCGACCGGGGGCGTGTCCGGCGGGATAGGTAGGCCCATCGTCCCATGATTCGGCCGCCAGGCACCGAGAAGCGCATCCAACCCGGCGTATGCCTGGAAGGTGAGCCTATCGGTCTGCTAACACGGATTAGGAGCCGGCCACGGCGAAAAGGCATTCCCAGTGATCCAAGGATACCGAAGGTCCCCGGCACCCGCAAAGAAGAAGCAGCGACAAGATCAGCGAAGGAAGATCGGCGTCGACGAGGGAACAGTGACGACGAGAGAGCCGCGACGTCAAAAGAGCAGCGACGACAACAACAGAGACAGCACAGGCCCCGCAGCTGGAGCACGTGAGTCCAAGCGGAGGGAGCAGTGAGCCAGGCGCCAAGCACCAAGACCACACGCCCTGCTGGGGAAGCGACGGAAGGACGAGCGGTCGGTCGGCTGAGCCAAACAGCCAGTGAGATTCACCCTTATGTAAATTTATCGCAATAAAGAGGATATTTATTAAACGAAGCACCCTGTGTTACTTCTGTACTCGGGCAATTACAACCCAATAAATTCGGTGGAACGTTCCCCCAAACTCTGTGAGCTAGCCGCGGCATTTGTTGCGAGCAAAAGTTAAAAAAAATAGTTCGTTACACCACCTGGCGAGACGTCTAATAGGGTTGAGCAACCAATTGCGTCTTCGTCGCAATGACTTACCCACCCAGCGACCGACTTAAGGGACACGCAATCAGAACGCACTCTTAGTTTACTGTTAGTTAAATTTTAATGTTAAGATTTGTAAATTTATTGTTAATCTCATAATTTGGACAAGATTTAATAAAAAAAGATTCAATTTGCAAGAAAAAAAAGAGATTTTGGATAAGTCACGAAAAGTAGTCAAATTATTACGGACACCGACATACAGGTGATACTTATTTTCTTCTTACATATAAGTCAAACTATTAGACACTTTTTTTTTCAATAGGTATATAATACAAAATGAGTCTCACTCACGTGTTCACACATTGGTGTTCAAAATACCGAATTTTGAGCAAACTTTTAACATTTGAGGACTTTATTAATAGACACCTCAAGTCCTCAACTAAATCAACAAAAATATAACATTATATGCAGCATTTATTTGTATCCGAGGATTCGCAGAGTATTTGTAAAAAAAACAAAAAGTGTAATATTAGAACAGCAAGAGTTATTCCCAAGAGATTGTGATTGGACCAAGCAGCCACCAAAAAATGCATTTAAAATAATCATAAAATGCTTAGCTGCATCTGTTATTATCAGATGTATTCTTCTCTGTTTTGTCTCCCAGTTTCGCATGCGCTTTATTGTTATTTGAAGATTTGGTCAATATCTATACCGCCACCTCTAACAAGTACGCACTTCCCTTCCACTCTACAGTACCCACCTTCCATCCCGAAACACCACCTCACCCCAGGCCGGACTAAGATGTCACTCGAACCATGCCGGGTATATACATTATGCCCGTGGTGGCATCCGTCACCCGTCCGGCCATGACTAGGCAGGGTCTAAAAAGAACACGCCAAAAAATAGGGGATAGCCGGCGGTAAGTCACCATGGCTTCTCCCAACCTAAGCGACATCTTCAGGTGCGGTTAAGGATAGCGAACGTGTCCAAAAAGGCCCTTTCGAAGGGGCAAATCGGCCAAGATTTCTGAGAAGTGGCTCAAGAAAATGCGAAAAGCGTAGTCCTGAAGTATGGAACAGCGCCAAAACCCACAGAAAACCAAAGCAAAACCCACGACCACCACCCAAAAGTGATCGATCTCATGATGCGCACACAGCCGAATCGGTCTTTTGCTGTGCTTGCGGTAAGTCAAACTATGCTCTTATCTATAAATTTAATCTCATTTGCAAAATTTTAAGGGAAAAGTGGAGATGGCTCTAGGCGGACCTGGCATGTTTTGACATCCTGGCTAAGGAACCAAGCCCCTCCCTATCTGTAAAGACGTGGGGTGATTCCAAGGTCATAGCCTGTGATAACGAACTCTCCGCAAAGCTATATTAAGCTGCAGTAGACGAACTGGGCGAAGGCCAGCTTTTTGGGCGACTGGCTCAACATAGTCCACTTAATAGGATGCGACTCCAAAGCTCAGCATCCTCAATGGGTTAGCTAAAATACAAATGAACGCGATGCAAGAATTCACTCGATCCTGCAATAATGCCCTTAGAAGATCATTCCAAAGAACAAAGCCAAAGAAGTGAAATGTGCCACCCTGGTGGTCAAAACCTGACAAAATCATACCTGCTCAAATCCAATATGCAGGGGCATTGCCCTTTCAGACCAATCAGTTTATTATGCTTCGGGCTGGATCTATAAGGCCATAGACAGACCTATTCTATGCTATGGAGTACTAGTAATTTGGCCAGTCCTCAAAAAGAATAACATCCTCAGTTAGCGAGCAGCAGCACTTTACATCTTGTTTCGGAATGGATTACAAACAGATGTCATTTACACCGAATTCAGTAAATCCTTTGACTCTGTTAACCATTTGCTTCTTTTAAGGAAACTCAGTCTTTTGCGATTCTTAACTGATCTCCTTATCTGGATTTCGAGCTACTTTTTGGGAAGAACCCAACGTGTCTTTTTTAAAGATCGCGCTTAGTTTTTTTTTTCACTCGCGCTTAGTCCGCGTCACATCTGGTGTACTCCAAGGAAGCCATCTTGGACCCTTACTTTTTACGTGATGCGCGGTTCCCACTGCATACGGACAGCCCACCTCCCGTCCAACCGATCGAGGGTACCTGCCGTGTAACGTGCGGCTCGAGTCACGGGAGTAGATCCAAGATTCATTAGGCGAAGAGTAAGAGAAAGATATCACGAGGAAGAGTGTTGCACAGATAAGGCGGTTAATATAAGCGATTTAAGATTCTTAGTAAAGCAAGGTGACAAGATGTGGTAGAAACCATTGTAGTCCGAACATAATACCCTGAACCGATCGTGTTAGGCTAATGTCGAACTATTATGGCTGAGGAGTAGATGACGAAAGTTTCTAGTCCTTCTACTAGGAACGTTAAAATTTAAGCGTGTTAGTAAATGCTGGCTGTCTATATTTCCATAAATAAGATTATATAGAAACATGACACCCAGCATCGTTCTACGGTTTGTTAATGATGGTAAGTTGATTAGTAAAAGTCTACTACGATAAGAGGGGAGGTAAAGATTTGCATCCCAATTAAGTCCCCTAAGAGCGAAAGTAAGAAAGTTTTTTTGTACAGATTCAATGAGATCTTGGTGTACTCCGTATTGAGGACTCCAAATACACAATCCATACTCAAGATAATCCATACCAATGATTTATTTAACGTTTTAGTTATGTACGGGTCATTAAATTTTTTTGACCATCTTTTAATAAAACCAAGCACACCCATAGCTTTATTAACCATAGTAGATATATGGTCGGTAAATTTAAGTCTCAAATCTAACGATCTAGGTCGTTAACCTGAGTTCATCTTTCTAAGGCGTTCCCATAAAGAAAGTACATAGCCTGGTGAGGACTAGATCGGTAAAAAGACATGAGCTTACATTTCGATCCATTAAGCTTGCTAAACACCAATTTTGAAGTTTATCCAAATCGGATTGAAGTCTAGACTGGGCGCTAGTGAATTTATATTGAAGGCATAGCTTAATTAGTTAAGGCAAGGGGCAAGTCGTTAATAAACAGTGTAAAAAGTAGGGGTCCAAGATGGCTTCCTTGGGGCACCCCAGGTTGGGTTCTCCCAGATAAGTAGCTCAAAATCCAGATAAGAAGAACAGTTGGGAATCCCAAAAGACTGAATTTACTTATAAAAAGCGAATGGTTAACAGAGTCCAATGCTTTACTGAAGTCAGTGTAAATGGCGTCTGTTTGTAAGTCATTCCGGAAGCCATCCGTTATAAAAGATGATAGCTCCAATAAGTTTGTAGTGGTGGAGCGGCGCTTCATGAAGCCATGCTGGTTATTATTGAACTAAATAGGTGTTGCAAATGTGGAGTGATAAGTTTTTCAAAAAGCTTTGGAATTGCTGACAATTTAGAGATGCCTCTATACTTTGCAGCGTCGGATTTTTTCCCTTTTTTATGCAGCGGATTAATAAAAGATTCCTTCCACAAAAGGGGAAAGATCGAAGTTTCCAGCTATAGATTAAAGAGTTTAACGAGCGGTTTCGTACTCCATCAGGGCCTGGCGAATAAACGGACTTGACCCTAAGAAGATGTGATAACACATTACTTTGATCGAAAGATGCGCGAAATATAAGATTGGCTGATTGGATATCATAAGTGTAAGGCAGAGCTGAACTGCTGCTAGGTGAATACGTAGTTTGAAAAACTGTGCAAAGAGATCGGTCATTGCCTGATCAGTGTTCGCATAAGAGTTCTCAAACGTAAGCAATGGGGGAAAAGATACATGTTTACGCTTAGTGTTTACAAAGTTGTAAAACTGCTTCGGATCCTGAGTAAACTGAATCCTGCAGCGGCGAATATAACTCTTATAACATTCTGCGTTATGCACGGTGAAATTGTACCGAGCTACTAAGTATCTTGAATAACTAGCTGTACAGCTAGATAATCTATGTTAATTTAAAAGTCTACTCATACTATTCCTTAAATTTATTTGGGGGATCACTTGAAGCGATGCCATAGAGGACGTATCGGACAATTGCTCATTAATTCTGAGATATTTGGAAGCCGAATTTTTCTCAGGTCCTTGTCGGCTGAGCAGGCTGAAGATTATTCGCCACAAGCACATAACTAAAAGAGGATTTCTTACGCTTTGGAGACTCATTTAGTAGTTGAAGACTACTAAACTGTGTATCGAGCGCACAGAGTTGATCATAGATTTTACGAAAACCACTAATCAACTCCTTGAATCCGCTTTTAGACTGCCTCATGAATGATCTAATTTCGTCCTGAACAGCATGAAAACTGTCACAGCAAAAGTGGAAATCAGACCTACGTGAGATTGCATCCGAAACTGAGGCCGTGAACCCTTAGCGTGTAAAACGATTTCACAAAGCCAGCAGTGGATGGTAGGTTGGGAATCTTATTATGAGATTTCAGAGCACAGATCATTTTAAATTCCATAATTATTAAGAATTAAATAATTAATTGATTACAAATTATTAAAATTTCAAAATTTAATTTATTAATATTATTGATGAACCTTGTACCATTGTACTAGAAAACAAAAGGGGGAGATTAAAGAGAGCAGTTAGTGCGAGTTAGTAGAATAGTAAAAGAATAAAGATAAAAATCTCTGTTGTTTTTTTTTTTATGTGAATAGAAATAAACACCGATTGTATATGGAAAGCTTATTACAAATTTTATGAAAACGCAGTGCGCACAAAACAACACGTCCTTCGGCTTTAAGATAAAGAGAGGAAGTGATGGATCGAAATGTAACCTAACGTCATGTCAAACTAACCGATCTTGATAAAAACTTTGTATATATCATTGGTCCGTACGATTCTTGAGTGTGGATCATGCGTCTGGAGTCCTGAATACAGAGTTTATCAACTTACCATCATTAACAAACTGTGTTTCCATATAATGTTATTGATGGCTATATACAGTCGGCATACAAACTTACGTTTTCTAGTCTTTAGCCATTGCAGTTTGACATATGCCCAACATGATCCCTTTAGGGTAGTCTGTTCGGACTACAATAGTCAGTACTACAATTTGTCGCTATACTCTACTTACAACCTAAAATGATTTATTCTAAACATTTTATCTGTGCAACTTTCTTCCTGGTAATATTTGACTCTTTCATATTCCACCCTTACTCTATCTCGGATCTATCCCCGCGAAGGGGGCTAAACGTATGCATTGGGAGCCGCGCGAAATAAAGTGGCGCACTCCGATCCACTCCTAACGAAGCCCTAAACGCCATATCATCAATGGAGCCCTTTTATCGCGGGACACTCCACCATTACATCCCAATAGTACAGACTACTGGACTCCCAGAGAATATTCCCAAGTGCCTTTCCATAGAGAAAAGAATGGGAAAATTAACTAGGCATCAGAGCCTCTTTTAGTTTACTTAATCACTAGAGTGTTTTCCAAGCAGAGGTGATAGCTTCCCACAAGAGCATTAAAAATATACAGTGAAAGCCAAGCGACTTTTAAATCGATTAGCTCCATCACCAGCAACTCGAAAACTGTCATATAGATTGTGCGGTAAGGCAGCAGCTACGGCATTTATTAAATCACTAAAATTTAATACCTATAGTTTTTCTTATCTTTATTTAACTTATCGCTATTGATGGTCGCAAGCCGACTCTTATCGGCCGTTCGGCTTCATCGGGCTTAATCTTTAGCATTAAGCTGGCCAGCTTTCGTTTAGTCTTTGTTCTAAGGCGGGCTCATTCTTGTCCTTTATCTCAGTGCGTACGCATCATAAATTGGAGCTTTTTTCTCGCTCCGTTTCATATGCGCCCATAATTAAACAATGTTATAAGGTTCTAAAAATAATTAATTTCATGTTATAATTTAGATTAAAGGTTATTGAAAAATATCAATGACCAAACATTGGTGACCCCGACGATATTTAGTTAAACAAATTAACAATCTCACAAACACAATTTTTTAAATGAGATCATTCATGCGACAGACCAAGAGTGGGTTTAAAGATTTGATCGTTGGTTTCCGAAAAATCAACGATCAACTCAGTGCGCTGGATGTTCAATTCAATAGCCTTCAGCTGTTGAATGAATCTCCTAAGCGGAAAAAATCTGCTACTGGGGAAGTTGCAGCTCCAGAGATCGCGGGACAGCTGGATCCTCCCGCAATAATGCAGCCGCTCATTTCCCTTGCTACTCCAAGAGCAGGGACGGTAAATGAAAAGTCAGCACCCGAATTTACCGTAGCAGAGCATAACTTGTCTGCTTTATCCTCCATGGCATCACTCCAAGTGATTCCCAGGAATACCCTTGAATTAACCCCCATAGCTTCCACTAGAAATGGTAACCCGCCGCCCGGACCCCCGGAACGGACTGATGCTGCGGTATTACCGACCGTGGTACCAAAACCATTCCAGGTAATCGCACCTGTTAGACAAATATTTGTCTCACGGCTAGCCCCCGATACCTCGGAGATTGATATCTCGGCTTATATCAAAGCCAAAACCAAGGCCGTTATTAGAGTGGAAGACATTAGGAAATTTAAATAGTCCTACTCGAGGCGCATGTCATTCTTCGTGATACGTGTGCCAGTGCCGATGTTTGTGACGATATGTTCGCCTGGCTTCTGGCCAGAGGAAAATTCGAAGCCTGCTGGAGTCAAGCTCCCAACATCTGTCCAATCCGACTCTTTAAAAAACTAACATATTCTATTAATCTTACCTATCAGAACTGTCGGGGCCTACGTAGCAAGCTCCATAGACTCTATTCTGATAGTCTTTCCTTTGCGTCCCATATTATAGTCTTTCCTGAAACCTGATTAAAGCCGGAGATCTTTTGCTCCGAAGTTTTTCCAAGTAGGTACACCACTTTTAGACGTGACTGACCTCTGCGAAGAGGAGGAGGAGTCTTAATTTCTATTGACTCCAATTTCGTTTCTGAAGAGGTAAAGTTACCAGAGCTTGGTGATTTCGAATTCATTTGCGTTAAAGTCATATTGTCTGCTCAATCTTTGTTTATTACAGCCGCCTACAATCTTCCGAGCCGCCTACATACTGGCATCACTTGTCGGCTATACAGTCTGTTACTAATCTTATGTCAGATATTGACCTTCTGGTAGTTCTTGGCGACTTTAATTTACCAGAACTCATTTGGTCAATTACTGAAAATGTAACTTTCTTATCACTTTCCACCCATCATGATTTCACGGCGGGCATTTTTGACTTGTCCTTAGGCCAGATCAACCATGTTAGAAATTCGTTAGGTCGGCTTCTTGACTTATGTTTTGTATCTGATCCAGATGGTACCACACTTTCCAGAGCTTTGCCCCTCTCAACCCCTGAAGATCCATACCACACTACGCTTGAAGTTTCAATAGAAACCAATTCTGGTGTCAATCAGAAGCCTTCGTAAGGCTGATTTTCGTAAACTTAATTTGTTAATCGATACTTTTGACTGGTCCGATATTCTGGCATGCACTAAAATAAATATCATCCTAGATAAGTTTTATTTGACATTAAATTCATTCTTTGACTTAAGTGTGCCGTGGAAATAAATATAAAAGCCTATAAATATAAATATGTTCGCACTCCTACGGAAAAGGGAATTAGATCCAGTTTACGGTATCACAAGCAACCTAAGCGGTCTAAGTGTGTTGCAGCCTCTTTATTAGGAAACCGTCACCGTCTTAACCTAGATTAACCTAACCCAATCTGAAATAGAATTTTTAACCACATTCCTTAACGTCGCATCGATTGGTATATCAACCCGGTATATACCCTTGCAGTTCAGTCGCAGTCCGCTAGGTGGCGCCAGGCATCTTATATTATTAGATATATAGCGGATCGTATATAGTCGGCCGATCCTTATGAAAATTGGCAGATCACATTGTTTTTCCTAAAATAGAATCTGTACCAAATCCCATCTTTCTAACATAAAAAACACCAAAGTTATGCCAATTTCGATCGTTGTATGACAGCTATAAGATATAGTCGGCCGATCCTTATGAAATTTTGTACATCAGATATATTAGTCAAAAATAACATGTGTGGAAAGTCCCAACCCTCTAACTTAAAAAACACCAAAGTTATTGCATTTCCGATCAATCAGTTATATGGCAGCTATAGGATATAGTCGACCGATCCCGGCCGTTCCGACTTATATACTGCCTACAAAGGAAAGAAGGGTGTGTGCAAAGTTTCAACTCGATAGCTCTAAAACTGAGAGACTAGTTTGCGTAGAAACAGACAGACAGACAGACGGACAGACGGACATGCTCATATCGACTCAGGAGGTGATCCTGATCAAGAATATATATACTTTATAGGGTCGGAGATGTCTCCTTCACTACGTTGCACACTTTTGACCAAAATTATAATACCCTCTGCAAGGGTATAAAAACTCATGTAAGTACCGGGTAGGAATATTTTTAATACTTTACTTGATACACCAAACTTAATATCAATTTTTTTTGGTGTAGCTAAGTTACAGTAGGAGCTCGTTCTCGTTCAGCGTCCGCTGCCGTCAATTCTTTCGTCGCTAAGGATCGTTTTGGTGATGTGGTGCTGCTAGCCACTGCCAATATTCTAGTCAGGAACCGCTCTGGAGTTCTACTGCCCTGCCGTGCGCTTCTCGATTTTGGCATGCAGGTACATCTAGTCACTTCAAGGCTGGCGAACTAGCTGCAGCTGCGGAAGATAAGGTCTCCAGTGCCTGTACCCGGTATAGATGACGCAGGGTTCTCTACGGATGGGTTTTCTGTGCAAGTCAGCTTGCAACCCAAATGCTCTGACTACTCGGCGCAAGTAACTGCGATCGTAGCCTCCAGCACCACTGACGTTCAGCCCAATTTTGCATTGGACAGTTCTTGGGAAATTTCCGCCAATGTAAAGCTACCGGATCCTCATTTTCACTAGCCTCCGCGAATTGATTTGCTAATTGGAGCTGGATTATTTTACGAGCTGCTTTGTGTGGGGCAAATTCAACTGTCTCCTGGTTTGTTTGTGGAAGTGGATGCCCTGACAATGATAAGGTCCTCATGGCAGCTGAGCGGTCAGGATCTGCTCACAAGGCCTATTAGATGAGCGGCTCGATAAACTTCTTCGACAGTTCAGGGAAGCAGAAACCCACGTCCAGGGACAAGAGGATCCAATTGGGAGGATGGACTTAACGATTGCCAGCGTCTACTCCTGCGACGAGAATCAGTTGTCCTCGTTGATGCTGAGCGTTCTAAACGACCATAATTCCGGGGAGCGTTCACCTCCAAACGGAAATGATATCGATGACGTGAATGATGTTGTCAATGAGAGCCAGCAGTACAAAGGTAATCAGGAAAAACGAGCCACTGGAGGAGGAGTTCTGCATGATTACCCACGAGATGGACGAGGTGGAGTGCGGCCCGGTGATGATTTGCGGCGAGGTGTCTTGGCAGTCATAGTTACCCAGTGTGGATGTGGAAAGCTCGTGGACTTTGGTAGCTACAAGTCCGGAGCTACAAGTGCCTGCTGCCTGAAAGCTCAACTTCCAACGGAGGGAGTATGTCGGCTCAAGCAGCCGCCGGAAAGTCCGCAATAATTTATTGAACTTATGACGTCACTTTCTTTATCTTTATGTCCCTATTCGCGTCGCCCGCTCTCGTGCATTCCATCGGCCACCTGCATCTGCCGTCATGCGCTAGCGTTGTCTCGCGCACTCGCGGTATTTCTCGGTCGCTTCGCAGCATCAAGCGTTGAGCCGCGCTCCCTCGTCACTCACTTCTTAGATTGGTCTTTAACCCTACGCGCAGATCACATATGTAATTTGAATATGAACTAAATCAAGTTAAAAAAATAAATTGTGTTTATACATCTAACAGAGCTTGTTTTTATTAAAGCCTGGATTTTGAACATTAATTAAAGCTCCCGCAAAACGCTCGGTAACTGAACAACTGTCATTTTACTGAAGGATGGCAAATCACATAACATTTAGGTTTTAAATATAGAATCTAGAGACTTTTTTATTGGAATAATTTAAGAAATGATAATGAGCTTAAGAAATTGTGTTTATAATGAACTTATCGTAAGGTTTGGCCAACTTTATCCGATATTTTCGATATATATCCAATTTTGTGTATTGTTGTCATAAAACTGTCACTTAACTGAATCAGCAAAATTTCTTTTTATCATTATTTAAGAATGTATAATTTGTATCAATATTGGTTCCATCCTTTGCTCTTACCAGATTTTCCATTAATGTCCTTAGCCTTGAGGTTTCTGGCTTTAATCAACGTCAGAGTCAAAATAGAATTAGAAGGATGATAACAAAGTGATGAAAGAAGTTCTCCACATTTATCCTTTGCAGGGGGCTTTAGGGCTTTCCAAAATGACTGCTTGCCGGCAAAATCGACCTAAAAAATATTTGAAATATATTAAGCCAATTTTATAATATTTATTGAATCAATCACCTGGCAGAGGGGTAAGAACACTTCGCCTATGGAGTCATCTCTTGAGAACCGATCGTAGTCAAAAACATGCAGGTGCAAAACCTGCAACAATAAACATAATATTTGAAAATACATGTTCGTAATATAATTCCATAATTTTCGATTCCTACAGTTTTGAGATGGGGCTGTTGACTACCACCGTTATTCAATAATCTAGTTTATTTAAAAAAGTTAAAAAAACAAAGGTGTGTGTTTTTTTTTTGTACAAAATTCTTGTCAGGCCTCGATCTCATAGCGTTGCGTATTTGAATTTTTTTCTTGTTTAATACACGAACATCCTTCAAACTGGCTAAAACCCAAATTTGATTCCGAGTAGTTCAAGACCAACCTGTTAAGGCGAACACAATTTGCAAATTATGGCTGTGATAATTAAAGATGCGGTAAGGCGTACGCCTGTCCGGTCCTTTTATATGCTTTAAAACTAGGCTACCTTCTATGTTTTAATAATGGCCCAACCCCGCTCGTTTACCTTGGGCATCAGTGTCATAAGGATCCAAGGTGCCAAGGATCACGGTTCCTTAAGCCCTTGCTTGAATCCTCAATCGTGACTCTAAGCCTGTCGGACTCTCAAAAGGCGGACTTCAGGCGGATTCAGCTAACCACTTCTACTTCTTTAAAGGAAACTTCAACTTAATTGACGAACTCTCCAAAGGCGGTCCTCCAACTTAAACTCTCAGCATCCCAAAACGACAGCTACGAGAATTTGGGTCGGGTGAAATGATATTTTTTGAAAAAAAGGGTTGCAACCGATTGCCAATAAAGTTTCTATCAATATTTTCAAAATGTTTAAAAATTTTAAAATTTCACTTTTTGCATTTTTATACCCTTGCTGAAGGTATTAAAATTTTGGTCAAGGGTGCAACGCGTTGAAAGAAACATTTCCAACCCTATAATAATATATATTCTTAATCAGGATCACCTCCTGAGTCAATATGAGCATGTCTGTCGGTTTGCAAGTTTCTACGCAAACAAAACTCTCAGTTTCAAAGGTATCGAGTTGAATCTTTGCACACATCCTTCTTTTCCTTGCAGGTAGTATAAAAGTCGGATTGGCCGGGGTCGGTCGACTATATCCTATAGCTTCCATTTAACTGATTGATCGGAAGCTCCATAACTTTGGTCTTTTTTAAGTTAGAGGGTTGGGACTTTCCACACATGTTATAATTGGCCAAAGTATCATATCTACAAAATTTCATAACGCAGACTATATCCTATAGCTGTCTTTGGTGTTTTTAAGTTAGAAAGATATGACTTGGCAAAGGTTCCATTTTGGGCAATCTGCTTTATAATTTAATCTGCCAAATTTAATAAGGATCGACCAACTATATCCTATAACTACCATATAACTGAGCGATCGGAAATAACCCAACCTTGATAGTTTTAAAGATGGTTGGGGCTGTTTCCAACATTTTTATTATAAAATTGATTTCGTGATCAAATTCTCATAAGTATCGGCCAACTATATACGATCCGATACATATATATAATATATGATGTTACTTAACTTCAAAGGAAAGCTAGCTTCGGACGGCGCAGAAGTTGATACCGTACAGATAGGTAGCAGCTTTCCACAGGTTTTACTTTTGGCTTATACATCTTATCTACGAATGCCTGGAGCTTTGTGTGTCAGAAAACAATGAGTGTGTCTTTACAAATCGAAAAGTAATTCGACGATAATTTCGATTTGTGATGTATATGAAAAAGATTCACGTTTCTGCAGAGCCAGTTTAAAATAACAGTTGTACCAGCGGCTTCTTTGTTTCAATAAGCAGAGCGGGGACAATGTGGTGCTGAATTCATTTATTAAAATTACATAAATTCATTTATTAAAATACGGATAAATTTATTTTTATAGAAACTCTGTTACATGACTAGTTAAAAGTGATTATGATAATTTAAATTCTGCCAAACGAATGGGAAGAAAACTTCTTCGTCCCAACAGAAATACGTGACACGTTACCGTCATTGAAAACTGAACGTCAAAATGTATTATGTGTGCCTGACTTGCAATGAATTTTTTCTCAGCGAGCAAGGCGACAGAACACGGAAACTTTAACGTTATCGAAACAACGTTCGATAAGAGCATTGCAGTCATTAGAAACGGCAAAGTCTTTACACTTACAAAATGTGGAACAATTTCAAAAAAGTTTTCCTAACACAAAACGAAAATGAAAAGTCAGTGAAATGGCACAATCGATTCGGGTACCTGAAATATTCCAAATTAAAGAACATGTGGAAGAAAGAGCAAGTGATCGGTTTGTTCCAGTTCCAGCGTAGTGGGTGTGGCTTACAATGATGCAGAGATCCCTTTTGATATGCCGATGCCCCTTAGGAAAACCTTTATGTGTTCCGATGTTCGGCCTTTCAAATAGGCTGTCATCATGACACTCAGCGCGGCACAGTATGACGTCTTTTGGCAAATGGTGCAGCCGGTGGGATATTGCAAAAGGACTGTGCGAAACTATTAAGCTTCATGATCCAGGGCAGGACATATATGCTTAAATTTTAATCGAATTAAAAAGTATAATAGTTTACATATTTAATTTTAGTCATTTGGGCCACATCAGGTAGCTAAGTTACCGTTGAAAAAATCTCTACAATATTGAATATAAGTTCAAATAATTTTAAATGTATCGAAAAGTTGGATAGTCTCGCGCCATCACGAGCTTTATCTGATATTGTCCGTGTAAACCACCCTCCCTTTTACAAGTACCGTGGTGTCCACATCAGCTTTCACTACGTTCTCGACGTACAGTGGGGAAGTCTTTTTTACTAAACGTCTACTGGATTTTATCAGAACCGTGCCGCCTACCTCAAAAACCCTATTTTGTCGAGCCGGATTATTTCTACTCAGCTGCTCCTGCTATGCTTTCCGAAGCAAGGTCAAGGCTGGCATAGACAGTTTCAATTGGTTTTTTTTCATTACCACAGGATATTGTTGGGCCAAGCAGCCACCAAAAAATGTTTTTAAAATAATCATCAAATGCTTAGCTGCAGCTGTTCTTATCAGCATGTATTCTTCTGTGTTTTGTCACCCAGTTTCGCATGCGCTTTATTGTTATTTGTAGCGTATGCGCTTTCGGAAGCTTTGGTAGAGCTTCTGCGCAAGGTCTTGGGGTTGCGTTTGTTGTGATTTGGAGTTGATTGGAGCCGCATAGATTGGAGTTGCGGCCGCATAGATTGGGGGGGAAGGCTGCAGCGCGGAATGAAGATGGCACCATTATGGCGCTAAAGTCAGTGGAGAAGCGTTTGCGTGAGCGGTTCACCGCGCTTCAAGAAGAGTTGGAGGAGCTTAATTTTAGCGAGATCGGGAGTGATCTGTATTGAAGATTCTCGCAGCTGGTGACTGATGTGCAAGGGAATATTCAGGTGGAGATTGCCAAGCACTCCATGAGAATCGCTGCCCACACCACACTTCTCAACGGTGCCAGTGTATCGCCAATGCCATACAAGCCAGCCCTCTCCTTGCCACCGTTGCCGATGCCAACATTCAGCGGCGGCTATGCCGAGTGGCCGGATTTCTGCGCCCTTTTTAAGACCACGATTGACAGCCATCCTCACCTAACGAAAATAGAAAAGCTGCGGTGGCTCATTTCATGCCTGCGCGAGTCAGCCTTGGATACGGTGAGAGCTCTGGAAATTACTGACGCGATCTACGATGTGGCCCTTGACCTATTGAGCAATCGTTTTAGTAATCGGCGTTTAATATTTCAGTCTCACATTAATGAGATCCTGTAGCTTCGTGTGGTCGAGCCAGGTTCTGTTGCTTATAGTCGACCGATACCGAACCCATCAAACCCCACAAACAAAAGGTTTGCAATTTCACAAATGCAATCAACGGAAACCTATCAATTGCTGCCGTATGTCGAAAGGATACTTCATGGACTTCTACAACTCCCTTGCGTTTCTTTAGGAATCTCACTTCGAGATTTCCCGTGCGTATGCTTGGCATTCTAGTCTTCTGCGCCTATAGACTATATTGCCAAGAACTGGGTATCACGCCTTGCGACCAAAGGTAGGCAATTTTACAATGCAATTATAAATGTGAGAAACAAATTAGACTATATTTCACTGG
This sequence comes from Drosophila pandora, assembly GCA_021223865.1. Classification (NCBI taxonomy): domain Eukaryota; kingdom Metazoa; phylum Arthropoda; class Insecta; order Diptera; family Drosophilidae; genus Drosophila; species Drosophila pandora. The sequence continues at coordinate 133,787 of JAJJHT010020053.1, read as the reverse complement.
AAAACCTCACATACTGACACACGAACGCTTCCAGGACACAGCTTCACTACTGAAGCAAGCGAAGCTTGAACAGCTTCGCTTGGAACACCATCTTCAAACCAACACCTTCAGAAAGCCACTCGATCACTCGACCAGACTCTTCAGCACCAGAAAGAAAATTTTTAACTGCGGTACATCCAAAAACGTTCGCCAACAAGTATAAAGAATCCCTTGTGGATGGCTCATCTAATTTTTTAGTGCTGGCATGAAAATCATCTCCCCGATAAGAAACTCTTCCAAGACAGAGCTAAAACATTCTTTACACAGTTGCAAAGTGCTTTCCAGCCAAAATCTTGTCACAAATTCATTTTTCCTGCCACAAATTCAGCCACATTTGTCAGCAACAAAATTGGCTAACTATTTTGTCCAAATGAAATCTGTATGAAGTCTTAATATTCTAGCTTAAAAAACACCAACGTTTTGCCATTTCTGATCAATCGGTTATACGGTAAATGTACGATATAGTCGACCGATCCCACAGTTCCGACTTATATTCTGCGTGTAGAGGAAATAAGGATGTGTGCTCAGCTTAAAGTCGATAACTCCACTACTGAGAGAACTGAGAGACTAGTTTTTGCAGAAACAGACAGACGTTCATGTACATCATTTAATCAAACTGAATTTGATATTACAAGGGAACTTTTAACCTAAATTTCAGCTCCAATGCCATTGGACATTGGAGAGCATTGGTTGCCGACAACTTTATTTATAATCAAGGTAGCTCTGAATTTATGATTGATAATTGTTGGGCTAAGCAGCCACCAGATAGGCTAATTAGAATATTGATAATTTTTTTATCTGCAGCGGCATTTAATCTTTTCTTTTGTCTCCCAGATTTGCATGCATTTTGTTGTCATTTTTGTAGCGCATGCGCTTTTGGGAGCTTTGGAAGAGCTTCAGCGCCAAAGCTGTTCTTCTTCTTGTTGTATTTTGGGAGTTGTTATTGACGGACCGCTATTTGTTATTGTGCGGAATTAGCTTAATGAATTGAATATAAACAATTGAATCTCGTTGTTATGCTATTAGTAGTTTTTAATAGCAGCCGAATAAATACGCGAGTTTCAAATCAGGGTTCAATATATTTATTTTTGGTTCAATTTAACCCTAATCTATGCGGCTCCAATCAACTCCAAATCACAACAAGCCCAAAACCAAGAGCTTGCGCAGAAGCTCAACCAAAGCTCCCCAAAGCGCTTACGCTACAAATAACAATAAAGCGCATGCGAAACAGGGAGACAAAACAGAGACGGAAACATGCTGATAACAACAGCTGCAGCTTAGCATTTTATGATTATTTTAAATGCACTTTTTGGTGGCTGCTTGGCCCAACACTCGTCTTTAATTAGGTCGCTATCAAAACGCTGATCGCTCATCATTGGTGACCCCGACGTGATCGCGCCCGAAGTTCAATCAGTTTAGTTGCCCGAGAAACTGAAAAAACTACGGTACAAAAAACACAAAAACAAAAAAAAAACAAGAAAGGAAAGCTAACTTCGGGCGGAGCCGAAGTTTATATACCCTTGCAGTTCAGTCGCAGTCCGCCAGGCGGCGCCACGCATCTTATATTATTAGATATGTAGCGGATCGTATATAGTCGGCCGATCCTTATGAAAATTGGCAGATCAGATTGTTTTTCCCAAAATAGAATCTGTACCAAATCCCATCTTTCTAACTTAAAAAACACCAAAGTTATGCCAATTTCGATCGTTGTATGACAGCTATAGGATATAGTCGGCCGATCCTTATGAAATTTTGTACATAAGATATGTTGGTCAAATATAACATGTGTGGACCCAACCCTCTATCTTAAAAAACAACGAAGTTATGGCATTTCCGATCAATCAGTTATATGGCAGCTATAGGATATAGTCGACCGATCCCGGCCGTTCCGACTTATATACTGCCTGCAACAGAAAGAAGGGTGTGTGCAAAGTTTCAACTCGATAGCTTTAAAACTGAGAGACTAGTTTGCGTAGAAACAGACAGACGGACAGACGGACAGACGGACCGACGGACAGACGGACAGACGGACAGACGGACATGCTCATATCGACTCAGGAGGTGATCCTGATCAAGAATATATATACTTTATAGGGTCGGAGATGTCTCCTTCACTGCGTTGCACACTTTTGACCAAAATTATAATACCCTCTGCAAGGGTATAAAAACAAACATCTCTTGGTTTTCGATTTGCATCACTCGCGCTGGAGATTTGCGGGATGGAGTCTGGATGTGGAACTATTGGATCTGCTGCCGCAAGCCGGGAAAGGATGCTGCGGAGAAGAGCAGAGGTGACCTGCCAGGAGATGGAGGCGCTGCATCATAAGGTGAAGGCTGCAGCGCGGAATGAGGATGGCACCATTATGGCGCTGGAGTCAGTGGAGAAGCGTTTGCGTTAGCGGTTCACCGCGCTTCAAGAGAAGTTGGAGGAGCTTAACTTCAGCGAGATCGGAAGTGATCTTTATTGGAGATTCTCGCAGCTGGCAACTGATGTGCAGGTGGACATTCAGGTGGAGGTTGCCAAGCACTCCATGAGAATCGCTGCCCACCCCACACTTCTCGACGGTGCCGGTGTCTCACCCATGCCATTCAAGCCAGCCCCCTCCTTACCACCGTTGCCGATGCCAACATTTAGCGGCGGCTATGTTGACTGGCCGGATTTCTGGGCCGGCCCATTTCAAGGCCACGATTGACAGCCATCCTCATCTAACAAAAATGAAAAAGCTTCGGTGGCTCATTTCATGCCTGCGCGAGTCAGCCTTGGAGGCGGTGAGAGCGCTGGAAATTACTGACGCGAACTACGATGTGCCTCTTGACCTTTTGCGCAATCGGTTTAGTAATCAGCGATTAATTTTTCAGTCTCACATCAACGAGATCCTGCAGCTTCGTGTGGTCGAGCCAGGTTCTGTTTCTACGTTGCGGAAGCTGTCGGATCGGTTCAATGGGCATATGCGGGCTCTCATGAGTTCCGGATCAGCTGCCGAGATCCACGGATGCTTGCTCATCCAGATTGTCCTTCAGAAGTTGGATCCTGCCACAAAAGCTAAGTGGGAAGACACTCTCGCCGGAAACAACGACAGCCTTCCGTCTTGGGAGTTCATGACACGATTCTTGGAGCAAAGGTGCCGGACTCTTGAATGCGTCGACTTTTCTTTGGCTGCGTATCCACCAGCTAACCAAGTGGGCCGAGGGAGATTCTCGAATAACCGATCGTCGTGCATGATTATCAACACCCGTCCAGCTCTATGCGCCCTGTGTGGTGTTTTGGCGCACGCGCTTCCTACATGTCCTGCCACTTAGTCAACGGTACGACGAGGTGCGACGGCTGACCCGCTGCTTTGTATGTTTGGAGGATGGTCATTTTGCACGCGGATGTTCAGCTGCCCGATGCCCAAGGTGCAATCGCCGACATCATGCTTTGTTGCACCATTGTGGGCAGCTGCCCAGCTCTAACAATTCCCCACCACTACGAGGCTTGGTTTCCGCCGCTGGTGTTGCCGTTGCTACCCCACCTTTCCAGTCAATCAACACGGTCTTGACGCAGGATCGCCCTACTGAAGTGCTTCTGCCAACCGCCAATATCCTCATCTGTGGTCGATCAGGTGCCTTCCTGCCTTGCAGAGTGTTATTGGACTCTGGTTAACAAGTTCACCTTATCTCATCGCGGCTGGCAAGTCAACTTCAGCTTCGTCGCACCAAAAGCTGTGTAGCGGTCGCCGGTCTCGGCGGCACTGAGTTTGCTACGGATGGATCCTCCGATAATGTGTGTGTGAAGTCTCGACTAACCACATATTGTGCGAACCTAGAGGCGGTTATAGTGTCTCATATTGCGGACTGTCAGCCCAGCCTTAAAATTTATATTTCGAAATGGAAGATTCCTCAAGGCATAGCGCTGGCTGATCCCAACTTCCACAGACCGCAGGGTGTGGTCCTGCTAATTGGAGCCAGCCTGTTCTTCAACCTATTGTCAGTTGGCCAAATCCAATTAGGTCACTGCCTCCCAGTTGCCCAAAATACACTATTTGGATGGGTGGTTTCTGGACGCATTGGAATATCGCGGGAGGCTGGATTGCCCTATGCAGAAGGAGAAGAGAAGAAGAATCAACGTTCTGGACCCCCTGCACTCGTTAGGAGAACTCGATTTCCGCATTGGTCTATTGGGGGGAGCAATGCATGATCAAGGGTTTGGAAGAAGTTGGTGTGCCTTTTTCGCCCTGTGAGTTCTTAATCTTATTAATGAAACTACGCAACCCGTGGAATATCCCTTAAAAGACCCTGTCTTCCCTGTCTGCTGCCCTTCCAAAATTGTTATTGAAGGCCCTCCCTTCAATAGGGGGGAGGATGTTGGGCTAAGCAGCCACCAGATAGGCTAATTAGAATATTGATAATTTGTTTATCTGCAGCGGCATTTAATCTTCTCTTTTGTCTCCCAGATTTGCATGCATTTTGTTGTCATTTTTGTAGCGCATGCGCTTTTGGGAGCTTTGGAAGAGCTTCAGCGCCAAAGCTGTTCTTCTTCTTGTTGTATTTTGGGAGTTGTTATTGACGGACCGTTATTTGTTATTGTGCGGAATTAGCTCAATAAATTAAATATAAACAATTGAATCTCGTCTATAATTCGGTCGCTATCAAAACCTAGACACCTAGACTGTCGCATGCAAGGTCTGCGATTGCCATTCATAGATGATTTCCCAGATTTTTAGGTTTGTTGCCAGAGGATCATTTAGGTGGCTGGACTCATATAGTAAGTGCCTTGGATATGGTCACCTATCTCGGCATTGAAATTCTTCAAGCTGCCGTGAGTGTGGACGCAGGCATCAAAGCCTGCTGCATTTTGTTGGCACTGCTCTGGCTGGCATCCAAGAGCAACACTTTGCTCTCGAGGATTATACATTCAGCAGCGCTATTTCCCATTCAGAGTGCGCTTCCGTCAACTCTTGACGCTGCTAGATGAATGATGATTTTAGAGTAAAACCGCTGTGGATTTTTACTGCCCTAGCAAGCGCTGCTCGGCTCACAGGTACATTTTGTCGTTTCAGGTACAGGTAAATATAGTCAGTTGGCTTACAAATTGCTGGATTGTTCTATGAGCTGCTTCGTGAAGGGTGAATTCATCTATCTTCTGGCTTTCTTTTTACTTTTAATCCCGAAAACTTGACTCGGATGGGTTGTCTGTGGAGACGGAGGCCGTGGTAATGGAAAGGTCTTTATCGCAGCTGAGTGGTCGTGACTAGTTAAGCGACAAGCTACTATGGCTCGATCAACTTCTTCGCCAGTTCTGGGAAGTGGAGAACTGAACCGATCCGGTTGTGTAATCGTAGAAACAATTTTGTTAAAGCTACGTGCGTGCAGTTGGATACTTGGCCCTATTAAGTCAGGTTTGCAACTTAACACAACTTAGTGTACTGGGCGATTCGTACTCACAGGCTCTGCTTCTTTTCTAGTCCTCAGACAAAAAGCAGTCTAATCAGACAACTCCATGCGCAGTACTCGGTATTTATGAGGGAGTATCTTGATTTAGGTCATATGTCTTTATTGCGCTAGAGTTGCATTCGGACTGAAAACATTTTCCGAAGCATCACTGTGTGCTGAAGAAGGACAGCACCACGACGAAACATAGGGTAGGGTTTGATGGGTCCTGTCCGACCACCTCAGGTTATTCCTTGAATGAAATGCCGGCTACTTCCAGTGAGTTTTGTGGATAATCTGCACACCTTTAAATTGGATACGATTACATATGAAACGAATTCCTATCTAGCAGTGCGAGCGATTGCTAAGGACAAGGTCGAAGGTTTTCTAGTTAAAAAGCGAGCATATTTCATATTTCTTGGCCTTGTTGGTCCAGTTACAAGGTAGAAAAAATACTTGATGAAGCTGTGCCAGGAATAGCTTTCTTGGAATAGGAGTTTACCTGAGGCTTTTCACAATGAATGGAACAAGATCTGTCGGAGTTTCAGTGACATGCAAAGTGCGGCTGGCGATTGCTCCACAAGCTTCTATGAGTAGAATTTTCATACTAGACCTTGAGCGCTATTGACGACGTGCCTATTAGAGGGATAAAAACTGTTCTGAAGCTAACAAAGACCATATAAAATGTTCAATCAGCGTTTTTATATGTTTCACAAGGAAGACCGTCCACTTCTTGTTTCAGAAGAAGCTGGTGCGGAACTGTCCACACCCGCTTACCCGAGAACCAGCTTAGAGCTCGGCAAAAAGCGAGCCCAACAGAAACCGTCGTTTTAGGAGAAGCGCTTTTAAGGGACGCTCCGCTGTGGATAGGGGATGTAATCTAGTGGTGCCGCATGATACAATCGTGGAGTTAGTGTCCGGCGTTGTTTGACATTCTAAAGTTTTTCTATTGGCAATGTAAGCTGTATTGTTGCTGTCCATGAACTTAGCGAGAGCCTTCCTGATAAATTTTTCCATTTTTCATGTTTCAGCAGCTCGACGCGGATGAAAGGGATGAGTAAACTTTAAACTTAAACTAAACTTTAATAAACTTTAGTAAAATTTAATTCGTTGCCAAGCCAAGCGAAGCGAAACGAAATTCTCTGATCATTCATATTTCCGATCCTTGTCACATTTTCGGTACTCTGGCCTTAGGGGTTTCACCAACTAAATGTATGTCCTCTGTAATACTCTTGAAATTGAAACCATGTCTTTCTAGGAAAAAAACTGTACAAAGAAGAAGAGAGAAGGCGAAATCCCCCGAGGCGAAATCCAACCGGATGTGAAAGAGATCAGCATTTTCACCCCGTGTATTTAAGAGATTCAGTGTAAGACGAACTACAAGGGTATATAAACTTCGCGGAAGTTAGCTTTTCTTTTTTGTTACGTCAATTGAAGATAAACATTTTCGTGCATAATGCAACTTACAACTTACAAACAACTTACGCCCCTCCAAATATATCATGATATTTACTTTATATTATATTCAACGAGCTAATCAAAGAATCTTTAATAATTCTATTTTATAAAAAATGGAAATATTTCGATGCTGCCAACTAAAGAGGCATCTCAAAATTGTCACCAATTCTAAAAAATTGTACGGCTGAACTGAATTCGATGAATTTAAGTGGATATAGAAAGAGCATACTGAGTTCTTTTTAGAAATAAATGTTCCCCCTCAGTCCGTGCTATATCAGAAGTCCCTCAAGAAATCGGTACGCTGTTCTTTAGCCTTTCTATCAATGACTTTCCCCCAGCCCTAACGAACTCGTTGTTACTTATGTACGCTGACGATGTTAAGATGTGTCTTCAGTACAAATCATCTTCTGCCCACTGCCAACTTCACTCCGATTTAGATGATTTTTAACAATGGCACCTAGTGTCAAGACCTACTACCCTATATGCACACTTAGTAATTTGATCCAATCAATATGCATCAGCATTTCACAATATACAAACCCACTAACCTATTGTCTCACCTATTAATAATTAGTAATAAGCATAAAACTATATCCAACCTATTAACCCAGCACTAGTAGACGGCGCCGGAAGCAGAAATCAGAATTATCAGCGGGAAGAATGACCGACTGACCGAGGCAAGCAAAACCCAAGAAAAAAAAAGCAATGCATGAACAAGCAATCTGAGTCAGCATACTCAGAGGTGGGTGACCCTGGCATTAACATTAGTTTTAGCATGTTCATAACATTGACCTTTCTCAGATTTAATTATGTATAATTATGATTTTATGTATAATTAATTATGTATAGCATTTTATATAAGAATCGTTCTTGTGAAATAAAGAAAGATAGTTCAGTGTCTGAACTACGGCACTTAAAATCAACCTACTTCGAGTGATCCTGTGTAAAACGGTTCACAAGTAGGACTCTCTGAAAGCTATCTACTTTGCGTGGCTCCAGTGTAAACGGACCACAAGTAGAACCCGCGGCATACCAGTCTACTTCGAGTGTTGCTCCCATGAAACGGACCACAAGTAGGATTGGCCGATAAGGAATCAGCCGAACCATCTGTACTTGAGAAAAACCAGCCCAGGATTTCAAGTACCCCACATCCACTCCAGCCTGATCACAGCAAGCACCTGGTCAACCCGATCAGTCCCTTGCAGAATCCAGATAACTTCGGGACCTACCGTTATGCCCGCGAGTTCAAGTTCGACGTAGTGGCCGCATAACGCTCTACGGACGAACACGCTTATAGGTTTAAACTTAATGGATCACAATGCAAGCTTATGTTATTTTATCGATCAAAACCTCACCAGGATATGTAGTTTTTTTATGTGATTGCTTTACAAAATTAATGTTGATCTTGGTGTCCTTATTGACTTAACACTTAAGTTATTAATAAATTTAATAGTGTTCTTGGTTTAATCATGAAATTGTAACTAAAAGCTTAAATATAAGTTAATTTTTTTAGTTTAACATTGTATCTTTATTTGGAACTGAATCTTTACAGATTTACATTTAACTTTTATACCCTAAGCTCGCTTTGTGTCGTGGCTGCAACTGCAGAACGTTGTCAAAGCGTTGTCGGCAGAATTTGTTGGTGATTGCCCACACAGCGCGTGGTCGGCAGATTTCGGAGGCGGATGTGATTATTGATATTTCTTAGAAAACGTTTCGTTTTATTGCGCCACATTGTATCACAATTGTGTTGCAATGTTGCAATGTTGCTGGGTTGATCGGAATTTGAAGTCAACGTTCGAACATTTAAGTGTGCCAGCATTTAAGCACTTAACTCTCCCACCTTAAATTCCTGATTGTCCTCAACAGGTGTTTAGAAGTATGGGATGTTATTGAATTCCGGTTGCAATCTTCTAGGTGGGATGCTTCGATGAATATAATTGTGCCTCCGAGGACTGCAATTATAGCGATGCGATTGATAGATGAATGTGCCTTAATGTTTTGTAAGTGTTTGGTGTTTTTTATGTGCAGTGCCTGAAGATACTCCAGTGATAAAATTTGAAGACGATCTGCAACTTTTGGACTCATTTTTATTAATGGCGCTCCTAGTTTTATGATTGTCGTTTCTCTATTGCTGAAGACCTTAGTTTTCATTTTGACGGTGTCGTTGTGTAGTTAAATGAAGTAGGTACTTCGTAGATGCTGACTCATGTTGTTATATGTTACATTGCCGGCAAAGTCGTTCAATAAAATTAATCCGTTACTGATTTCTTAAATCTCTTTTATGTGTTCTGCGTTGCTGTAGTCGCACGTAGATGGTTTTCCCTGAACTAACTTAGGAATACAATTTACATTTTTTATACTTTCAACATATTTTTTTTTACAGATTTTAATGTAGTTTAGTGTTTTGCAATGTTTTGGTACATATTTTGTATATTTTATCCCTAAATACAAAGATTTCATTATTCTCTAAGTGTACAATAGTTTTGTTTCTTACTACAGGTTTTAACAATATGGTTTCGTAATTAGTGGATTCTAGCTCTAGTATTTTTAATATGTAAACAATTGCATTTTTGTTATGTAAAATAGTAACATCCACAAATTCTAACATATCTTCTACTGATAATGCAGTCAAGTTGTTTTTTGTAAAGATTTTGTAGACTTCTTGCGTTTCATAGTCGTTGAGGAGAAGTGTGTTTACTATATTTGATTTAGCCCATTGAACGGCATACTTTACGTTCATTATTTCTTTTTTTAAGAGTCTGCATTGTTGATATTACATACAATTGCATTATTGATATTATTCTCTATCAGAACTAAGTCATCGTGGTCTGGGTTCTCAGCTACATATTTCAAAGCAGAACCAATCCAATTGATTGATCTTGCTTGACGGTTTCTTTGTGTCAGTGTATTTAATGCGGAGAATGCTTGAGTTATTTCATAATTAAGAGTGTGGTAGAGATAACTATTTCTTAGATCGTTTAGGGTGTGCGTTTATTACTGTGGACGGAAGTCCACGAGGTGACGACCTGCATGCCTAGGCGTGCGCGAGGAAACTCTTTATATAGCCGAAGAATTAAAAATTTTCTGTAGGCAACCGATCTAAATGAATGATATAACAATCGAAAGGTATTGTTTTAATTAGATAATTTTTGTCAAAACATATTCCAAAAGTTATTTGGACTGGGAGAAATTAGGGTGAAAGTAAAAAAATTCTTAATCACTAAAGTGGGGCTGGTGGACACATTTTAGTCCCCAGATAGAATGTTTTTATATATTCGCATTCGGAGTCTTTCCTCTGACTTTGCCGTATCCCGACGTGTTTTTTGCGATTGCTCTCATCTTATTACCTACATATATCTACATATATCTTTGATACGAGACTCCTCTTTTCGCGTATCATTGTCTGAGATAATTGACTTACATAGTTCATTATCCACACACTTCTTAAAAATAATATTATTCTTCAATATTATTTCTGCCGTGCCCTGCGAATATTCATATATAATATATATATTCCTGAGTCTATTCTCCGATCGAGTAATCCCGTTATAGCATTGTTACTCTGAAGCGGTTATTCGTAACATTCGTATCTCTTTTGTTACGTATTCTCTTCGACGTGCCTGATCTGAACGTGCCTCTCTACCACTGAACTCTTTGAACTCTACCATTGAACTCTTCTCGCTCTCACTACAGTGGACAAATCTCTGTAAATAATGAGTCTAATTTGCACTGCTAAGAAATGCGAGTTTGGAGGATCCATCACTGGAGATTCGTATCTTTCCTGCTGGCTTTGCAACAACTGCTCACATATTTAATGTGCTGGTTGTGGGCATAATGGACGGATAAGCGATCTCATAACTAAGAATATTGATCTGACATGGTCTTGTATTGCCTGCAGAGAGATCGAGTCTGAGATGCGGACCTTCATGAAGCAGACGAGAAACGGTTTTCTTGATGTCCGTAAGCAGTTTGCTGCACTTAATGAGCAATTCCTTACACTTGAGACCCAATTTCTTGGTCTCAAGTTACTAAGTGAATCTCCAAGGAGAAAAATTCCGAATAATAACCCGATGGCGGTCAATCTATTGGGCCTCCTGCTTCTCATGTGATTCATTCGGAGAAATTCTTAACTCCTAATACTTCATCGCCTCCTATTGTTCCTGTGGAAGTGATCCATTCACCAAGTCTGCCAATGGAATCGTCAATGAGTCTTGTTCCACCTATTGTCCTGGATCCTCCATCGTTGGAAAACCTCCAGGTTCCTGTGGCTCCGTCACCTAGGCCTCTCACTGGTGTGGCGCCTGAGTTAAAATCCTCTGGGCTTTCGCTGAGAGCTGTTGCACCTCGTAATGCCATATTTGTATCCCGCCTCATGCCGGAGGCCACTGTGGATGATGTCAGGAGTCACCTCTTAAAACATCTTAAGGTAGCTCCTAATGATTTAGCGGTCTTTAAGTTTAATTTTAAACATAAGCGTAGCATATCCTCTTTCAAAATTGTAATTCCTGAATCGTACTTTGAAAAAGCACTTGATCCGTCAGCCTGGCCCGAGCACAGTATTATTCACGAATTTTTAGATAAAGACCCTCTGAATCGCAACTTTGCCGATTCAGCTCCAAAAAACTGAGTAATAATGTTTTTTCTTGCTGCTACCAAAACGTTCGAAGTATTCTGGGTAAACTGAGCCAATTTTTTACTAAGAGTGCTTCTTTTGAATTTGATGCTATTGCACTTACTGAAACCTGGCTTAATTCCTCTGTCTCTGATTTTGAAATTTTTGTTCCAAACTACACTGTGTTTCGATTGGATAGGCCTTCTTTTGGTGGTGGTGTCCTCATTGCTGTTAGTATTAAATACTCGGCTGAACTAATAACTTTCCCGAATCAGTTTGGAATCGAGTTTATCGCAGTAAAAATAACTGTTGGTCCGTCTCATATTTTCATGACCTGTTCTTATATACCTCCATCGGTTGATGATACGGTATATTTTCATCACCTTAATGCTATCAAGTACGTTTTATCATTAGTCAATGACTCTGATTTTGTCCTAATCATGGGTGATTTCAACCTTCCCCAAATCTCCTGGATCCCGTGTGAAGATGACAATTCCTTGCATTCTAGTTGCCATAACGACTTCATTGATGAACTAATTGAAATTGCTCTTTCCCAAATTAACCCCATCCTTAACACACTTAGCAGGTCCCTAGACCTTATTTTCTGTAATAGAATATCCTCTGTCACTGTAAATCGGCCTTCACCACTATCGCTTCCTGAAGATGTACACCATCCCACACTATTGGTTTCGGTGTTAATTGATGTCCCTAATATGCATAACTATGAGGCTCAGTATCGTTCTAAATGTTTCCGAAAAACGGATTACCACGCTCTTCGCAATCATTTAGCTGGAATTGACTGGGAATATCTTTCATCTTTTAACTCTATTGATGCTGCTACTGATTCTTTTTATGATGTAATCCACAACGCGTTGGACAAATTTGTTCCAGTACTTTCATCGTCTTCATCAACGAAACCGCCATGGTTTAACAAACACCTTTCTCGTCTTAAGAACAGGAAATCTAGAGCTTACAAAATGTTTCTTAAGTCTGGATCATTGTTTCATCAGACAAACTTTCTTTACATTCGTAACCAGTTTATTCTTCTTAATAATCAACTTTATAAGCATTACATTGTAAATTGTAAGGCTAACTTCCGAAATGATCCGAGCTCCTTTTATTCGTTTGTCAATATGAAACGTAAATCCAGTCTTTTTCCTCCTTCCCTATCTTATAAAAATATTTCTGATTCTTCAGATCATGGTATTGCAAATCTCTTTGCATCATTCTTTCAATCAACTTATTCGTCCGATTCTTATAATTTAAATTCTACATACCCTTCTAATATTCCGTATATAAACAATATCTACTTGTCTAAATTTAATCATCTTGATGTTTCTAATGCTCTTTCAACCTTGGATATCTCTTTTTCTGCTGGTCCTGATAACGTCCCGAGCTGTATTCTTAGGTACTTCTCCGATATCCTATGCTATCCTCTTACTACCCTATTCAATTTATCTTTGGACCTTTCATGCCTTCCCAAGATATGGAATGAATCTTTTATTATTCCACTTCATAAGAAAGGTTCCAAAATACTTATTGATAACTACCGTGGTATTGCTAAACTTTCTGCTATTCCCAAGCTGCTGGAGAAAATGGTTACATTGCAACTGCAACATCATTGCAAAAGCATAATTTCCTCCACCCAGCATGGTTTTGTCAAAAATCATTCTACAACAACCAATTTGCTAGAATTCACTTCGATCGTCCATAAGGGTTTTCTCAAACGAATGCAAACCGATGTTATTTACACCGATTTTAGCAAAGCTTTTGATTCAGTTAATCACCGTCTCCTTCTCCAGAAACTTTATCTTATGGGTTTCCCTTCTAATATCATAAAGTGGATGACTTCATATCTATCTAATCGTACGCAGCGGGTTTTGTTCAAGAACATCACATCTCATGTTATAAAAGTAACATCTGGTGTTCCGCAAGGCAGTCACTTAGGACCTCTTCTATTTATCCTCTTTGTTAACGACTTGCCTAGTGTCGTGAGCTATGCTACTACACTTATGTATGCTGATGATGTAAAGCTCTGTTTTTCTTACTCTGACCACTTTCTTCATAGACATCTACAGTTTGACCTTGACGAAGTATTCTTGTGGTGCTCTAATAATCTCCTCTCACTAAACTGCTCAAAATGCAAGGTTATGACGTTTAACCGTAGCACGCCTCATGTCATCTCGTACTCACTTGGGAATCACTTTTTAGATCGTGTTTCCTTAATGAATGATCTTGGAGTTCTTTTCGATCACAAGCTGTCGTTTAATGAACATATTTCTCTAACAGTTAATAAAGCCAGAGGAGGACTTGCATTTATCAAGCGCTGGTCAAAAGAGTTTGATGATCCCTTTACCACTAAAACGTTGTATATCTCTTTGGTTCGTCCGATCCTTGAATACTGTTCATGCGTTTGGAGTCCGCAGTAAATGGTTCATCAAAGAAGTATTGAATCAGTGCAAAAGCAGTTTCTTTTATTTGCCTTAAAATATTTAAACTGGGACTCAGATGGTCTTCTTCCACCATATCGTTGTCGGCTAAAGTTATTAGACCTGCCACCATTGCAGGTACGTCGTACTTGTGCTGGGGCCATGCTCCTTCATAAACTCATTCTTGGTCAAGTTGACTCTCATCTTTTACTTGAAAAAATCAAATTTTCTGTTCAAAATAGGTCAACCAGGTCCTTCCGACCCCTTTGGTTACCAATTTGTAGATCAAATTTTGCGGACCATGATCCTTTTCGTGTTATTTGTAAAAATTATAATCTATTGTCCCATTTATTTTCCCCTGAATTATCCCTTGATGTAATAAAATCTAAATTGTTTGTTTTTCTTTTGAATAATTTTCCTAATTCTTAATTATAATTAATTAATTTTAAAAATTGTATATATAAATAACAGATAATTGTTACTTCAATAAATAAATAAATAAATATAAGCAAATATTGTTCTACAACTTTTTGAAATATCTTAAGCTTACGTCAAAAAATTAAAAAAACTTTGTTAATGAAAAAATTCATAACTTTATAATAAACAATGATATTAAAAAGAGCTTTACACTTTGAAATGGTTTTTTAAATATCAATTTCACTTTCTTTGAGACCAAACGTCTATATCGTACACAAAAAAAAATACACTGAAAATAAACTTTTTTTTTAAGAAAAAAAATTATTTTTCAAAATTTGGTCGACTGATCCTTTTTATATTGCACGTGGAGATAGCTTTTGAGATGACGCAACTGTGGCAACTTTGATTTTTGGAGTCTGCATATATTTGGTCAATACCCTAAAAAATATGGAGTATATCTTTTCAGATTTTAGTTTATTTATTTAAAAATAAAATCCAAATAAAAAAGGGCTTAAAAAGTAAAACATAAACATTGACTCAATTAGGATTAGAACTCAGGCCCTCCCGTGTTAGAAACCACAATGCTCTCCATTCGGCTAATCTCGAACTTCGTTGCTTGATGGTAAACCAGGCAAACCAACTCCGCCAATACTTTTCTAATATTTATTATTTTATATCGCACACACAAAATAAATTGTTACATTCAACAATTAGACAACAACTAGAAAAACTGCAAAAACGTAATTTCCAGTTTTTTTTAATTTTTTTATCTTGCGCATTTATTTTAGATATAATACATGTTTATTATATGATTGATCGGATATGCCATAACTTTGTTTTTTTTTTATAAGTTAGAAGGATGGGACTTAGTACAGATTGCATTTTGGGAAATCTTATCCGATTTGCAAAATTTTATTAGGATAATTGGCTTAACTTTGTTGTTTTTGAAGCTAGAATGATGAGACTGTCTACGGTTTCCGTTTTGGGCAATCTAATCGTATGTTCATAAGAATCGGCCAACTATATCCTATACCTGCCATATAACTGAACGATCGAAAATGGCACAACCTTTCTATTTTTAAAGATGCTTGGGGCTGTTTCCAATATTTTTATTAGAAATTTTGTTGATGGTGAAATTCTCATAAGGATCGGACAACTATATAGGACCCGATATATATAATAATAATATAAGCTTCTGCTTAACTACAAGGGTATATCAACTTCGCTTGAAGTTAGCTTTCCTTTCTTGTTTTTTTTTTATAATTTATTGTATAGTGGAACTCTCATAAGGATAGGCCTCTCATCTGTTAATTTGTTAAAAAAAATTTGGTTTCCCACAACTACGAAACAATTTTGGATTTAAAATACATTTTTGGGCAAATTTTTAAATAAAATTTTTAAACTAACCAAATTCCAAAACCTTTGTAAATTAAAAATACGTATAACTTCAGAGCCAATGAAGCTATCGAAAAATTCGTCTTTGGAAAGGTTTTTAATTATTCCCCCTTCTTGAATGTCAAAATCTATAGAGTTAAAAAAAAAAGAGTTTTGATGTTTATCCTTACAATTAAAGTATTGCTAACTGTGTGAATCGCCTGTCCAGAGGTTACTTCCATATATATATATATTCTATATATTATGCGTTCTATTTTAAATAATTGAAGATCAATATATATAAAAAAAACAACTGATATCATATAAAAAAACCTCTTGACGAGGTAAAGTACCGGTGACGAACCTGCATGCGAAACCCAAAATATCTGATATCAATTTTAGTGACGAAAATATGCTATATAGGTGTACAAAATTGCATATAAACAATATTCTTGTTCGGCACGTGACTGATTTTTTTTTTGTTTTTCTTGCACCAATGTTTTTCTTGTTTTTTTATATGATATCTTATTAAGTTCAATTTCTATTTAGTCAAGTTCAATTATATGCATTAACTTTGTGGTTACTTCTAGTTTTCCTATCCCCTTATAAATGGCTACAATGTGTGCATCGGTGAAATTGGTAATATCCACTGTTCCCATTGTTATTGGCAGACATAGTAAGAGTAATACAATCTTGACAGATAAAGTAGCTTGATTACCAAATGAGTTCTTTACAGGTATGGGCCGATCCAGCCATTCTATCCATGATCGGCTTGATTCCTGCAACCGGTCGACTGGTTAAGGTTGAAATATTTCTTCTTTCTTTTATTTTCCTCGGATTGAACGGAGTTTTTTTTTTTATGTTTCTGTCATCAGTGCTTTCTGCC
Source organism: Drosophila pandora (assembly GCA_021223865.1). Taxonomy (NCBI): domain Eukaryota; kingdom Metazoa; phylum Arthropoda; class Insecta; order Diptera; family Drosophilidae; genus Drosophila; species Drosophila pandora. The sequence goes on along the minus strand of JAJJHT010020053.1, from coordinate 117,160 downwards.
AGAAAGTCTTCCCATTTGGCCTTTGCAGCAGGGTCCAGCCTTTGAAAGATGATCTGGATGAGGAGGCACCCTTGAATTTCGGCCGACGTCCCGGAACTCATAAGGGCCCGCATATGTCCATTGAATCGGTCGGATAACTCCCGAAGAGTAGCGACAGACCCTGGCTCGACCACACGAAGCTGCAGGATCTCATTAATGTGAGACTGAAATATTAAACGCCGATTACTAAAACGATTGCGCAATAGGTCAAGGGCCACATCGTAGTTCGCGTCATAAATTTCCAGAGCTCTCACCGTATCCAAGGCTGACTCGCGCAGGCATGAAATGAGCCACCGGAACTTTTCCATTTTCGTTAGGTGAGGATGGCTGTCAATCGTGGTCTTAAAAAGGGCGCAGAAATCCGGCCACTCGGCATAGCTGCCGCTGAATGTTGGCATCGGCAACGGTGGTAAGGAGGGAGCTGGCTTGTATGGCATTGGCGATACACTGGCACCATCGAGAAGTGTGGTGTGGGCAGCGATTCTCATGGAGCGCTTGGCAACCTCCACCTGAATTTCCACTTCCACATCAGTCGCCAGCTGCGAGAATCTCCAATACAGATCACTCCCGATCTCGCTAAAATTAAGCTCCTCCAACTCTTCTTGAAGCGCGGTGAACCGCTCACGCAAACGCTTCTCCACTGACTCCAGCGCAATAATGGAACAATCCTCAGTTCGCGCCGCAGCCGTCACCTTATGATGCAGCGCCTCCATCTCCTGGCAGGCCACCTCTGCTCTTCTCCGCAGCATCCTTTCCCGGTTTGCGGCAGCAGCTCCAATAGTCTCAGCTCCAGACTCCATTCTTCAATTAAAATGCAACTTGTAACAACAACAACAAGGGCGTTTGCTTGGCACTTTTAATGTTGGTCACAATAATCAAACGGAATAAAATCACGTCGGGGTCACCAATACTGTGCTATTAATAGTTTTTAATAGCAGCCGAATAAATACACACGTTTCAAATCAGTGTTTCAATATATTTATTTTTGGGTTCAATTTAACCCTAATCTATGCGGCTCCAATCAACTCCAAATCACAACAAACCCAAAACCAAGAGCTTGCGCAGAAGCTCAACCAAAGCTTCCCAAAGCGCATACGCTACAAATAACAATAAAGCGCATGCGAAACTGGGAGACAAAACAGAGACGAAAACATGCTGATAACAACAGCTGCAGCTGAACATTTTATAATTATTTTATATGCATTCTTTGGTGGCTGCTTGAACCAACAGGGTTGTTTTACGTCTTCTGTTGCTTTGGATTTTATGATTCTTGCATGTGTTAATTTGGAAAATTTATCAATTTCTGTTAATACTAAGTGTTTTTCGGTAGAGAAAATATCAATGTGAATGATATGTCCAGAAAACTCTGGAATTGGGGTTTTAGCTATTTCTGGATTCGTGAGATGCCTGTCATATTTTCCTAATTTGCAGATTTGACATTGTTTTACAAGAGCTAATATTTTCTGTTTCATTTTAGGGCAGTAGTATTTTTCTGAGAGGTGGATTTTGTTTTCATGTGCACTTCTATGAGCTCTATTGTAGGTTACTAAAATAGCTTCTTCTTGTTCTGTTTGTCCTGTCAAGTATTTTACCTGCATGTAAGTGAATCTGATCTTGAAAGGTTTAAGATAATCGGAATTATTATTATCGGTAGTTTTCACTCCGTTGATAACGGATGTGTCGGGTCAAGCAGCCGCCGGAAAGAAGTTTGGCCGGCAATAATTTCGCAAGAGTTCGTGACGTCACTTTCTTTTATGTTTATGTTCGCGTCACCCGCTCTCCTGTACATTCGATCGGCCACCTGCATCTGCCGTCATACACTAGCGTTTTTCTCGCTCTCTCCCGGGCTCTCTCGATCCGCAGCATCAAGCGTTGAGCCGCGCTCCCGCGTTTATATTCTAATTCGGTATTCACCCCCTCGCAGTCGCATCTATCCATATATCACTTTGTATAAAGCCAAAACATTCAAAATAAATTGTATGATATTGAACTGTGCTTGTTTTTACTAAAACCAATATCTATAACATTAAATATACATAGCTCCCGAAAACGCTCGGTAACTGAACATTGGTGAACCCCGACGTGATTGTGCATAGGAAAATAAGTTGTTAAATTATTTTCCGTTGAAAATTTGAGCTGCGCGGCTTAAAACATATAAACATAAACAAATTAAAAAACATTATTCGGTTTGTGATTTGTGCGCGAAATATTAGCATCTGTTGACATACATACATACACTGTATGCAGAGTGCTACAATCGCTCATACATATATTACCCCGTTATATAGAAGTGGCACAGTGGGTCGTGAGCTGACAATAAATAAACAAATAAACAAATCGATTGTGCCTCTCCAGGAAGGAAAGCATTCCTGGGCCAAAGTGCAGCTGTCCTTTTTGAGGATCTTCAAGGATTGTTGTCCTCCTTGAAATCAGTGAAGAAATTTCCGGAGGCGATGTTAAATGTGCAGCTCAGCGAATTGGAGGGAATCGTTGCGGATTTTAAGAGCACACATAAGGAGCTGTCCGAGATGGATGTTGCAGAATTTAGGAGCGAGCTGCGCGTTAACTTCAACGATGCAGCGAGGGAGACACGCTTCATCCTGGATCAGGAGATTATGAGGCGCTGCAGTTTGTTGCCGGCGAGTTCGACGCTGATCAACGCATCTTCTGCCACCAGTTTCGATCCATCGTTTGGCAGAATTTTTCAGGCTTTGCCGCCACGGCCACTGCCCACTTTTAGTGGAGGTTATGCGGAGTGGCTTGAATTTCGGTCACTGCTCTCGACCATGGTGGACACAAACCCATTCATCAGTCGGGTCGAGAAGCTTCAACGGTTGCGGTCCTGCCTTCGTGAATCTGCCTTGGAGACTGTTCGATCATTGGAGCTCACGGACAAAAATTATGACGTCGCATTGGAACTGCTAAACAAAAGGTTTAGTAATCGCAGGTTCATTTTTTAAGTTAATGTTAATGAGATAATGAATCTGAGGGCAGTAGAGTCCGCATCGGCGACGAGGCTTCGCGAGCTTTCGGACAAATTTAATTCGCATATGCGAGCCCTGGCAAGCATGGGCACGACAAAGCAGATTTCTAGCTGCATCATTATCCAAGTGCTGTTGCAGAAGGTTGAGGATGCCACGCAGTCTAAGTGAAAGAATATGCAAGCTGACTCGGATTCCTTGGATTCTATTCCAACGTTGGAGTCCGTCGCCAGTTTTCTTGAGCAAAGATGACGGACTTTGGAGAGCATGGATTTGCCGACGACATCACATGCACCAAACTTTGCGGTAGGACGACGTAGACCCTATCATCCAGGTAACTCTGCATTTGTGATCACAAACTCTACCGCATGCATGATCTGTGATGGCCATTCTTACGTGATAAACTCCTGTCCAAGGCTTTTAAGCTTGTCGCCTGAGGATCGTTTAGGCGAAGTTAGGCGATTGGATTTATGCCGTAAGTGCCTTGGATCTGGGCACCTATCTCGGCATTGCAATGCGTCAAGCTGCCGTGCGTGTGGACGCAGGCATCATATTCTGCTGCATTTTGGAGGCAATTCGCCAGCTCCAGACCAAAACCCCTCTCCTGCGGTTCCCATATCCAGCGACGCTGTTTCTGGTTCAGCGTCCGCCGCCGTCAATTCTCTCGTCGCTAAGGATCGGTTTGGTGATGTGGTGTTGCTAGCCACTGCCAATATTCTGGTTAGGAACCGCTCCGGAGATCTACTGCCCTGCCGAGCGCTCCTCGATTCTGGCTCGCAGGTGCATCTAGTCACTTCAAGGCTGGCGGACCAGCTGCAGCTGCGGAAGATAAGGACTCCGGTGGCTGTATCCGGTATTGGAGGCGCAGGGTTCTCTGCAGATGGGTTTTCCGTCCAAGTCAGCTTGCAATCCCAATGCTCTGACTACTCTGCGCAATTAACTGCAATCGTAGCCTCCAACATCACGGACCTTCAGCCCAATTTTGAATTGGACGTCAGCTCTTGGAAAATTCCCGACAATGTAGAGCTAGCGGATCCTCATTTTCAACAGCCTCAGCCGGTTGATTTGCTAATTGGAGCTGGACCATTTTACGAACTGCTTTGTGGGGGCAAATTCATCTGTATCCTGGTTTGCCAAAAAACTCGGCTTGTTTGGATTGTTTGTGAAGGCAAAGGCCCTGACGGTGGTAAGGTCGTCATGGCAGCTGAGCAGTCAGAGTTGCTCGTCCAGCCTCAGACGGAGCCGGTGAAGGTGAAGTCTCATCGCAGGTTTGTTTCCGAGCCAAAGAATTAGCCTCCTCAAAGTGCTTAGCGAAAAGGGAAATATTGCAGGCACCGTCGTCACTTCGAGCAGCGCATGGAGAATCGTCTTGCCGGGATCTGCACAGTGGTGGCTAGTGTGATAGGTCATATGTTACCCAGTGTGGATGTAAAGCCGCTCTTGGACTTTGGCGAAATGGCTACAGAGATGCCATCGCCCAGCTGCAGTAGGTGCGTCGGTGCGCTGTAGGTGTGTCGGTGCGCTGCTGAGGACGGCGTGCGGAGCTACAAGGCGAGCAATCAACAAATGGTACCTGCTGCCCCTTCATCAAGTTGTTGAAAGCTCATCTTCCAACGGGGGGAGTAGGTCGGGTCAAGCAGCCGCCGGAAAGAAGTTTGGCCGGCAATAATTTATTGATTTCGTGACATTACTTTCTTTTATACTTATTTTCGCATCGCCAGCTCTCGTGCATTCGATCGGCCACCTGCATCTGCCGTCATGCACTAGCGTTTGTCTCGCTCTCTCCCAGGCTCTCTCGATCGCTCCGCAGCATCAAACGTTGAGCCGCGCTCCCGCGTTTGTATTCTAATTCGCCCCCTGTATTCTAATTCGTCTTCACCCCCTTGCAGTCGCATCTATTTATATATCACTTTGTATAAAGCCAAAACAATTCAAATAAATTGTATGAAATTGAACTGTGCTTGTTTACTAAAGCCAATATTTAGAACATTGAATATAGCTCCCGAAAACGCTCGGTAACTGAACACAAGCCATATTGTATTGTTTTCTAATTCAAACTGACTGACAATCGATATTTTGGCAGATTAGCTTATCCGTTCTGCAAGATTCCCGCCCCTTCCCCTCCGGCTGTCCATTGTCTCCGGGTAGATCCTGCAGATTGGGTACTTCTTTCAGCAAGTCGTTGGGAGTCAGTGGAGCCTCCTGCTGCACTGTGACTGGCAGATTCGTTAGTGGGCGGGAATTTAGTATGTTCTCCGCCTCGATCAACAGATTCTCCAGAACATGTTCCATGGGAGCCCGCTCCCTCATTGTGTGTAGTACATTTTTGTAGCACTGGACCACCCTTTCCCAGGCGCCACCCTCAACTGGGTTCGCTGGACCGTTGAAAATTGATTCGATTCCTTTGGGCGACAGCTCCCCCTGGATCTTCTCTAACTCGAAAGCCTCGTTGAATCTTCTGGCCTGTCGATTGGCTTCAACGAAGTTTTTCACATTATCGCACTTATTTTTGACCACCGATCCTCACCACCACCTTTTCTCCATGCGACGTCTAATCGACACGTGCAACGGTTCAAAATAATCCAAGCCTGTATGCTTGAATGACCATCCGTTGGCTTCCCATTTTTGGCTGCATCGGTTATGCCCTCCGAAGCTTGCAAATCTGGCAGACAGCCACCACCTTCCGTAGCAGCCTCCATAAGCTGTGTACGTAATCGGGGATCAGTGTGAACGTCCCTTGAAGCATTTATGGTCTTCACGTGCTGCGCTGAGCATGGCGTATAAGCTGCTCCAAACGTCATCACTGTCTTACCTCCACACAAATATTTGGGCGCGGCTATCTTGTGGTTGTATCAATACGTAGTGTTCTCGTTGATGTGAATACAGTCTCCCACGGCTCCTTCCCTAAAGTGGAAGAGGACAGCCGAGAGTGACATGTAGTGCTGGGGGCCTTTCTCAGTTTCTGGTCTGCAGGGGTATACCTATGTGCACATCATCTAGTCCATGTATGCCCAGTCCCATTGCTCTCGTTCCTCCTTTGTTGTTGAATTGCTCTGTCATATGGGTAGAGCAAAGTCATATACGTGTGCTGCTTCTAGCATAGGCAAGGAGAACTACAATAACAATTTTGCGTAGCTTAACAACACTTAACTTAGTTAACTTAGTTAGGCCTTCACTGGTCGTCTTAACATGTTCTCGAAGTAAACTCTGCATCGAAATACTGAGATTGCTTATCTGCTGGCTAACCATCTTTGTATGCTCCTTGGCGGACTTATCGCCAAACCACTGCACGTTTACAGCGTCACGGGCAGAACTCGGAACAGCTGGTATCCTCCATCCGAATCGACGCAACTAAAGTTTCGATGCGGCATCTCCTGGCCGCTTTGGTTCTCATTTTTCATACGCCCAGCACTTCTCAGGATTGTTTCATGGGCCATGAAAATGTTACTCACTGTTGAATCGGATGACTGCGGCATCCACTTTTGTTGACTGATGAACTCGTGTAGTTCCCGTCTGTGGTTGCCCCGTATCTCCCTCCTGTGGCCACCATCTGACTGCAGTGACCGTCTGCGCTATCCTCTTGCAGAACCGTACCATGTGACCAGATTCCAATTTGTTCAAGTGCAAGTTGCGGCAATATCGGGTCTTATATAGTTGGCCAATTCTTATGATTCCTATTCTCATTCATCAAATCAATTTTCTAATGAAAAGCATCTTTAAAAATAAAAAGGTTGTGCCATTTCCGACCGTTCAGTTTTATGGCGGCTATAGGATACAGTCGGCCGATACCTATGAAATTTTGCAAATTGGATTACGTTTCCCAAAGTGGAATCTTTACCAAGTCCCATCTTTATACCCTTGCAGAGGGACAGATCATATAAACGCGATTTAAATGAATTTATATTGCTTGTATACAGCTAAAGCAAAATGCCCTTCAAGCCAATTTGTTGGAGAATTTTTTTTATTAATTTTTATTATTTTTTTAACAAAAAATATAAAATTAGGTTGTAATTATTATTCGCTTTAATAAATTATTACATTTAGAAAGACCTTGGTTTCATCACCACTAACCAACCCCTTCCCTAATACCTTAAAGGGGCCATTCCATTAATTATGGGCGGGAATTATTCAATTTTACTATGCCCTTGCAGAGGGAATTATGATTTTGGTCAAAAGTGTGCAACGCAGTGAAGGAGACATCTCCGACCCTATAAAGTATATATAACCCTGATCAGGAGCACCTCCTGAGTGGATATAAGCATGTCCGTCTGTCAGTCTGTCTGTTTCTACGCAAACAAGTCTCTCAGTTTTAAAGCTATCGAGTTGAAACTTTTCACACATCCTTCTTTCCTTTGCAGGCAGTATATAAGTCGGAACGGCCGGGATTGGTCGACTATATCCTATAGCTGCCATATAACTGATTGATCGGAAATGCCATTACTTCGTTGTTTTTCAAGTTAGAAGAATGGGATTTTCAATGGATTCCTCTTTGGACAAAATAATTCGATATGCCAAATTTTATAAGGATCGGCCGACTGTATCCAATAGCTGCCATATAACTGAACGATCGGAAATGGCACAACTGCAAGGGTATATCAACTTCGGCTCCAACCGAAGTTAGCTTTCCTTTCTTGTTAAAGAAGAAATCATTAAAATAATAAATTTTTATTTAAAAGATAAAATATAGTTGTCAAATATATTATTTGTTAATATTAGAAATTCCGATCTGATCAGTGCAGTTTTCTGTACAAAGAATTTCAACAACGTTTATTTAGGAGCTTAACATACTTATTATTATTATACTTGGTTTTACTCATTATTAAATATTGATTCAAAAATTTAAAATAAGAATTTGATCTTTTACACGCGTAATTGTTACACAATCGAACTCTCTATATTCTATTTCTAAGAATAGATTTATTCCGCCAAATTGTGAAAATTGTCCATGCTAGCACTT